>JAGEMR010000096.1:0-120968 GCA_021030915.1 Astrothelium macrocarpum | reverse complement strand
ATTATTTATTAATTGAATATTCCGAATATTTTAATAATTTCTTTTTTAAATATATCAAAATTTTGGAATATATTATTAATTATTTAATCTTTTATTTTTATTATATAATTAATAAAATATGATTGGATTTAATGAAATATTCTTTTTTTCATAAATATGATTATAAAAAAAGATTAATTAATCATTATAATATTTTCAAATATAAAATATAATTAAATAATATTAAATTAATCTTTTATTTTAAAACGATTTTTATAAAAATCGTCAGATTTTTTAATTTTTTTATCAAATCATAATATAAATTGATTTTTTTTAATCTGAAATAAATCATCATTATTCTATAATTATTCTTATTAATTCATTTTGAAAATATTTAATATATTATAATTTTAAATATTTTTAAAATCAAATTTATTTAAAATCAAAATAATTTTTAAAATAAATTAATAAAAAATTGAATTAATAAAAAATAATATAATTTGATAATTCAAAATTCTATTAAAAATATTATCAAAAATTAATTTAAAAAATGATTTTGAATATAACGAAATCAAAATAGATTTTATTATATTTTTATATATTTCGTAATATTCTTTGGTTTATGACACGAATCTTATGAGTCAGAGGCGAGATCCCTTGGCTCATGGCGTGAACCCTATGAGCCAGAGGTTGGGTCTCTTGGCTCATGGCGTGAGCCTTATGAGCCAGAGGTTGGGTGGGTACACGGGTGTGTACACGGCCCTCTCAGTGGTCATAACAGTAATAAATAATTAATATTTTTCAAAAAAATTTAAATTTATAATAAATATATTATATAAATAATATCAATATTTAAAAATATATATAAGATTACTAAAATTTATATATAATTTATTTAAAAATTTAAAAAAAATTTATAATTTTTTATTTTATTTTTAATTTATTATAATAAAAATAAAATTTTTAATAAATTATTAATATTTTTAGATATAATTATATTAATATATATTATATATTAATAATTTTTTTTGATTAAAATTTATTTCAATATATATCAATAAATAAAAATATCATATTTTATTATTATTATATTATTTATTTATTAAATTATTTAAAATAATTAAAAATATTAAATTTAATATTAAATTTAATATATTATAACAAATATTTAATGTTTTTATTTTAAATTTTAATATCATATTTTTAATTCTATTTTTTATTTAACATTAAATTTTTAAATTAAAATATATTATATTGATTGAATTATTCAATTTTGAGATTTGGTGGTGAGGTGTGCACGAGGTGGGACCGTGCATGAGGTGATGCGAACCTCTACTGTTAGCGCCGTCAAGATAGCTTCAGGCATTGATAGATTCAATATAGATGTCAAGGACCCAACGTCTGTAAAGGCAATGGTGGATACATTAGAATAGCCTTCCCGAATTTAGGAACTTGAGAGTGTACAATGTCAAGTTAACGAAGTGAATTCATTTTGTCAAGCTCCAAGAATGTGTGGTTAACAAAGTGTTCTAGAGATATCAAGATTCTACATCTGCCAATTTAAACCTCGTATGCTATTTTCGTACACTCAATTTCAATCGTACTAAGCCTGAAGCATTGTCTTAATCTTTCACAAAGTCCGAGAATTAGTCTAGTGAAATGAAAGGTGTGGCATCGAGTCAAGTGTAGACCAATAAAAAGTGATAATCTCTGAAGACGATCCCATGATTCTTCTCTATCCATTACGGGTCATTGACTCATTCACCTCATTTTATTGATTTTAACCTCGCAGCCCTTTCTAATCAACATGACTTTCTTGATTACACGAGACGCCTGGAAGAGGTGGCACCTCATCAATATTAAAAAAACCGGCATCGTTACAATGTTCGCAATTCGCAGTTCTGTTGTAATCGCTCTGACCTTTGATGAAGGCACCGTGATGACGCCCCACATCAATTTCTTGTGTAAGTCGAGGCTTTTTTTCGTCTGCTCGGCTGCAGCGATGATTTTGTCCGTTTCCTCCATCAGCATCTTGAGGTCCTCCCTCCGGCTCCCAGCTTCTGCCGCATTCTCTATGCGAGCACCAAGTACTTCCGTTCTCTTTACCGTAGCCTGTAAATCTACGCCTATGGTATCCAACTGAAGAACCTTTCCAAGACGCTTATCGTCACGCGTCAAAATGGAGATGGCGAAGTCCTCCAGCCTTTTAAGGTCGATATCATTCCCATCAGCTGTTCCTGGCCGCGGATTCTGCTTGAAATTTGATGACTGTTCTTTTGTAGGTTTGGTGGTACTTAATTGGTCATGTCTCGGGCTGCGCATCTTGCCGCTAGGATTTTGCTTTAACTGGTTCAACTCCAATTTCTTTCTACTTTTTTGACTGTGCCTAGCTTGTGGCTTTCCATCGCTTGGGCCTTTCAGCGTAGATGCAAGTTGGTCTTCAAGCACTTGTATCCGATCCTCATAAGTCTTCCTCTGGGATTCTTGAGCTTCTTTGGACAACTTCTGAAGCTCAGCAATGTCTTGACGAAGCACTTCGGCGTGAATATCAACCCATCGCGGCATGTTTGTCACGAGATAAGAGTTTCGAAGTAAGTTGACAATCACTAGTAGAGATTGATAGCCACATGGATCTTGGCTTCCTCATTGGGGGAGCCAGAGGATCATTTCATGTATGTTATGTAGACAGCCGTCTTAGTCCATTGGAAGTTCACTCATTGAATCAATCGAGACGAATACTGAGATGAGGGTCGTAAGAATTAGGAAGGCACCCAAAATGAGGGTGAAACATGTTTATGTTGAATTTTGAAAGAGCAGATGCAAAGGATGAACTGCTCTTTGCTGAGCACGGCCGATCGGCGTTGTGTATGTACGTCCAAGCTCCCCCTTACATGGCGCTATAGCCAACCGAGCCAACTCCATTATATTTCAGCACTAGCAACAACGGCTCTCTAATTCAGGTCCATCCATTATCCAATCATTCAGTTACCGGATTTGTTTCATGCTTGAGGACACTGCTTTTATCGAAGTTGAAAGATAAGAGAATTTGCGACGTTTCAGTAGCTATGAACACACCATATTCATAACCCTCTTTTTTGTTTCGTTGGAAGTCTCGTATCATCTTATTCGAATCAAGTCCCACTATTCCAAATCCTTCATCTCTTTCGAAAGTTTTTCTGACGGCATTCACTCTCTGTCCTCCTATAGGCAGAGAGATATTATGACACTATCTTGGACCAGTTATAGCGAAAATGAAGAATAACCACGAAACAAAACATTGGCAGAAGCACCCAAGCAGCAAAATCTGGCTATTCGGATGAACTTTTCAGCTGCCCTGAAATAGGGTTGTTCGTCCTCAGAACACCACGGTGTACGGGGAGTCCCATCCTCTTTGTACGCAATCCATCTCCCACCATGCGTCCACAACCCACGACCGCTACTCCTCCAACTCCTTCACCGCCGCCCAAACGCCGCCGCCGCACCACCACCCACACATCCCCACACTTCTCGCCTAGGCCCGAACCCCCCACCACACCGTCTCCCCTCAAACGAACCCGCACCCACCACACCCCCTCCAAATCCCCACACTTCTCCTCCCCCGCCCCCACCACCCGAAAACCGCGCCCCCCGGCCGGCACCACCACGGCCCGCTTCCCACCGCTCACAGCCCCACGCTTCGGCCTCATCCAAGAAGAGCTGGCAAGCAACCCCTTCCACCTGCTGCTCGCCGTGATCCTGCTCAACCAGACATCCGGACGGGCCGCCGTGCCCGCATTCCGGCGGATCGTAGCGCTGCTGCCGACGCCCGCGCACATCGCGGACCCCGCGCGCTTCGACGAGCTGGAGGCGCTGGTGCAGCCGCTGGGGCTGAAGCGGCGGGCGCGCGTCATGGCGAAGCTGGCGACGCAGTGGATCGCGGAGGAGCCGCGAAGGGGGACGCGGTGGAGTTTGCGGGGTAGGAATCGCGATTATCCGGTTAAGGGGGCTGGAGCGGAGGTGGCGAAGGGGGAGGTGTTGGGGGATGAGGAGGATGTGGTTGTTGTGGAGGAGGAAGGCGGGGGGAGGGTGGAGAGGAGGGATGAGAGGAGGGCTGCGTTGGAGATTGGGCATTTGGCCGGGTGTGGGGCGTATGCGTGGGATAGTTGGAGGATTTTTTGTCGGGATGCGTTGAGGGGGAAGGGGATGAGGGAGTGGATTCCGAGGAAGGAAGGGGTGGAAGGGGAGGGTGCGGTGGAAGGAATGTTGAAGCAAGAAGGGAAGAAGGCAAATGGAGAGGTGGATTTTGAAGAAGAATGGAAGAGGGTCCTTCCAAAAGACAAGGAACTTCGGCCATTTGTGGGCTGGATGTGGATGAAGGAAGGATGGATATGGGATCCAGATACCGGCTATCGAGAAAGGGCCAGAGAGGATCTAATGCAGAGAGCACAGCATGAATCCATTGATTGGCTAGAAGAGCTCAGGATATGGAGAGATGATCTGTCAAAGCGTCAAGTTGGGATAGGAGAGACCGCAAGACCGACTGAAGGCAAAGTTGAAGGTCTGAAACGATCATATCTGGATTTGCTCTCAAGTTCAGGATCCAGCGATGAGTTATCTGATGTGCCATCTGACGTGGATGTTGAAGGATTTATTTGAATCTGACTGGAGAGCTACGGTATTGACATTGGAAACCAAATATCACGGAGGAAGTTGGATATTGTATGAAATATTTTCATATATTAGTAGACATAGAGCCAGTATGGTTTAGTCGATGCAATCGGAATTATAAGCAAGACGAACGTAGTGTGCGTAAACATAATGCGTTGAACTAATGTTAAAGCCGTGCCATATTCAATCCAGCACCTTGAAAATGCTACGTTGAGAGAAAGTCGTGACCAGTGAACCTAGATGGTTCCTGGTATTGGTCCCTTTAGCGCCAATTTTCGTCCGATATTCCCAAAGCAAATGCTGCTGCAAAACAGCACGCTTGCAATCCATGCAGCAACACCGATGCTCTCAGTCGATGCCAAGCCCATGAGCATTGCGTCTGTTTCTAACGCCGACTTATTTGCAGCTGATTGCCCTGCAGGCACGTACGCCGTATGATTAGAAGAAATTCGAGATGGAGGCGAGAATGAAGAGGAATTAAAAGCGTGCGGAGCGGGTGAGGGAACAATCTCTGGGCTGGTACCAAGAAGGACAGCAGTACCAGTGAGACCAACGATTGTGGAAATTACGAAGCCGGGTTTTGAACGATCTAAGAGGTACCATAAAACAGGATTGACAAGAGCGAGAGTTAAGGATAATTGTAGTGTAGATTGCCAAGGTGTCTTGCGCTATGAGTATGTCATTAGCCTGGAAGTTACACCATAATAGAGGGAGTTGTGGATGGCTTACAATAGCGAAGGCAATCCCGATAAAAGCACCAATGCTCCGGACAACAAGACTCCAATCAGTGTCAAGAGTTCCAGGGCTTCGATTTTCCGACCGAGCAGCAGATGCCCGACTCCTTCTCCTTTTTTGCTCTCTGCCTTCCCTATTTGCTATGGGATCTTGTACTATTGCTCTTCGTCCTTCTATCTCTTCTTCACCAGCCTCCCTTTTTCTTGCCCACATTGAGTCAACCCAAGGTAATAAGCTACCGAGACCGACACCCGCCATGCCCCAAAATGTAAGATATCCTAGTCCTCGGTCGATCCCCTCGACCTGAACTGGAGTCACATGGCGACTTTCGTGAAGTTTCGAAACGACAAGGCCGTATGCGACGCCAAAGGCAAACAAAGCGAGAAGACGCGTCGTAGTCGGAACGACCGATGATCGGAGAATTTGTGCCGAGCTTCGTCGTCGTAATGTTTGAGGCCGAGCCCCTCGTCCTCTTCTCGTTGCTTTGTTGTCGAACTTTTGACTTTCAGCAGTATCTTCCCCATAGGGTCTCAACACAGAAGCTAGATCACGTCTCATAGCGTCCACAGCTTGGCTCCTTGCTGGTGTCTGCGCTCCGGTGCCCCATGGGGTCTGCGCTCCGGCGCTCCATGGAGTTTGCGCTCCTGTTTCCCACGGCGTAGTAGGCTCATCTCGATTTGGATCACTAACAGTGGGCTCGTAGATGCCGAATAGTGTGGACGCAGTTAGATTTCGTATAGACACAGAGCGTGAAAAAGAGGATTGCTTAGATTCATCCCGAAGATCAAGATCTTGTGTTTCAAGGGGCGAATCCGGATCAGCGTTCGGAAGTGCTGGTGTTGATGATGGCGGGCTAGGTGGGGATGGAATTAACTGCGTTTCAAAGGGACGTCGAGGTTGAGGACGAAGAATAGAGGCATCTTCTTCCATGCTATATGTCGTGGGTTGTAATCAATTCCAGTCGATCGGCAGTAACAGGTTAGTGTTGGATGCCTAAAGCTCGTGTGTTGATTTTACGGATGACTTCGAACGCGGGTACGAGCGGTGAAGTCTGAATGCAATCTCTGCTGGAATCATGTATAATGAAAGAATTACAAGATAGAATGCAAAAAGAAGAGGATAGTACGTAGCGAGAAAGGAAGAGTGAAGAGTGAAAAGGTGCGGAGAAGCAATGGGTGTGGGAATACAAAACAAGTCGACATCACCACCCATACCCATCCGTTTCTACCCTTAGTCATTCATGTGACTGGAGTATTTTGGGTTTGGAGTGGCGCCACCTCTCCCCACAGCTTACCGGGAACTGTCGAGCTTCTACCAATTGATATCCATGCAGGAATCCAGGCTGAATCCATGTCGCTTTATTGCGGCAATACCATTTCGAGCCATTGGAAAAGAAATGTTTCAGTCGCTGACTAACGCCTACCAACATTACCTTGCGCTACTTGCGATGTAGGAAGGAACGAAGGGCACTAGCTAGATACCATCCCATCTTGTACCTAACGTAGCTACTTAGCTTTTACACCAACCAATCTTAACTTTACCCTTTCAGTGATCCTGGAGACATTATCTAACCGATGTTCCATCACTTATTTCTCTTACGGTCTGTGATTTTTCCTTGTTTAGCCCCTGGTGCACCTCTACGCGATAGGCGCTCAAATTCAATAGACATGTGAAAAGGTAACATGTTTCAAGCTTGTTAAAAAGCATCCATTAAAGTATTTTACTTTGGAATCGATTCGTAATCATCAAAAAGCCCCCCGCTACCTATACATGACCTCTACGAGCAAACAGAAGGAAACGTGCTCAGATCCCGTAATGCTAATTTTATTGCCATATGTTTGTGGAAAAGGAAACCAGTATGCATATCGAAAGCCCCCAACCTGCCTTCAACACAAGAACTTGTATATCTTCTTCCACCGCGGCCAAGACGCCCGCTCTGCTTTCTCTTCGGCAATTAGCTCAGCCACATCGAGATCCCTGATGCCTGTCTTCAAGTCCATGTTGTGGGTCCTCATGAATGGTGTGCGGTAGTAGATCTTGTAGCCGATGTAGCAGAGGATGACGATAGGGGCGGCAAGGTAGGCCTGAAAGAAGTTGTTTGCATTTTCAGCAGGCGTGTTTGCAGCGTATCCGACCGGTGCAAACCCAGTCCAGAACTGCGCTATAAGGACGAGGACGTTGAAGACGAAGCCGTACCAGGAGCCGAAGATGCCAGGCTGAGAGCGGAAAGCGAGTTCATCAAGAGAGTGACCTTGAACACGCCAGGCCTTACGGAAACGAATATGCGCTAAGCAAATAGATCCCCAGGTAAAGATTGATGAGAGGCCGGAAAGCGCAAGCATCCAATTAAACGCTGTTTCCTGCTTACTTGAACCCGCAATGAATGCTAAAAAGCCGAGCGCCGAAGCAAAGGCGATTGAGACAATCGGACGTCCTTTGCGATCAATATATCCGAAGATTTTAAAGTTCTGTCCTTGGTCTGCAAGAGCCGCAAGTGTACGGGAGGATCCATAAATAGAAGAGTTTCCGACAGAGAGCACAGCAATCATGATCACCACATTGAAAACAGAAGGGAGACCGTCGATTCCAGCATTTTCAATGGCAATGACGAAAGGTGATGCTGTAGCATCAGCGCTACTGGAACCGCTAAGCAGACGGGGATCCGTGTACGGGACTAAGAGACCAACAAGGGTGAGCGAAACGACGTAGAAGAGGGTGATGCGCCAGAAGACTTGCTTGATTGCTGTTGGGAGAGATTTGCGAGGATTAGCAGTTTCAGCAGCAGCGAGACCGACAAGCTCAGTTCCTGCAAAAGAGAAAGCCGCGGTAACGAAGACACTGCAGAGACCTTTGAATCCATTGTTAAAGGCGCCTGGATTATGCCAGTATCTTCCACCAATGTAACCGCCGTGGGGACCTCCTCCACAGTTTAGAATGATGCCTAGAATGATGAATCCGATAATGGCAGCGACCTTGATGATAGCAAAAACAAATTCAGCCTCTCCGTAGCCCTTGACGCCGAACAAGTTGATGGCAATGATTAAAACCAAGAAGATGGAAACCCATGCGTCATTATTGATCTTGCCGTGGTTCCAAAACTCAATGGTGAGGGTTGCTGCGACAATTTCCAAGGGAAGTACGACAAGCCATTGGAGAGCATAGCTAAACGGTCGGTCAGTTGATCGTTATCCAGAAGAGATCCTCGAGAAAACTTACTTCCAGCCCATTGCAAAACCCCATGCCGGGTCCAAGAAACGGGTTGAGTAGGCAGAGAATGAACCAGCAACGGGAAAGAGAACGGCCATCTCTCCAAGAGCGTGCACAGTGCAGTATAACATCATGCCGATAAGAACAAAGGCGAGGAATAGTGAGGCTGGCCCTCCAGTGTTTAATGCCTTGCCTGATCCGACGAATAGACCAGTACCTACACATTTAGTTAGTGAACGTAGTCCTTCTTTCTGATTGCATCTGACACCTTACCGATCGAACCTCCGATAGCAATCATTTGCAAGTGACGGCTCTTCAGATGTCGTTGGAGAGGAGATTCTGCGGTTGCTGCTGCTGCGCGTGAGGCATCGAAGACGCGGCCATCTGCGCCTACGACTCCGTCGGGAGTCACCTTTGAGTTGGGATCCCTCTTGAAGCTGTCTATGAATCGCCTGCCGATAGATTGATTGACACCAGTAGATGTGCCATATTCTGGAGGTGGAGGACTGTCCAAAGCTTCACCGCTGGCCTCATACGTCTTCTCGACACCGTTCTCGAGATCCTCCACACCCATGTTTACTGCGAGCACTTGTTGGTTCCAGTAAAGAAAGGAGCTGTTGATCAATAGGTCAAGTGGGTTGATGCAAAGAACGGGTCCTGTTTCCTGGAGCGATAAGGTATTCGGAAAGCACAAGGTAGATACGCAGGAAGAAAGTCAGTGATGTAGGTGAGGAGAGGTTTTTGAATCGCGAGTGACTCTGACGATAGAACCAGGCTAGGCTGCCACGGCTGGCCAGTGTGAATGGGAGCCAGGAGGAGATAGTGCAGATAACGGTCGCCGCCGCCGCCTGCGAGCGTGCGAGGCCAAACCCGTGCATCCAGGTCTTCGGCGAGGGACTGGAATGCAATGCCTCGCTTAGCGGCCGCCCGCCAAATGGTGCGCTCAGACATTCGGCGGCACCTCTGCCGCCCTGGGCAAGGCGTAAATCATCTTGCGCTTGACATGCAGCATAACGTGGGACAAATTATGCTCCAGTATCCCGTGCCAAGAGCTGAAGCACCTTGAAGGACCAATTACGTTACCTATAGTTCATGCCCTATTTTCGCTAACAGAGTTGACTCACTCACGTCACTATTGCATTTTTTGGACTGAGAGGGGCTCGAGTCCAAGCTCGACGGTCGGGACCGTGCTATTCGGTCGAAGCTGGTGTTCATGAGCAACCAAAAAGCTTTTCCTATCAGCCAGCATCTCAACAGTGAGGCGGCACGTGAGGGCTGGGGTGTTCAACAGCAGAAACATGTGGCGTCGCACTTCAACTTTGCCCAACTGTATCAGCCTATTGGTAGCATTCAGATAAAGGCGTCCGCCACTAAGAAAACTCTGCTTATCAAAAGCGGATCGCCGATGCTTCATGTTCGTCAACCTCATCGTTCGGACATGAACGCGACATTTAGTTACGCTTCGAACTCGGCCCCCGGCCACGAGGATCTTCCCGGATGTGCGGATGCCATGCAGCCGGTCTAGATTGGTATAACGATCCAATCTCGGTCGGAGAAACTTCTTTCTTGAGCCACATGACACAAATCTTTTCATATAGTAGTGGTTGGCCTTAATTTCAACAAAGGTTGAGTCTGCCTGGCCAAAGCGTTTTTGTGCGATGTACAACTCGTCCGTAACGTTTGGATTGTCAAAAGCAAGTTCGCCCCCATTAATCCTTGTCGTTTGCCCAATTTTAGTACATCCGATGGTCAATGTTGGATCTCAGATGATTTGGCATTCCGTAAAGTTTAGTAATCGCTCGCTCGCTGTCTTGATCTTCCGATGGGTGGAGGGTAAAATGTAGTGTTTGCCCGCCTGACCGATAATAGCCAATCGCAAAAGGATCCAGTTCTTTCTTAGCAAGGTAACATTCAACGAAGCTTACGGTACTTCTCCCGCATCTGGAATGCTTCGAGAAGCTTTGGAATCCTTATATTGATCTTAGCTTCAGACCGACATTACAGATGATGACTAAGGTGGCGAAGGAGCGCAAAATCACAAGCCAGGTAGTAACATTCTGGTCCAGGTTTCAGCGCTAGGAATGGGTCGAATTTTTCCTCTATCGTTGTGTAACGTCCAGGTCCTTCATCAGGTTGTTGACTCGCGAAACGCATCTCATCATCTTCGCAGACAGCATCTCGTTAACCATTGCATACCGTCAAATTCTTCATTTGCTCACTTACAACCTAGATTCCATAAAATGTGTGCTTCTCAAGGTCAAGCAGGGTCATTCGGATAGTTTGGTTGCAAACTGATCTGTCCAGCGAACAATGGTCATCAAGTACTCGATGTAGTCCTGCGGAATTCAGACTCGAAGGCAGCACCGGAAACCATTGCAACGCCGTCATCCGCTGGATCACGATCATTCTCATCAGTCCATCCTTCTCGGTCATCTTTGGCCATTCTCACAAAAGCCATATCAAGGATGAGAGCAAGGGCCGCAATACCAACGCCAAACCAAAGGGCAGAACGGTACCCACGGACAAGCTGTTGACCATGTCTGCTTGTCTCTACTTCAACCGTACCAGCGAAGCCAAGTCCCAAGCTGTTGCCGTAGAGATTCAGTGTCCCAATTAGAGACCCCGCGATTCCCTGTTGATGTCGTCTAACACTGTTGCTAGCGATGATTTGAGCGGCCGTGTAGACCAAATCTGGACAAAATGCCATGAACACGGTTGCCGGAAACATTTGGGGCCAGTAGTTTTGTTGTTCAGGCATAGTTGTCAGGAGCAGGTTGGTCAATAGAATCGAGCCTGCACCGAGAGCAAGAATCCACTGGGCTCCAAGTCTAGGAATAAGCCAGGCAGCAACGAACCCGGCGACAATGGCGAATACTCCAAAGGGAATCCATCCAAGTGCAAAAGACAAAACAGACCAATTCCGTAGAATTTGCTGCCACTCAATCATGTACCACAAGGATGTTCCAACTGACATGTAAGACAGCAATGTAACCAGAACCAGAGTTCCAAATGATGGAGCCTTGAAAATATCTAACGGCATGATTGGCTCCTTGGCGAATTTCTTTTCCCATAGGATGAATCCGGCAAGTAGGACAAGCGAGGTGACAAGCAATCCTATCTCGTACGGCGTCGACCAGCCTACGGCAGGAGCTTGATTCCAGACAAAATTGAAGAGGATAAGTGCACCTGTCCCAAGAGCTGCTCCAACATAATCAATCTTACCGTGTGGGTCCACCGGTCTCTCAGGCGGAAACAGGAACCAAAGAGCACCAAACACAAGAGAACCTACAATGGCAAGACAAAAGAAGATCCATTTCCATTCGGTGAATTGCGTGAAGATGCCAGCGAGTAAGGCACCAAGCCAGCCACCAATAGGTGCACTTGCGGCAAAGAAACCCAGACTCAAGTTACGCATTCTTCCAGGAGGTGTTGTGATGGCCAGCATTGCGACGGCGTTGGGTAGAATAAATGCACCGCCGATACCCGTGAAGCCTCGGGCAACATTGAAAACGAGAAAAGAGTCGCAGAAACCATTGATGAGGGACCAGAGGACGAACCAGGCTCCACCAATTAGGAGAACATTCTTATGGCCGTAGACTGATCCAAGGCGGCCGGACATCAACACAAATGTCCCCTGTGTAAGACTTGAATATTATCAATGAATACTCATTTCGATTGCGAAAGTCAGGGTATGCATGAACGTACGGATATGATGCAGCAATCCAATTGGCCTTGCTTGGGTCATCAATTCCTAACGATCGACTGAGCACAAGACCTCCCCCAATAGTAACAAAATTTGATGTCATCTAATCCAACATTAGTAAAATTCAAAGCTCATTCAGTCTTCTGAATACCTGCACTAGATTGCTTCCAATTATGAGGACTGTTATGGCTGTCTTGCGGGTCTTGCCCATCACATTCAAGGGTGCAACATCGAATACGCGCCGCTGCGGAGGCGTTCCTGGTTCTATTATGGCTGAGTCCAGCGATGGATTGGCGATTGATGTTGAATATTGTCGTGTATCTTGGAATCCGCCTGTTGGGGTACTTCTTGGTGCATTTTGTGCTGAATTGGTGAGTTCCAAGTGTAAACTCTGTACAAGCGACATTTTGTTTGCTTGTCAATGAACAAATAGATGGATTGTAATGTCTAAAGTCGACTTCCACAGTTTTTTACAACTAGAAAAGTTCAAAGTCTTGGAGAGTAAGAAGAAGAGAAAGAGATGTTTGCGAATTTTGGACAAGCATGACGGCCGGTGACTCAACTCGGTTTGCTGTATTCCGTAGGGCGTGACCGATTTCAGTGGAGCGGTTCTAACCGGACACCAATTACAAATGGACATCCGTCCCCTCAAACGTGCTAATGATAAGACTTTTGGTATCTTCTCCACCTGACCCAGCAAACCAAAAGACAAAATAGTAAACCTAACCATACAATTTCAACTCGAAATCATCCTTGTATATCCGTATTGCGCACTAAAACGCAGCCTTTTCCCTTTGCAACTGAGACAGCCAATTAGCATCAACAAGATATGGAACAAACGAAATGACGCTCGAAGAGTCCCTAGTCATTCCTTGGTCACGTTAAAAGCGAACTCTAATCGGCATTAACCTCATTAAACCCAGATCACTTCAAACCCATCCCTCCAAACATCACCAAACTCACCCTACCTTCTCCGCTGCCTTCTCTACAGCCGCCTGCAACGTATCCTCCTCTCTCTCCTGCTCCCCTTCCACTACAACACCCACCTCCACCCTCCCATTCATCCCCATCCCCCCTACTCCCTCATCCTCCTCCATCTCGACAAAATCCCCCGCCTCCACGGGACTAAACGCCTCGACCTCCTCAACCTCCTCCCCATCCTCCTCCATCTCCATCTCCTCCATCATCTCCTCCTCCTCCTCATCCTCCTCCGCAATCACCTCCCCACTCCTTCTCCCCTGCACACTCCCACTCCTACTCCCGCCCGCGCCATCCCCTCCACCCCCCCGCCCGCCCCCCGTCGGACTCGCGCCGTGATGCACCAGCAACGGGCCCTTAAACGGCGTGCGCTTCCTCCTCGCAAACACCAGCCCCGGCGACGCCGGGGGCGGCATACCGAGCGCGCCGAACGCGGCGGCGGACTCGCCGCCCACGCCGCCACGCACGATGCGGATGTTTGCGGGGAAGCTGGTGGAGGTGGTCGGGGTCGACGGCAGCACCTTGACGGAGGCGTGCGGGCTGCGCGAGGCGTGGGGTTTGGCGGCGGCGGCGGCGGAGGCGGTGGAGGGCGAGGCGAGGCTCGCGGACGCGGACGACGTGCTGCTGGCTTTGGAGGCTGAGTGGCGGTGCTGGTGGATGCTGCGGATGGAGGAGACGGAGGAGGAGGTGGATTTGCGGCCGCGGAGCCCTGCGGAGGAGCGGCGGAAGGACGAGTGTGGGGTTAGTGGGGAGGGGGAGAGCGAGGTGCGTTTGTTGGCTGTGGCGCTGGCGTTTTGGAGGGAGGAGGTGGAGGAGGTGGTGGAGACGCGTGGGCGGGATTGTTGGTGGTGCTGGTGGTGTTGGCTGTGGTGCGGAGCGGGGAAGGTGGAGCGCGCGTGGAGGTCGGGGCGCTGGGGTGTGCTGGTGCGGCGGTGGTGGGGTGGAGGGCCTGTGGAGGTGCGGCGGAGGCGGTCTTGAGAGGCGCGACTGGGAATGCGGTTGTGTTGTAGGTTGGTCGTGGGGTGCTTGGGGTTGGGGGAGCGGGTGCGTTTGGCGGATTCTTTGAACCAGGATTTGAGAGAGGCGAGTTGTTGGAGAAAAGGTTGTTGCATCTTCCGTCGTCGCTTGGGACCAAAGCCATTGGGTGTTGGATTTGTGCCTAGAAGATCTGGATTTGTTTGCACGACTTGCAAATTGCTCGAGCGTCTCACGTATACATCTTTTGGCGGAGGAGGGGGAGGTCGTGATCGAGATGAGCTGGCAGAACGAGGAGTGGTCTTTTCTATGGGAGATGGTTTTGTTGCATCTGGAGATCGCGAACCTCCTTCAGGTACATGCGGCAAATCCGGCGCAGCTGTAGTGCTACTGGTTCGTCGCATATTCCTCCCTCGAGTCTTTGGGGGATCACCGATTAGTGTAGTATGTTGTCCTTCTTCATCAATTTCTTTCAGACTCGGCGTCATCAACCTCCCACTTGCTCCACTAATACGTCGGAGGCTCTTTGCTTCTGCTTCCCTCTCTTTGCGCTTTCGCTGTCTTCTCTTTTCTTTGCGCTCTTCCTTTTCGATCAGCAATGCCCACCATCCCGCCAATGAATCACATCGCTGAGCCAGAACATTTTCAATGACCAAGTCAATATCCACACCAGCGCTACGCATCCTTTGAAGGGTACTTTTTTCGAGCTCAGTGGTAAATGGAGGAGGCTGTTGTATTTTCAAAATCTCTTGTTGTTGAGGGGCATGATCAGCGAGCCAAGGGTGTTTGAGAATGTCTGCTAGTGACGGTCTGAGGAGAGGTCTTTTGGAAAGGAGACTAGTGCATAGCTCTTTTGCGCTTTGAGGGAATGTCTCGGGGTACACAGGCTCTTCCTTGAGAATCTTTGCCTTGGTCGCCGCATCGTCATCGCCTTCGTCATAAGGGAGTTCGCCTACAAGCAAAGCGTAAAGTATTATCCCCAGACTCCAAACATCAACCTTTTCGCCCGCATACTTTTCGCCTTTGAGCATTTCTGGTGCACTGTAACAGACAGTTCCGCACCAAGTCTGTAGATAACTCGATTTTCCCTCATATTCCCTTGTAAAGCCAAAATCGACCAATTTCACATTGCCATGCTTGTCCAGAAGTATGTTCTCAAGTTTTAAATCTCGATGTACGCAGGATTTGTTATGTACGTATGAAACAGCGCCAATCAATTGCGTGAAGATCTTTTGTACCTTTACCGGCTCCATCCGTCCATGTTCGATGAGGTGGTTGTACAACTCGTCTCCTGTAGTTGAGTAATTGAGTCGTTAGCCTCTTCCAAACATACTCGGCCATCTCATCTACCTGGACAATATTCCAGCACGAGCCATACTAAGTTTTCCGTAACGATAACCTCGTAGAGTCTGCAGATATGCGGGTGGAAGAATTGGCGATGGTGATGAATTTCTCGGGCAAGGTTGGGGTCGGTCTTGTTAGCAGACTTGAGCACGACCTAAAGGGAGTTCAATGCTGGAAGTTCGTGTTGGCAATAACGATACCCACCTTGGAGCCATTTGTAAGCTTGTGCGAGGCCAAGTAAACCTTGCCAAACGAGCCCTTTCCAATTAACTTGCCAAGTTGGTAGTTGCCAACAGTTCGCAGGTCTTTCGAGGCAAATTCACTTTGAACAGTCAGAAATGCGCACGCAACACATGTAACAGATTGTGAGACCCTTACTTCAGCAGCTCGTGGTAGGAATTGGTAAGCTGAGGGACAGGAGGTTAGTGACGGTGTAACAGCTCTTTATTGGCACAGTCCTGAACAGGTACCTTCGTTCTTTGCGCTTGAAGCTCAGCTTGGGACCTCGCATTGGTAGCCTGCATGTGTCGCGAGAACTGCAGGTTCCCTCTGCGGGCAGTTGGAAGTTCAGCTCGAAGAGCGACAACTTGATAGGGATTGGGCAATCAACGACGCGGCTTCAATGGCAGCCAGGGCGGATCAGTTCTAGATATGTGCAGCAGTAAAAGGGGATGTATTGTCATTAGGGAGGGCATTGAAAAGGGTGTAGAGGGCACTGTCGAGTCAGCTGTGTGGAAATGCAATCTGGTTGTTGCAGGTATCAATCGGAACCCTGCAGAGGGCGGCTTTGCTAAGTGCTGCTAGACTCTATGACTCTGGCTTCCGCCGCCATGGATTTAGACTCGAAGATTTGCCTCCGCACAAAGGGGAAAAATGGGTACGGCATGATGGTGCTTTTCCCGAGTCCATCGCTCAGCGCCAAGACTTTGTCGGGAAGCATTTGATCTCCGCAATTGCGCGCCGGCCTTCAAGCAACATGTCCCTCGCTGAGCCCCCTCATCTCTACAATCAATGGTCGGCCGTTGATTGGCAGCGACTGTTCTCGTCCAACGCTTGAATGTTGATGCAGATCGCGTATAACGAAAAGGCTAATCGCCCATCTATAGCTTTCCACTGCTGATTGGCCAAACTATGGACAGGCGCTTTTTGTGTTCCTTGGAAACGCCACATACTCTATGCCCAATGCTTTGCATGAATTACGCCTCATTCACGTAATGTAGTCTTTCAACTGGTACAGCGCAGTGCCGTTCCTGATTTTCTATACGTAAAACTGAGGATTCACCATGCTTGAAAATATCAATCAAAGCAAGAATCTCACTTCCTCCTTAGGCAGCTGACGGCTCAAGTGTCTGGCCTGACGTGATGTTGGCCCTGCGATTCATGTCAGCAGCAATTCACATGGAGAAAAGCATCCAGAAACATACCATCCAATCAATCGCCAATGCTTGTCAATCCGTCTACTCAACGCAACCTTCTCTCCAATCTCTGTACAAGCAGGACTTGTTAATTGCAAACGAGCAATGTCTGCTTTCACAGCCATGACTTTGGCTCCAGTAGCTGTGCTACCAATGTTGACCATAAGAACTTCGGTCTTGGTTAGTTTGCTCACTTTCTGCTGCTTGCCGTCTGCAGTCTTGACACCCAGCAATCTACGGAGCAGGAAATAGTTCACCTCAATCTCAGTGTAAATGTTTGGAAGATGGCCTTTGATACCTAGGACGAAGCCGACAAGACGGTCGGCTCTGCAGAGAGTTGGGTCGACCCGTGTGCCAACGCCAATAAGTCCACCAGGGACGGCAAATTTGAGATCGTTGTGCTCAGCAAACAGAGAGACGACCCGGCTGTAGATTGGCCTGCATTGAATCTTGCCGTGCTCGTCCTTGGAAACGATTCCCGGTCTGATTTCGATCTCATCACCAAGTTTGAGCACGCCTGTGAGAATACTACCGCCAGCAACACCGCCTTTGAGTTCTTCGATTTCCGCACCAGGTTTGTTCACATCAAATGATCGAATGACGATCATATGAGGCGCAGCTGTAAAGTCTCGAACAGGAACTGGGATTTTGGAAACGAGGAATTCATTGATCGCATCGATGTTGAACTTGAGTTGCGCCGATATAGGTATTATCGGAGACCCGTCTGCAGCTGTACCGCGAATAAATTTGAGTATGGATTGGTAATGTTGGTCTGCAGCTTCCTCACGCATCAAGTCAACTTTGTTTTGAAGGATGATAATGTGGTTAAGCTTCATGATCTCAATTGCTGCCAGATGTTCGGACGTTTGTGGCTGAGGGCATGTTTCATTGCCTGCGATAAGGAGCAAAGCTGCATCCATAACTGCTGCTCCTGACAACATTGTGCTCATGAGAATGTCGTGTCCGGGACAGTCGACAAAACTGACATGGCGCAACAACCGGTACCTGCCTGGACATCCGGGTCTTTCGCACGGAGGATCAACCTCCTTTTCGCTCTTATAACTTCGATAGCATGTGGGTCTGGGGCATTCTTCATTGTCGCATTTGTAGACCTTTGCATTGGCATATCCAAGCTTAATGGTGATGTTTCTCTCCAACTCGTTCTTGAATCGAACAGTTTGCACTCCTGATATAGCTTTGACAACCGTAGATTTCCCGTGGGCGACGTGTCCTATTGTACCGATGTTGATGGTAGCTTGCCGTGCAATCTACTGCCAGAGTCAGCGCCAAGTTCACTTGCATTTCATAAGGTGTTTGGAAAACGCACAATCTCGGGAGAAAGCGGTGTCAGCTTTGAGACATCGAGGTCTTTTGGGTCTGGTTGTGGCGGTAGCTCTGGGCGAGCTACAGCGGGCGGTTCGGCTTGTGAAGACTTCTTTAAGGCCGATTTTGGCTTTTGCTCTGGAAGGCCGCTGTCGTCTGCCTCTGGTAAAAAGTCATCCTTCGGATCAAGTCCTGGCGAACTCGGCGGCGACTCTTCATCTGACAAGTTGCCGTTTGTCGCCATATTGACGATGATGTTCCTTGGACGTTGAGTAGAAGGAATCCACGTAAAGTCCTGCGCAGCTTAATTTGAGGGATGCACGTGATAGTCAAAGGCCTTTCAATCGTCCAGATTCTGATGCGCTCAAGACAGATACGTTCAGTGTGCTGTGGGATGAAATCTTGTGGGAAAGCCAGGTCAGTATGGACGACAATGTCGAATTTCGGTGGATGGGCTTGTTCGTCGTGCTTCCCTCGCCAAAAGTTGCCCTGGGGTGGCACCGAGTAGCGTCACCGAGTACCAGCAATTACATGAGTCACAACTAACGATATGGAGCCCAACAGCTTATAAAAGCCGACTGAACTCCCAATTTCATGCCTATCCATTCAATATCTAGGCGACATGTGACAGACCATCCTCATACAGTGATCCAATTATTCTACAGATCACACCAAACAATCTCTACAAGCAGACTCATACTGAGGATGGTAAAATGACTCGCCTGTGAGCAATACCATGGGGTTCCAATGATTCTCGAAGCAAAACGATGCGCCGACTGAGGTGATAATTCTTAGCGCCACGGTCTTCTTTCAAGCTAAAAGCTCGAGGAAGGTAGGTCCCATAGTTACGCTTTGAATGGTGTCGATGCTATACCAGGTACGAGTGGAAATACCGCAAATATTTAACTTTTTGTTCCAATTTTTGTTCACAAACTTACATAACGCTGCATAAGAATTTTCGGTTAAATGGGGTCTTTGACGGCAGCATTTGGCTCCAGGATCTAACTGTGGTCAGTGACCAGCACGGCTAGCTGCAAATCCTGCTGAAGCAATCTGGAGGCAATGCTCGACAATTCGAACGGTCTTTCTGATGAGCGGCTACTTGGCAGCAGTCAAAAGGGTCTTCTAATGTGGATTCCTCCGTCGACCACGACCAGATTTTGCAGTGCACCATGCTTTCACTTGCTAACTGCCCTCGGAAGTACTCGCGTGCTCGTCCCCGTCAAGATCGACTGCCATTGGTCCTGCCCATCAGAGACTTTCCTTATTAGGATGCTCCCTGCGACAGCGCAGCGATGGTGAATCCCAGTCGTTTTCTAGAACAATCCCCGCATTGTTTAATTTGCAGCACGCTTCAGAGGACTCGCAATCAACCTTCATTATCGCACCATATCTACACGGACCGTGCTTTGCTTCAATCTGAGCTGCTGATCGACAGCTTGTCTTGCCTTATCACCGCCTGGCGTGTCTGTCATCGAACAGGCTCTCCATTCAATGGCCTCGGCCTCTCCAATGGCCACAGCGCTGCACTTGGCTATTGACGAGGGATGGGGGTATAACACGGAATCGAGTGCATCTCTCTTTGGCGACCCAACTTCTCTACAATGATATAGCCGGACGTCTTATCCACGGGTCTAGATACTACGTTTGAGCGCAAAAGGCAGATATCAGCGATTTCAAGACGCGGCTGATATTCCTTTTGCAAACCAGATTAGTGAGGTGCATGAAAAGGAGCCAGGTAGAGTGGGCGCCAGTGGATATGGTCGCATGGTAACTGAAGCTAGCGCAGCTCGGTCGCTAGGATTGCATCCTGCTTGTGATGTTGATAGCCGATAAGCAAATCATTCTAGGCTTGATGGCACCTTCTTTCACTTGCCCCGGTTCCAGAATGCTGGAATCCACTTTATAAAACTCAGCCGGGGCCCACACGGTGACAGTCACCTTGCCTTTCCTTACCGCTTGTGAATTGCACTTTCAGATTCGTGCAAAATGTGTAAGACCATTCCCGTTCATTTTTTAAACTTCGACATACTGATAACGTGCTTTAGCGGGTGTGATTGACGGCCAGGTCACTATCGACTTCATCGCCTCGAGGCCCCCCAAGGAGGTTGTAGAACCCCACGGTCGCAGCTCTTTTGCTCTTCAGGATGGCGTGTCCACTTCAATCGATGCGAAGCGTGTTAGTGTTGATATGGAAGCGATCGCTGAAGCCGAGCGTTCCGGGTCCGTTGCAGACACGGAGAAATATCCAGTTCCTACAAAAGAGGAACTAAGCACTCTCCGGAAAGTCTCGGACAGCATTCCAACCGTGGCTTATCTGCTCTGCATCATCGAATTCTCCGAAAGAGCATCTTACTACGGTGTCCAGACCGTTTTCGCAAATTTTATGGAGTATCCACTTCCTCAAGGTACTAGCAATGTTGTTGATTAGATGTTTGGTCAAGCTGACAGTTCGTAGGCGGCAATGGTGCTGGTGCGGTTCCTTCAGGTAGTCAAGAGACAGCCGGTGCACTTGGCAAGGGTCTACAGTTCTCCAATGCCTTTGTGCTTCTCTTTCAGTTTTTGTCCTATGTGGTACCAATCTTTGGTGGATGGGTCGCTGATACCAGAATTGGACGCTACAAGACTATTCTCATCGGCGTCCTCATCTGCGGTGTTGCTCATGTCATTCTAATCTTTGGTGCTCTACCCACCGTACTGAAAGCCGGTCGTGGCCTTGCTCCGTTCATGATAGGCCTCCTCATTTTGGCTTTCGGCGCGGGTGTGTTCAAGCCCAACATCGCACCAACTTTGATTGATCAGTATCAATACCAGCGTCCGTACACGAAGGTCCTGAAATCGGGGGAGAAGGTCTTGGTTGACCCGGAGTCAACAATCCAACGTATCATGCTAATCTTTTATGCATTGATTAACGTTGGCGCCTTTTTCGCTGTCGCTACTACGTACTCTGAAAAAAGAGTCGGCTACTGGCTTGCGTACCTTACCCCAGGCATCATCTTCATGCTACTTCCGGTGCTTCTCCTCTACTTGAACAACAAACTCGTCAAGTACCCACCAGGTGGTTCAGAACTTGCGGATACCTTCAAGATCATAATGATTTGCCTTCGACAGAACAACTTCAACCCTTTCAAAAAAGGTTTTTGGGACGCAGCCAGACCTGCCAAGATGTCTGAAAGGGGCCAGACGGCTACTTGGAATGACAAAATGGTGGATGATGTCCGTCGTACGATCAAGTCCTGCGGCGTCTTTCTCTATTTCCCACTCTTTAATTTGAATGACGGCGGCATTGGGAGTGTTGCCACGAATCAAGTACGTCGATTCTCCCGGAATCCTTGCGTGATTTACTAACAGCGCTCAGGGCTCTACCATGACTACGAATGGTGCTCCAAATGATCTTCTATCCAACTTCAATCCTCTCACAATTATCGTTACCATCCCCATACTCAGCCATGTGGTCTACCCCTTGCTGCACAAACACAACATCAAGTTCGGCCGCATCGCACGCATCACCTTTGGCTTCACGCTCGCCTGGATTTCCGGCGTCATTGGTGCCATTGTTCAATGGAGGGTCTACAAGACGAATCCTTGTGGCTACTTCCCCACGGGTTGCGAAAATGGCAATGGCGTCAGCACGCTTTCGATCTGGTGGCAAGTACCCAATGTGGCCCTTGGCGCCATTGGCGAATGCTTCTCCAACGTGACAGGATACGAATTAGCATACGCACGGTCGCCGCCAAACATGAAGGCCCTTGTCATGGCATTGTTCCTTCTAAATCAAGCGTTAGCAGCAGCCATGGGCGAAATTCTATCACCGGTGATTGAGGACCCGAAATTGATTTGGGTGTGGGCTGGTCCGGCGATTGCACTCTTTGTCCAAACGATCATCTTCTGGTTCCGTTACAAGCACATGGATAGCGATGAGTTCATGCTCTACGAGGAAGAAGAGAATCGCAGACAGAACGAATCTTCGGACTTAAAACAGGCGCCTGAAATCACTACCATCCCGGAAAATGAGATTGAGCCAAGCGAAGGTATGGATGAGAAAGGGGGTGTACCACCTGAATATGAGATTGCGGTTGCCGATGATGAGAAGAAGGTGAATTGAATGGTAAATGAATCTATAATATCTAAATTTCTGTGCAATTCACTAATTTTGCACTCGCAATCATGAGATGCCTCTCCTTCTCATAGCTTTACATAAGTTATCCGTGGTGAGGGACAAGATAATGACCAAGACATTTCTCAAAAAGTAGAATTTTAGTTCAACTGTCCATGTGATATGCAAAATCTTGTTATGCGACGTGTCAAACCAAAATTTTACCATCGCCTTAGAACAGGAATATTATGTCCACTAGCTTGAACGGCAATCAAGGTACATCGGACTGACTTTCTGAGGTACTTTGGGCTACTGGTATAGATACACCAAAGCATGCAAGCCGAAATAAAAATATCGTCCCGTCATTTGCTCTCAAGCAAATCCATCCGTTTCTAATGTAACTGTAACGTCACACGAGATGCACTGTTCCGCTGCTTATAATGTGGGTCCAAGGCTCGGAAATTGGAAAATGCTTATCTACCAAGTTATACAACTCCATCAGCCACAAGTCATAAAGAGTCTACACAAAAACTAATTATCCTTGGCAAGTGACTGATGTAGCCTTGTGAAGTATTTGCCAATGGTTCGAAAATACGGATTGGAAGGCGAAACATTGATACAATATAGAGCAGCATATGGCTATGATCGAATTCTTGTACCTCAGCTGTGAGTCTGTTTTTACGTGCAAGCATAAATCAACATGCAGGGTGACAATTAATGCCGTGCTCCGTAACGCAAATTACCGCGATGACACTTTCCGTAATGAAACGGATAAGATACCGCATTGGGAGAACGCTCAGGAATTTGGTCGCAACGATCGAATCTACTGAGGCAAAGTTGCTTTTAATGTGAAGGGGTAAACAACTACTGGGAAGTTATGTCCAAAATATACGGTCTAATGCAAGCATCACTTGGCTCGGGAAGCTATCAAGGAAAACTCTCCGCTTCAAACATCATAGCACTGCCTTTATCAACGAGAATGTCACAAGTGAAAGTCGAACCAAGCAATCCGATACAAGGCACCATCACATACAAAATCCAGATAAATCCAAGAGCTGTTGCTTCACCATCCATGTCAACCCGCAGAGCAGATCCTTCACCGCCTCGTCGTTCCACTGCCGACACGCTTCCCACAGGACCAAAGGACGACACCTGACAGCCATTTGTTCTTCAGCGTACAGCTCCCTTATTTATCAAGGAACCATGTGCCCTTGTATCTGCGGTATAGCCACCGGCATTTGCAGCCCGGTGTGGTTGAGCAAGCCATTTGGATGAGACACATAGGCGGAATCCCTTTGATGCTGGTGGGCAAATGCTCAACGACCATATTGAGACAGTATTTCACGAGAAAGCAATCAGTATATACAAAAACCCATGGCCAGCAGACGGAGACCGACCCTTAAATTTTGCAAGCGACCAAAAGAGAGGTGATGGAGCCGATTGCCAGATCTTCAACTAGTTGCTTCTCCACTTGCAGCAAAAATAAGTTCTCTTATCAAGAAAACACAGGACCACCGCAGATGCAACAAGCTTTTTCACAAGGGTCATGATGTATAATGAAGAGACCTCGAGTTATTCCGCCAACTCATTGTGGTTAGTGCAGTGCTGGAGACCTTGGCTTTCTTTTGCTACTCGTCGAGCTATACACATGGATTGTGTGCAATGTAAGCGTCCGATGTCACCAGTCCGCAGAGGCAGTAGAGTCTAGCGATAATATATTTCTCAGGTGAGGTGGCTCTTCTCAAATCCAGGACAAATCGTTGTACATGTCTGTCGCATTCAGTGACCACAGATTATCAGGTAACCAACTGGACATGTCCACTTGATCAACCCATTCGAATGATACATCTCCATTAGGCATTGAATGAAAGCCCGTATCGCCAGGGGTTGTGTCTGCATTTGTCTCTGTCGCGCTGGGCGTGATAACGCTAGGAACATGGTTATCCCAGGGTGCCGATTCTTGAGCGGCAAGGATCCTATAGTTAAGAGCTATTACTCTCTCGACGGCCTGTTGCTCATAATTGACACTCGAGTCTCCCGAGACGACAGATTGAACCATGCTGAGCGCAACAGCGAGTATCCAGCAAGGCAGAGATCCTTTGCCGAGGCGGACAAGGACTTCTTCCAGCATTAACAAACCTCTGTCCACAAGCGGGATCAAAGATGTGCTGACTGGCTGTAGGATCGTGTCGTCTGTCGCACGTTAGCTTTCCTCATCCAGTATTCACAAAGGAAGACGTACTATGGAGTTGACATAAATAAGCGTCGTGACAGATGGTAAAGGCTGCCGCAAAGACATCATCCCGTAGCAGCATCATCACAAAATTCCCGTCTTCGACAATAGAAGCATGCTGAGTGATTATTTTGGAGGCAGTATCGAAGCAAACCATTCTTGAGTAAGTATAACGTGGATTATTTTCAGTGCGTCGAGCGAACGGACCGTGAATTAAGAGGAGGTGCTGACGGAGCGTGAGATCAAAAACGACTTTCGCGATTTTTGGCGAAGCGACAGCTGTGTGCGGTGTTCCATCTGTATCATCTTTCCAATCTGGGATTTCTTCCATTTCTTGACGGATGCTCTCATCATATCTCATCACGTCTTCGAAACTTAGTTGAGCTCCCAGGTCATTGATTTGCGATGTAAGACCAGTCCTGAGAGACAGACTTCGCTGAAGAGCATGCAAAAACGCTGATGGTGTGAAGTTCTCACAAGGTTCCGAAGGCAAAGGAATCTCTGATTCGTCTGTAAGGTCTTCGTCTTTGAGATTTAGCGGTGGAGCGCAGTCAAAGGAGAAGCCGGCAAGAGCAGATGGCATCCCCCTTTCAAGCGAAGCTTGTAGCTCCAATTCTATGATCGTCGCCCACAAGCGCCGACGCATTTCTTGTTCGAATACTGAAGCTCTTTCTCTCAGGAGGCTAGGCTCACGGTGGAATCCAGCCGACATGGCAAAACGTAGCAAAGTACCAGTATCAGTCCAGGCCTCTTTATTCTTGATGCTATTCACACGTTTAGATATAATCCACAAGCAGCGGCATTGAAACACTGTAAGATTGAGATGCTTCTTGCTTTGCTTATCCAGCCAGACTTGACATGTTTTGGTCCAATGGGTGGCTTGCACCCGCGGAACCGAGCTGTCGACAACGTAATTGATAGTTTCTTGAGAAGCTACGCAGCGAACCGTAGCCATTGCGAGAATCATTGTCACAATAAACCCATCTCGACCTTGTGATCGGTTGTCCCAAAACTCGGCGTATTCTTTCCAAAATGAAGGGCCATGTAAAACATGATACACTGTATCGAGCGTTCGGAAGTAATACTCAAGATATTGTCGAACTGTACCCTGGTTGGGCAATAGGGCAATCAAGTCCTCGTAATTGGTGGTGGGGTTTGTGTCTGTCTTCTTGCTCTTTTGCTTCGATTTGAGAGCCTTGAAGTCGTTCTGTAGGCGATACAAGGCAGGATATTTCCCGATAGCATCCTTCATGAAACTCCGAGTCTCTGGAAACTATTCTAGTCAGTAGAATTCACTTACTATGGAGAAGACAACTTTGAAGATCTGGTGCGAGGATTTGCTACAGCCTCGAACGCGGTTAAACACTGAAATTATCGACCTAATGAGAATGGAAGCTTCCACGTACATGAACGAGATACGTCGCTAGGTGGCTAGTCCCGTAATATTGCGTCTGAAAATGTTAGAAGATGGTACATTGCTAGGAATTATAGCATGGATTCACCTTGAATCCCTTCTTCCTAAAGATCATGGGCTCCGGGTCTCCTTTTCCCCGAAGTAGACCAAGTATTTCTCGTTTAGCAGAGTCAACCGTCTTTGAATCCGAGCCAATGAGGGACTTGGCGGGGACGGCTTGTTCCAATCGACCTGTTATGGGTATTGGCGCTGCCGATTTGCCTTCAAGCATCGCAAGTCGATGTTCAAGTTGGGCAATCCTTTTCGTCTGCCCAGCCGAGCGCTCAGATGTTCCATTCGAAGGTTTTTTACTGGCCGGGTGATGTGGAGTAGAGACGTTGTTATGCTTCGTAGCAGCGGTTGGCGACGCATCTTGTTCTCTGATTTCATCTTCATCTTCCTCTTCTTCATCTAAAGGTCCAGACCCGTAGCGACATGTAGCAGCATGACCAGCCTTCCTGCATCGAGAGCACGCAGGATGCTCTCGATCACACTTCAACTTACGCCTCCTACAATCAATACATGAGAATGCCTTTCTCTTGCGCTTCTGAACTGAAGATTCCATTTTGATGACTCAAAAGGTACCCGAGAGACCAGACATGTCCCGCCAACCAGAATGACGGCAGCCGAAGAGTAGTCAAGTCTGACCATCGACTTTTTCTTTCTCAAGCAGTGATTACTGAGTCTGAAACCCGATAACTTGGTTGTGCTCTTGATCGACACACGTGGTACGGAGGATCTGCAGGCTCCGCCCCACGCATTGCGCAGGCCAATCACCGTTGAGCATTTAGTTCCAATTCGTAGCAACGGATTGGAGGACATTCCACCAGCCAGAAACTCTCTGACCTATCAATTTCTATAGTATTAGACAGAAGAAGTTCCAAAGTCTCCAATTGAAAATTGTAAACATTTTTTCTACAGTATTGTTGCAGGTTTCTGTATTGAAAATCCCGGAATGCTTGATGATGTGCTACCGGTTTTACAATTTAGACCTATTCTTAGCAAATTCAACCTTATTGATGCAACTTCCTACTCCTTCCAAACTAACTTCAACCACATCATTATCTTTGAGCCACAATTGGGGCTTCCTTCCCATGCCAACGCCTTGGGGTCTAAGGCCAATTAGCAGAATCCTGAATGATCGGTGTAAGATTTACTCACGTTCCGGTGAAGATGAGATCGCCTGGAAGCAGTGTTGTTCCTTGCGAAATGAACGCGATTGTCTTTGCAACCCCAAAGATCATGTCTTTCGTGGTCGAGTCTTGAACTGTCTCTCCATTCAACTTTGTGCTGATTTTCAGACTGTTGGGATCCTTGATGATTTTAGAGCTGACGATGCCTGGACCAAAGGGGGCCCAGCCATCAAATCCCTTTCCTAAAGCCCACTGACCACCACCACGTTTAAGTTGCCATTCGCGGTGAGAAACATCATTTCCGACGGCGTAACCTGCCACGTAATTGAGGGCTGTTTAAGCCAAGTTAGAGGACCTTCCAGCAGACAAGTAAAGTTGAATGAAGTCTACCTTCAGATTCGGTTACATCTCGAGCCTCTCGGCCAATAACTACAACAAGTTCACATTCATAATCGAGACCCTCAGCTTCCTGGGCCATTGAAGAAACAGGAATGTCATCAAATGGTCCGCCGACACTTGTTGCTGGCTTGTAGAATAACACAGGATATTGCGGGATGGGCATTCCCGACTGCTGCAGGTTAGAATTATGGACAACTACCAAAGAACCAGGGTCGTCCTACTTCCTTGGCGTGCTGCGCATAGTTTGTACCAAGACATCGCACAGTCTTGATGTCTTCTTGGGCCAAAGGCGATAGAAGCAGCCGGATATCCTAACATATTTAAACTTAGGGTTATACAATGTCTTGAATGTAAAGAGCGTACGGCAATCTGGTCTGTTATATCATATCTACCCCAAGGGGATCCCCGAATAACTCTAGCTCGGGATGTCTTTGCCAGATCGGTCACACCCTGAGGTAGAATGGCATCGCCATAATATGTTCTTCCATCCTTTGCCAGGAACCTCACAAGACGCTATTCAGGAGATTAGTAAACCAAACCACTCGGCATTGAAGCCCATTCATAAAACGGAAGCGCACTATGAAATACGTACAGAAAACGTAGCCATCGCAAAAGACTGACGCAAAGGTTGCGATTAGTTTACCTCAGGCTTTGTAACAGACAGCCGAAAACTATTGTTGTCGAGGTGGTAGGGCTGAGCTGTTTCAAGCAAGTGTTCCTCGGCAGAATGTTCCATGAATCGTCATCACTCCACATCAGCCGGTGTGCGGCTACTGGCTCCGGAACTTTTCCTCATCCCATGTAGTTCACCACCTTCATGTCTCTAGACCAATGAGTTTGTGTCCCGGACATTGGTACATTATTTGAAACTCTAATCTCGCCTACTTTAAACAATCCGCTCATCATTCGAATACAAAAATGGCCAGAATGTCAGGTCTGCAAAAAGATGTTCTATCGCTTTATCGAGACTGTCTTAGAGCAGCAAGGAGAAAACCAACGGTGAGTACGCCAGCAAAGACAAATTCATTCAGAGCGCTCAGACTCATTAGGACGTACGCGGCAATTTCATTGACTTCACAAGGTAAGTCCAAAACTTGAGGCAGGGGAGTACACTCACCGGCTAAACTTCGGGACTCAGGGGGGAGTTCCGCTCCAACGCCACCATTGACAAGAAAGACTTTGCCGCAATTGAATATCTCATGAGAAAAGGCCGCCGGCAACTAGATGTCTACGCTGCACCTGGAATACGAAATGTGGCACATTGATTTGTCTACGTAAGAAACCACAAGATCACTGTAG
Source organism: Astrothelium macrocarpum (assembly GCA_021030915.1). Classification (NCBI taxonomy): domain Eukaryota; kingdom Fungi; phylum Ascomycota; class Dothideomycetes; order Trypetheliales; family Trypetheliaceae; genus Astrothelium; species Astrothelium macrocarpum. The sequence goes on along the minus strand of JAGEMR010000096.1, from coordinate 92,049 downwards.
AATCGTATGATTGAGGTAGAAACTAATAGAAGGCTCTAGAAGCAACCAGCTCCAATGAGCAATAGCCACTTCTTTCTTCAGGCAACTGTATTGTCAATCACAACGAACCTCAAGAATTTAGTATCAGACTTCTAGTATCTTCGAGAATGGATCTCGAAAGTATAAAAGCGATGTCCCAGCACTCTCAGTCTGCTCCTCATCATCCAAAAGACAGATCACAAACTTCGAATGCAATCTTTCCGACTAGCACGACAACAAATTCCTAAAGCTTCACGCATCATCAAACGACCAATTACTATTACAATCAATCCATCAAGAACAATGGCATTCTTCCCACGCTTCCCAGCTGGCGAATTCACCCCTCTCTTCCGCATGCTCGATGACTATGCCAGCCATACCGCATCTCGCGATGGGCCTGGACTGAGCGGCTTGGCCAACGTGCGCTCTTTCACCCCGAAGTTCGACATCCGTGAAGCAAAAGACAGCTATGAGCTTCACGGCGAGCTCCCAGGCATCGCTCAAAAGGACATCAATATTGAATTCTCCGATGCCAATACCCTCACAATCTCAGGACGCACAGAGCGCACCTATGAGGAGGGCACCAAACCGACCGCTGCGATTGAAGAAGGAAAGTCTCACCAACCCACTGTTGAAGACGAAGGTGAACCATCGACCGAAGTGGCAACCACTGGGGGACAGTCCAAGGAGGTCAGCAAGGAAACCACTGATGGATCTCGCTACTGGGTCTCGGAGCGCTCGATTGGCTCATTCAGCCGCAGCTTCAGCTTTCCCAACCGCGTCGACCATGAAGCTGTCAAGGCTAGCTTGAAGGACGGCATCCTCAGCATCACCGTTCCAAAGGCCAAGGCTCCTGCCGTTCGCAAGATTGCTATTGAGTAAGCGCAAAGCAGACCTTGAAACTGACCGAAGAATGTATGGAAGAGCAAGATTGCTTGATCAATGGCTAGGGAGAGGAATCAGAAATTGCTTCAGCGACATGGGTATAGCGACAGGAAGTTGGTGGCTCAACTGGCTTTTCATGTACTATTAGAAATAGCATAATACAATCATTACAACACATTAAGCAAACTGAATTTCCATTTAATTTATGACGTAGAATGTGAAGTTTTCGAATAGCTTGCCATTATATTGTCCTTCATTCCACCTTCAGTGAAATTAGCATCCAGTCTGTAACACAGTAAGTGCTAGACTATTATGGTAATGGATCGAGTGTTTCTTTGCTCAGTGCTGTAATAAGTTGGCAAAACGAGCTTCGCGGAGAAATAAATCACATAGAGACCGGTCGTTCGCGTGATCATTCTTTGATTGTTTGCTTATGGAATATACCTGGTGGACAGTCAGTTTCGATGCGGCCAAGATTGCGCTGCTGGATCGATTTGGCCACCTACCAGGCACTTCTGGCATCCAACTCGCCCGATAGCGACAGAAGAACTCGCCCTTTGGTGGCAATGCTTCTGGGTCATCTAACGATCCAGCACAGATATAGCGAAAGTGATCTTTCGCTCCTTCCTTTGCACCGATGGTAATAACGTCAGTTGTTTTTTTAGAGATGTCTTTTCAGTTCTTCTAAGTAGTATACAAAATGTACTTACCCCATACTCGAGAATAAAGCTTCCGCATGTATCACAGAATTCACGATAAAGCAAGACGCCAGAGCCATTATCGGCTTTGTGCTCCTTTGGTTTGCCTTGGGTGAGTTTAAAGCTGTCTTTGGGTACTTTGGTCGTTAGGCCATAATTCGTGCCAAATGCTTTCTATAACGAAATGTTAGTCCTTTGTGTATTGCTTCTTTCTATTCCTTCTGGATAGGTATTAAGACGGGCAAAACATACCTTACAATTATTGCAATGGCATAAAGAAGTTCGTGCATCATCAGGGGATGCAAGATCAAGCTCATATGTTATTGCGCGACAGTAACAACTTCCTTTATAAATCATGTTCAGACAAAGTTGATGTCGTTGACTGATCTTTGGAGTTCTGCTATTACACAAAGTCTGACAACGTCGTGAAAATGGAGATGGACAATTCTCTGGAGAGTGCTGTGACGTCACGAGAAGCAGGGACAAATTCTCATGAAAATGTCATGCACTGTGGAGGAGCTGTTAGTAGTGGCAGGTATTGATCGAGTTAAGGAATGCATTGAGTATGAGCAGTGCAGAAATTTTTTGCTTGGGAATGTTGTCACAGTCGATTTTCTGGAAAAAACTACCTCAACGCTATGCTAGAGGTCAACTGTTCTTACAAGTACAATCGCTAGAGAAGAGAGGATACCGAAATGCACAGAACTTGGGTCCTTCATGACCTCAAGCCAAGTAAGAAACTGCCGCCCTTGCCGTCACCACTGCCTCCATTACCGCCGCCTGGGAGATATGATACATTCGGGTTGTTTGCTAGCATTTGCGCAATGTCCTTTTGTGTCTCGATTCTTCTAATCTGTATCAATCCGTCGCCCGATTTTGCCACGGCCTTGCTAATTGTGTCGGCTGCCTCTGCTTCACCCTCTGCCCGAATGACATTGGCCTGTCTTTCTTGTTCCGCCTTCTCGACGATAAATCTTGCCCGTTCCGCCTCCTGTTGAGCAATCTGCTTTTCTTCAACTGCCCTTGTGAACTCCTTGCCAAAGGTCATATGGGTGATGGAGACGTCTTCCAGAGCAATGTTGAACTCCTGAGCACGCTTCAAAAGTTCGGTCCGTATTCTGTTGCTCACGGCCTCACGCTGGGTGATGAGCTCGGCAGCATCAAATTGTGCAACAATGGCTTTCAAGACTTCGTTACCGATTGATGGGAGAACACGTTCGTCATAATCTTGTCCGAGGTTCTGTGTTTTCAGTGAGTATATGGCAAATATACCACAAAGATAATGAGTGCGAGGACATGGATAGAAATTAAGATTTGACAAACTGTGGAGCGAATTCTTTATACCTGATAGATTTTGGGCAGCATCTTGACCTCCGGTCGATGTAGAACCCTTAACGTCAAGCTAACCATCTGCAGATCCTTGCTTCCTGTTGTTGTAGAGATGTTTCGTGGTTTCGTTCGCACATCGTAGATGATGCTCCGCTGCAGCCAAGGTACCAAGAAATGAGTTCCCTCGTTTGCGACTTGGTCCTTGACTCCTGATAATCGGTCAAAGATGACTGCCCGGGTGCCACCCTTGACATCGTACATAGATGCCTGCGCAATAGAGATGGCCACTGCTCCAGGTATCGCCCACCTATACACAGTGTTCAGAACATTTGCCATGGTCACGGCGGTACTCGATAGGAAGGGATAGGAAGTTGACAGTAACACTAAAGCCGGCTGGTGTGGAGCTTCTCATGGTGGTGTAGAATTCATGTAGACTGGCCTTAACCCTATCCGGTAAAGCGCGATGCTCCCGACTTCGAAAGTCTTGTATCGCCTTGCTCCAGCGCAAAAACAATCGCTCTACCTTCAATTATCAATTGACTGGCGAACTTCGACGTTCCTATTTACCAATGAGGCAAACACTACCACGGTTATCCGGAGGGGAAGATCGCCCGGGGAAGTAAGTACTCCTGAGATCTATATCTCATCCAAATGGACCTTGAACAACAGCTAATAGAACAAAACATAGGTATCTCGGAACATGGGGTAATTTTGGTACGCGCAATCCATTCCAATACTCGGAAGTCTTCTAAGACGCGGAATCCGGCCACCCCAACGCAAGGTTTTCCACGACGGGAGGCTCGGAATTCTATTTGGTTTCAACCACGAAGTGACTAACCCCAACTTTTGTGCAGGATCTCAACCTCAGAAGGGCGTGACCACATACGGGCTCTCGCAGAACCGACAAAACCCTTTCGCCGGGGCCGGACACAATGCAATCTTCAACACATGGCGGAGGTTTAAAGGTCAAGTGCTTTACATCGCCCCGCCGTTCCTCATTGCGTACGGTGTCATGCAGTGGGCTGTGGAGAGGTAGGCATCGGAAATAGCCTAGGAGTTTGTCTGTGAATGAGGCTGACTAGTGGTGCAGGAATCACTACCTGAACAGCAAGGCCGGTCGTGCCGAATTCGCAGAGGAATAAGCAGCATGAGCGGGCAATCCAGCGTAATTGAATTGGTGGTCGAAAACGTGCCAAGCACGATTTGTTTTATTTTATGTCATAGACTGTAACAATTCAAGGGATCATTTCCGATCATAATCAGCTTGTCCTGACCGTTTCCAAGCCTACTGTTCCCTCTTCTTTCCTGTCATTATCAAAATCATCAACGCCACGCTCATCCGGCGCTACATGACTCTGGATCACTATAAAGGCAAGATATACACAGAATTAAATTGGGGGAGTCTATCAAGTATCTGGTCACCTTCCATCCCATCGATAAGTTTCAGTATAGTATCGGATAAGAGCATTGGCCCCAACCAAGTCGCCTTGCCGATACAGCTGTGCTATGTCCACATTGAGGGGAGAGTCGGGCTCAGGGGTGGTAAGAAGCGTATGCACGGAGTTGAGGGAGGTTGCGATAGTATACATTGGAGTCCAGGAGCTCTTAAATAAATCCAAGCATATCTCTCCAGTCTGGAGAACAGTCAGATAAGGTTTCAGAGTATAATCTGCGAGGGCCAGAATTTGAGCAAGACCTACTTTGATGTTAACGTTTGGATGACAGACGGGAGTTCGAAATTTGATCTCTGGCGGAGCATGAGGATAGTTATCCGGAATGTTGATGTCTAACTTCCAAAGACCGTCTTGAAGAAACCGATCAGTATTCATTGGTTAATCAGAGCGCACCGTCTGTTATACTCTCGTAAGGCGTATCCTTTACGCCTTTCATAACAGCCGCCCATCGCATGAGCTCGTTGTCATTGATTGGACCAAGCTCGACCAATGCCTCGATCGGTTCTTGTTGATAGTCCTGCAGCTCCTGCAGCAATCTCTTTGCGGGTCCATGCCTTCCTGCCATCTGTTTGCAGGTAGCAAGCTTCAGCTCTCAAAGCTGAAGCTTGTTTTTTTCTTAGTCTATCAATGTATTCATACAATTATAGGCCGAGACCGGACTAGGCGGTGAATCTGGCAGAAAAAAATCCGTCCACGGCAGTCCATTTCAAAAGTTTAGGGCACGAAATTTTTCACCCATGCACATGAAAATGTTTATGCAATCTCGAGGTCGGATTGACTGCAGGAAAGAGAATGGAAATGATGGTCACAGTGAAGAAAATTATCTAAACCAATGCAATCTTGGCCAGCATCACTTTGGCTCCGAGACGGACGCTCTCGATCGAAGCAACCATTTGACCGAAGCAATCCATTAAACCGGAATGGGGATTACGCCACATTACAACACATTGCATTATCATTCATATCCTCAATGTTTAGGTTCAGATAGCGCCAACGCATATTACGGATTGACTTTTTCTATACCACATCACAAGAACTCGAGATGATAAAATTTTTAGCTCCTTTGTGTATTCTTCTACTCATTGCCATGGGTACTTCTACACACAGCCCTCCGGTGTAAGTTCTCCCTAAAGTATCCAAATAGAAAGTGGTAGCAACAACTAAGAAGAATAATTTAGCATTAATCCCTTGATACCAAGCGATCAGCTTGCTAAAACACGTGATGCCACCCTAGCCGAGCCGGGCAGGACAAATGCTTCTAGACCTATCAATGAATGCAAACATATGTTTGATGGGCCTACTGAACCAGCTGGATGGGGTTCGGTAACTGATCCTCGCATTTTGGCGTCCTATTGCAGTAATACTTCAGCAACAATGTGGCATATGGTTTGCTCATCAGAGCCAAATGGTGTCAACAGAAATCAAACAGGGCAGTGTCTTTCTCATGAAATGTGTATTGATGGGCTCTTGCAAGATGGCTGGCCAGTAGCTTGGTGTGTATCTGGGAGCAATTTTGTGAAGATCAGCAATATGATCCTCTCGAACTATAATTCGAACAAGACAAACTCCACTCGCGTCAACGTATCAGACTCCAATCAAATGTATTCCCTACCAATCAGATTTTCTGTTACAGAACTGCGCAATGGCTATAAGGAGTGGTTTACTTGTTTCGTTATCGATGGATTTCGAAAGAAGTTAGTTAAGGCTCGTCGAATTACTATCCGAGCCATGGATGACGACCTCCGGTATACTGATCGCAAAGCATCATGTTCAGATTGTAGCTGGTTGACCTTTGGCCGCTTGCCGCAACTGCCAATAAAGGTTGACCTCTTTATGGTCCAGGCAGAGTTTTCAGACGGCGATGAGCAATCGAGTGTGCGATGTGTAGAGGGAGTGGAATAAAATGAACAGCGACAATTCATGTGCAACGTGAACAGGACCAACAGCAACTATCGTATTTGCGAAGCGTACAATGATGGCCGGCTCCATTTATTATTGAGCCCTGATACAGTCAAGAATGGATACTTAAGCACGCTGGCAACATAATTGCTGCATATGCTCGAGCTCCCATCCGTAGTCCAAATATTCGCTCATTAGTGCGACCTGCGTTGCCAGAGGTTGGAAAAGTACGCTCATTCGTCTTCCGTCAAGCAGCAGTCGATATTCGTGTGGCATCGACTTTTAGTAATTGGAAGACATTCTCTATTTTCTATATCAATGTTTCTAACTGAACTAAGGTAAGGTACTTCAATATCGCAAGGCAAAAGACCCTGGTTAGCGCATGTACTTTACCTCATTTGGAAAAGTGCGGAAATGATGCTAGAACTTTTGCGTCTTCGTAAGCTAATGTCACAACACGCGTTGCTTGACTTTACTGGACAAGATGACTGTTAAAGATATTTCGCTGTCTCTATTGCAAGGTGCGGATGGATCCTCGACATGCGATTATAATGGTTGTACAGTCGTCGGATCCGTTAATGGACCCATCGAGGTACAGCGCAGGGATGCTCTCCCTGAAGAAGCAGCAATTGAAGTGAATGTTCGACCAGTAGTAGGTGTTGGAAGTATGACAATTCATCTGATTCAAGAGGTTTCTTTGTGAACTTCATTCACATTTCCCAGGTCCAACTGAGCGCCATCTTGAGTTGTTACTGCAATCTACTATACGGCAAATTATCATTGTGGAGAATTATCCACGAACTCTGATCCAGTTGACGCTACAGATATTGCGCACTCCAGATACCAAACTTACTCCGGTCTCGGTAGGTACCTGCTTCTCTGCTCGAGCTCGAGTACTTGCTGACTGCCGGCTGTCTGGTGTGAAGAGCATCAGTGTTCTTCCAGCCCTCCTACAGGCTTCCCTTTTGGCATTACTATCTGCCTCAATCCCTCTTACAACGACATTCACCTCTACTGCTATCGGTGTGACATCTGTAGGAGATCTTGTTTCTGGTAGACTGCTCTCCAGCCAATCCTCTTACTCGTCCTTCCACGTCTTTGCCTTCACCAGTGAAGGTGATTTGCTTCTAGCCGAGAGCGAAGGCTCCTTCGATATGGACACTTGGGAGAAAGCATATTCAGCCGCTGGAGATCGGTGTTATGGAAGGAAAATTGATACTGATAACGACATTACAATGGACATCCAAGGGGATAGTCTGCAGGAGCAACTCAAGATCACTATGCAGAACAAGGTCGAAGTAGACAGGCAATGGAAGAATACTTGAAGGAAATACTTTGCTTCGTGCATTCAGAGATGGCAATTCTTAGACGTACACTGAACGAAAGGCTGTTGTGATCAGGGTCTAAGAAGACTCAATTATGTGGCTTTTCGGAAGCACACCGGGATGGCGAACAAGACTCTGGGGACGATGGCTGATGCTTTAGCTTCAAGAAGCCATGACTCAACAGAAAAAAGTTTTTTCTGGGGATTCAGCAACTCAAGGTTTTGCACAGGAAGGCAACATGTGCCGAGACAACAAAAACAAGATTGATGTACCAATCGATATACTTCATGTCGGCAGAATACTAGGACCAAACCGGCAAGATTGAGATTTTGGAACACGGAAAATGAAGCTCTACAATGTGTTGGACAGCAAGCAAGACAGGGAGCGTATTACGCGCACATGTGGATTAGGCAGGTCGTTATGGTAGCTGGAGTAAATTACATCCTAACTCTCAGCTCCCTTGGGATGAGATTGTTCCTAGCGTAAGGAATGTCTATCTCCCTGTTAGACAATGATAGAATTCTCTAGAATGAGCTCCCGAGTGAACGCAGCTGCCTCGTGAGCGAGGACATATTGTAGCAAAATCAACAGCTATACTTACAAACCAGTATGTACATAGAGTAATACAATCCCTCATGAATTCCACTTTATTCGTCGTCGTAGATCTCCAGTCAGTTCACAACCATTTGCTCCGACAACTTCGATAGGAATTCCAAGCTCACTAAAGCCAAGTCAATACCTACGATCCCACGTCATCTCACAGCTCTCCATTTTCCCTCGCAACGTAATCCAAGTCCTCACACTCCAACCCAGCATCCTCCGTCGGGCCTTCTCGTCTATTTCTGCCCCAATGCCTTGTCCTCGCCGCATACGACGGCTTCAGGAACAGTTGCCGACTTCGTTCTCGTTCTTGCTCCTTTCGATCAAACAAGCCCCATGCGATCCTGGCATCTGCTTCATCGCTCATTTTGGACCGGCGTATGCGAACACTTGCAAGGTCTTGTTGCTCAGCAGTCAGCCTCGGGTCAAGCCGCATTGCGCCGTCCTTCTGATCGGATAGCCTCCATTTACCTGAATAAGCAAGACTTCGTACTCGACGTGTGGGATAGCCTTGAGTGGCTGCTTGCTTCCTAAGAAACCGCGCTCGTGCAAGGTAGGACCTTCTACTGATCGGTTTGAATCGGCGTATGTGGCCGCCTGAGAGCCTTTGCTGTATTGCTTCTCGCTGCGTGTAGGCTTGTATGTTGGTCTTGCTTGTATCGTTGCTAATTTTTGCGTCATGATCACCTAGTTCCAACCAGCGTGTATAATATTCGGGGTGAATTCGCGGCCTCGGCGTCAAATCTTCGTCAGCTGGCATTGCTCTAGTCGGCTTCCCTGATAGTACGTTTTTTTCATGCGCTCGCCTCGCTTCTAACCGTTTCCCGGACTGCTTGAAAACGTAGCTGTAAACGTAGCCTGTGTTATTACTGGCATCGGTATTATGACCACCCAGTTTCAATAGACGTATAGCATAATTGAAACGACGCTGCCGCTTCAACCTCAACCTTCTGTTAAATGACATTGTTTTTATCGTTTTTCCTGATCCCTCGTTCCTTTCGTTGACTAGCACTGCTCTTGGCGTTATCCTGATTTGCTCACGCATTTTATGAGCTGAAGCTGCTTCCGCACTTTTCCCAGATCGCTTCACTGAACAATCAGTATCTTGAATGATGTCTGTATCGTGACTATTTATCTCAGGTAGACGTTTATAGTGCTGGACGCGACTCTGCTGCTTTAATTTCCTCTCATTGTAGTCTTGCCGTGCCTTGTAGAGCCGTATTGCCTGCATCCTTTTCTCAGATCGCCTCCACACGTAGCCCATATCGATACCCACGATATCGGGTGCACGGCTTCCCACAGTGTTGTGCGCTGTTGAATTGATGTAATCTTGGACTGTATTTGGTGGCACTTGGGATTCCGTTCTTGAGCTTGGAGTACTTTTTCTAGAATCGGGCACGTCTTCTGAGTTGGCGGATGCAGATGATTGCACATTGTGGACCGAATCCGGAGAAGAATTGGGATCGTTGGTCTCTGAAAGGTCTTTACTTGATGGATGAGCCATTCCACTTTTTGGGGACCTAGAAGACTCATAAGTCCTGATCCGGAATTCAGAGGCAGGTGACTTCGAAATCTGAGCGAAATCTAGGTACAGGTCGGCACTCGAGATCAAAGAAGATTGTTCAGAAAAGTGGCGCCTTTGCACCGAAGGACCAGCTACGGAATTATTATCAATTGAAGCTCTCCTGGGTAAGCTGGATGATTGCACAAGGATTTTCTTGACATTATCCATAACGTAGGTGCGAGATGACAAGCTTGTGTAGGGTACATCCAATTTGAATGTGTGGGGTTTGTTTGCTGAATTGCCCTTATGCTCAAGTTGTAGATCTAATGACGACTCTGTCAAGATCTTGCAGGCTCCTCTTGAGATTGTAAATTTTGCAGTCATATCTGATGACTCTATTTGCCCGGCAAGTCTTTCGTCAATAGCGTTGGGAATCACTCCTATAGATAGCTCTTGGGTTATAAAGGAACTCGATTTGGCTGGAACTTCAGCTTTTGAGATAGAATCTCGATGTTGAACCGGTGGGGTGAAAAATTGAATAAAATCGCCGGGCTTTGCGACCTGCGTAAGCATTTGCTCTTCGCTGTCAGGCTGTATCAGACTTGCACCCTCGGGTCCAAACGCGGAAGAACTCCCAAGCCCGGGATCCAATGATATGAGACCAGCTTTCTTGCCCCAACCTCCACCCCCACTGAGCACTTTATGCAATCGTGACCCTTTGAACAAAGCGGAATTAATGGAATCAGATATGGCAGGGATCTCGCGAGACCAGTTGCTGCGAATCTCTTGTTGTATAGAATTGCTGTTGTTCGAGTCTCCAGCGTGGGCAGGAGAAACCAATGCCCAAACAGAAATTGTATGGGGAGGAATTTGGCGTGCTTTGAAATATTCTGAAATTGATACTTCAAGCTCCTGAGATGCCAAAATATTCTTGAACCCGTCTGAGAGTTGGCGTACGATATTGCCCATGGAAGCTTCAACTTTTCGCGGTATGGTCAAAGGTACAAGCTCGATAGAAAGATCCAACTCTTGGAGTGTAGCTTGATCTTTCATATCATCGGGAGGCGAGGACGGCCATGCAAGTGACGCATGGCTTAGCTCTCTATTCACTTTTTCTCGATGCAATGCCAAGGTACTCTTCGAGAATTTCCATTCGCTATGACGTAGAGTGGCAAGCTGGCCGGTTTGAAAGATTGTATTGGCAAGCGGTAATCGTACTGCAGTTGATGAACCAGAAGACGGCCAAGTTTCCTCGTTAACCCTGGATAGTCCGTACGATTGGGCTACTTGAAATGTAAAGACCAGATTCTTTTCAGAAGAATTTTGATGGCCAGAGTCCTCTCGAAATTTAATACTCTGCTGGTCTGTCAGTAGACAAGCTACACCATCATGTCCTTGCGATGATGTAACGGTTCCTGGGACATCTGTCTTGGTGATGTTCCGAGCAAGGCCAAGCCTATCCACAACGGCCACGACCACGTGTACTGTGCTGCCGGTTCTAGAGAATAGAGTTCTCCGGTCATTTGCTCCCAAGACACGAGCAAGCGCCGGACGGAGGAACATGTCGTCGTCTGAGAGCCATTTTGAGAATAACGGAGTCATGAAAAAAAAGAAAGCCGGTTTCCATCCTTGCACAGCAGAGTAGGGAAGTGGCTCTAGCCTCTCCACTACGTCCTCTGGCTTCTGGTGCAGATTTTGTCAGTCCGGTTCCAGAGGGAAAAAAAGGGCTCGTTGTAATAGCATACGGTTAACTCGGGCTGATGCGCCACAATAGTTACGATTGCATCCTTAGGCGAGGGTTGCAAAGGTCGCTGAGGTTCATTGTCTCTGCAATCGGATAAGTGCCGTGTTGACAATCGGTTAAGGCGCAATGTGTGAGGTTTGCGCAGGGTGGAGCACAAGCGGTGGCGGCGTGGGGAACCGAAGATTGGAGAGCTCCTTTTCCATGAACATGCCCATACTGCCACGGCCCCCGTGCGCATTGAGATGCGGTGTTTCTGGGCAGAGCTACATTTATTCACGAGTACGAGGAACAATCAGGCAATTCGACTAGGCCGAGTGACGTCGGCCTCATCAAAGTCGACCGTTCCTGGATAGAGGCTAGCGCACGCCATCAGACCCTGCCAAGCTTCGACGTTGGCTTTAGTTGGAGATTCGTTGCCTCTAACACCGGTCGACGTATGCAGTCGCTTTTCTGCCATCTTCGCCTCCTCGTCCCTTTTCCTTTCATCTTTGCTTCGCCCCTGTTTCGTGCTTGGAGTCGTGGATGGAACTGGTGGGTGAGGGTTGACTCGGTACGTTTTGGTTGCGCAAAAAATTTAGTGTTACAGAAGGGCCAACATCCTTGGCCTTATCATGAGCATCGTTGATCAGACGCTGTTGCTGGCGCGAACTCAATTGGCGCATTTTTGCGGTTTTCGGACGCTCGATGAAATCTTGAGGCTGACGACCTCATTCAACAGACACTCTAGCGGTCAGCAGGCTGGCCGCATTGCGCGCCCAGATATGCCCTCTGCACGATCATTGCGACGATCCAACCCCATTACAATATTCCTCGCCGGTATCCTCATCATAGGCTTCCTCTACTTCTTGTTTTCGCCAGTTGAAGAGGACGCGCCAATAGGAGGGGCGCAATCTGTTCATCCTGAAGATGCTGCTGCCGCAAATCCTCTATCTCCACCATCTTTACCCTTCAAGAAGGCAAAGACTAAGGAGGGCGAACTCCCACCACCGCCCCCGGTAGTCCACTACCATCTCAACAACCTCACCACGTCTACCGATGCTATTGCGCGCCGAGAAACAATCCTTATCCTCACACCCCTTGCTCGATTCTATCAGGAATATTGGGACAATCTCCTCGAACTCACCTATCCTCATGATCTCATTTCATTGGGCTTCATAATTCCGAAAGGTCGGGGAGGTAACACGGCGACAACCGCTTTGCAGCAAGAAATCACCAAGACTCAATCTGGCCCAACGAGGAAACGATTCGCCAGCATAACCATATTGAGACAAGATACGGAGCTACAAGATAGCCAGGCAGAATCAGAAAGGCACAAGATGGCAAACCAAAAAGCACGCCGATCAGCCATGGCCAAGGCGCGGAATAGTTTGCTATTCACCACTTTGGGCCCTACAACTTCTTGGGTGCTCTGGATGGACAGTGACATTGTCGAAACCCCGCCATCACTCATCCAAGATCTTGCTTCGCACGACAAGCCCATAATCGTACCGAATTGCTTTCAACGCTACTATAACAAGGACAAAAATGCGCAAGATGTCCGACCTTATGATTATAACTCGTGGATCGACAGTGTTACCGCTCAGGGCTTAGCCGCCAACATGGGAAAAGACGACATTTTACTCGAGGGCTACGCAGAGATGGCCACATATCGCAGTCTGATGACGTACATGTACGATGAGGTGAGCACGGAATCGACAAAGGAGATTGAATTGGATGGCGTGGGAGGGACGGTGCTCTTAGTCAAGGCAGAGGTGCATCGGGATGGCGCCATGTTTCCGCCATTTGCCTTCTACAATCTGATTGAGACGGAGGGCTTCGCGAGGATGGCGAAGAGGTTGGGATGGGCATCATGGGGGCTGCCGAATTATCTTGTAAGTTGGCATGGTCATGTAATAGAGCAAGTGCTAATTAAAAAAATTCACAGGTATTCCATTACAATGAATGAGATGCACCGGGATCAGGCGATCGGAGTGACGTCCAGCGTTCTTGAAGGCGTTTAGGAGAAGTAGAGGCCAAATGGGTTGGCCGTGTATAAATACGTCTTTTAGTGCCTGAAGCATCGCATATTTTGGAATCTGAACCTCATGATCTAGATTTGAAAAGCAATTATAATGCTATTGATTCTATGGCAATTCCTGAACGGATTGTCTTTCTGTAGTCAGTTGGTTAAACCGCATGATGATTCCGCCGTGTATCCATCTCTTGCACGGTCCCGCTGGTCACCGTGTATCAAATTCTCGATACATGAAAACTCCATGTAAATGACACTGTAAACCTCTATTCAACCGAACAGAGCATCACGCCACTCCAAAGTACAAGAAGAACGTAAAAGAAAGCATCAAACTTCAAACGTACTCACCCAATGGCGCGCTATAACTCTACCCTCCTCAAATGCCTCCCTAGGCATCCTCACTACAATAGCAGCGTGGCTATGCCGAACCTTGTGTATCCAGACACGGTATTTCGTAAAACCGATATTGTCTAGTGCGTCGACCATAGCAAATTGCTCAGGCGTCAACGCCAGGACAGGAAAGTCCGTATCTTCTGCGGTGAGCGACTTATGTGCATTCCCATTCGCAAGCTTCTCGGCCCTCCGCGCAACCTTGGTCGAATCATTGTCCCGCTCGAGCAACGGCTTATCGCTCTCTGGATCGTCGTCATCATCATCATCATCATCATCATCATCATCATCATCATCATCATCATCCTCGTTCACATCCTCCACGGCGCCGTCCAGCGTGTCTTGCCTGGTGCTCGCTTCGATGCGCTCATACATGCCCTCCATCCTGCGCTCCATGCTACGCACCATCAACGGTATCCGATACCTTCCCGGTGCGCCCATCGGGCCCTTGCCCTCTTCGTGGAGTCGTATTCGCTGTCTGCTTCGTGCGAGCTGCACACCGCTGTTGATGAAGAAGAGTACTGAACCGAGAGGGAAGAAGAAAAATAGGAAGGCAGCGAAGGGGAGCTGTTCAGCTATGGCTCGAGATTGGTTGTAGAGTGCGACGGTGCGCGGTTGAGATTCTTTGCGGGAGACTGGATGGGTAGGGTGGAGGATGACAGGATCGTAACCGGGGAGAAAGTTGATATCAAGGGAGTCGATGTTTACGAATGGGTCTGTCCGGGAAATGGAGGTAGTGTAGTAAACGGCAGATCTGTCATTCACGACATTTGCGTAAAGGGTGCGGTTTTTGAATAGAGCCAGTCCGCGCATGAATATCGAATCTGGATCAGCCAGAACGGACAACAGCGGACGACCAGTTTCCCGAAAGTTGTCAATAGTGAAGAGTTGTTGGCCAGAGATGGATAGCGTCCTGGCGCCTACCACATTCCAAATCTGGTTGCGGATGCCAACCTTGGGCGTCCGCACTCCTAGATGTGGCGATGCAAATGTCGTAAAGTTCATGGGCTGAAGTCTCTCAAACCACCCGTGGGAATAAAGCAGCCCTATAGCATACCGAGCGATAAGTCCACCCAGACTGTATCCTATTATGCTGATTTTCGTGATGGTATTTCCCCGCTCTGAAAGTTGCTCGAGTGTCTCCTCGATCTCATGCGTAACACGCTCGCCACCGACTTCGATGCCATCGTACGTGAAGGAATCTGAATTGGACCGGGCGACCAAGACATGGAGATTTTCTGGATATTTCTCTCGTAATGATTTTGCGAGGAAGCTAAGGTGATTGGGATTCCCCCATAGTCTATTGACGTCGAATCAGCTATGAGTAGGCAAGCGCATTGTTCTCGCGCAAGACCGGTGTTGGTTCTAATAATCTAACTGACCCATGTATCAAGACAATGAGATGTGTAGCGGCATCAGCGACGTCAAGTTGAGGCTCTTGGAGCTTTGGAGAGTTCTTGACGACGCCGCGACCGAGGCGGGACCATGAGGAAGGTGAAGAAGTCATTGGGAACGCCACAGGGGCGCTCCAACGCAAGAGGCCTCAGGTTGTCTTTAAAGCTACGATATGATGACGATTCGCCGGTGGCAAGCGACCGAACCCCGACGCACACGCGCACAGACTCAGACTGCTCTGCTGATCTCCGGGTTCGGATTTTAGCCTGCTGCAGGTACATCTACCATATCATACCATACCAAACTTAAACACCTAAACACCTCTCAAATACCACAAATCCAAGACCTGCTTCACGTGAAGTTCGATTCAAGCTTGCTGCCTGTTGATAAGTTTCTCTGCTGATAGAGGCTGGTAATCAAATGATTGGAATTGGCTGCGATCTCAGGACGAGCAAGCTTCAGCTGGAGCAAGCACATGCCTGCTTCCCAGCAGCAAACTTAGCCTCTTGCTAGCTTCACATGATCTATTCTTCACTGTACCAGCGACAAACCTGTTGTCCAACGAGTAAGTATCTGCGGAACGTCTTCTTTCTTTTCCTTTCGGTCCAATCGTTTAACATTGCCTTCATGTATCAGATCAAGAAACAACCTTTTCTCAATACAGCTCAACTTCAGCAACCAAGCAATACCACAACCTCCTGTTCTGATGTCTTGACTTCCGACGACAACTTGACCCGTGCAAAATGTTCTCCTCTAGCAATCTTTTCAAGAAAGTTGTTTGTCCGCAAGGACCTTCATGTCGACTGCCCAACTGCATCTTCTCTCACGACTTTGACCTTGATCCCTTGGAACAACAAAATCATGTAACCAATGATAAACACGACGACTTGGAAGGTAGACCGCATCTTAAACGACGCAAGATTGAAGATGACAATGCTTCAACATCGACAGTAGATGATGGCCAGCCAGACTTGCCGACCGCATATGATGTTGTCCCGGCTCATCCTTCTCAGGCCAACATTCCACCATCTGACAAAGGAGTCGCAGATACAACCCAGGAAGATGTCAGTTCTATCAAGCAACTTAAGACTGGTAAAAGAGAAATTTCCCCACCGCCCTTTCCTGTCTCCAAGAAAGCAAAGACCGTGGAGACACACACCTCCAACATTAACATTTCTGCTCCAAAAAAGCCTTCCGCCCCTCAGAAACCTTCCATCTCTGAGAAGTCTTCTGCCCCTAAGAAGCCTTCCGCTCCTGAGAAAGAGGTATCTCTAAACCCTCGACTTCTTATCCATAGTCCCGCCCTTCACGACAAACGACGTCAGTATCTTGTAAAGATTCATGAGAACTTGCTACGTTTAAACAATTTAGCGCAAAAGAGTAAGGACCCTTCCGACAAGCAGTTCATTCTAACCAACAACGAGCTCAAGCAGCTTGCTTTGGACGAAGAAGAGAAAATTGCTCGCGATAGTCCAGCTGTATATCCAAATCTAATCAGGCAACGACTGGTTGCATATTCACGCATGTCTCTAGATGATTGGTTGGCTAGCAGACGCGTACTTGTGCAAGAGACTGGATTGGAGCAAATCGAGCCCGTGGAATCTTTCCCTCCTTACAAGTCCGAATTGACTCCAGAGGAAGAGCTACTGATACTACCACGTTTAAAGGCCTATTTGCCACCTCTTGCGCATCACGGATATGTCACCAATCAAATCTCTGATGAAGACATCACAAAGGCCCGCAATGCCGTAATCGCAAAAGATTATATGGAGGAGTGCGATCTTTGCCATACAAAAATCAAGGTGTTTCCTGAGCGTCGTGAGTCCGATGGAGCATTGACATCCAACTTACCCTGCGAGCGTCATCCTGTCAAAGCATATTTTCCGCCGAAAGATTCGACTCCAAAGTCCAAGCGTCCTCGGGAGAAAATCCATCCCTGCTGCGGCGAGCCAGAAGGATCTCCTCCTTGCGACATGCACGGAAACCATGTGTTTAGTATCAAGAAATCTCCTGCTCGACTGGCATCTATCATGCCCTTTGTAGAGACACCTGAAGTGGATGAAGCAAAAGACGTCAATGAAACGCCAAAACCTGCTGCGCTTACATTCGACTGTGAAATGGGTTACACAACCAACGGCCTTGAGCTTATTCGCATCACGGCCACTGAATGGCCAACCGGCAAGGAGCTTCTCGATATCCTCGTCCGCCCACTCGGTCCAATCATCGACTTCAATTCCCGCTTCTCTGGAATCTGGCCCAAAGACTTCACCACCGCCGTCCGCTACGACGGCGTCACACCACCGCCACCCAAAACCACTGACGAGAAAAAGACAGGAATGCACATTGTCGACTCCCCCCACGCAGCGCGCACCCTCCTCCTCTCCCTCATCACACCCCGCACCCCGCTCATCGGCCACGCCATCGAAAACGACCTCAACTCCATTCGCCTCATCCACCCGACCATCGTTGACACGGTCCTGCAGTTCCCGCATCCCAAGCGTCTGCCCTTCCGCCGCTCCCTGCGCGAGTCGGCGAAAAAGTATCTGGGCTGGGAGATCCAGACGGGTGGGAAGGCGGGCGCTGCCTCGGACTCGAATGAGGGCGGCCATGATAGTCGCGAGGATGCGCTGGCGACGGGCGAGCTGGTGCGTGTGGCGGTCGAGAGGGAGTGGAGGAAGTTGAAGGGGGAGGGGTGGAAGATTGAGGGGGGGCAGTTGAGGGACCCCAAGGCGAAGGATGCTAAGGTTTAAGTAGGTCGTGTGACTCCAGAAGGTAGATATCAAATGAGTGTAATCGACTTGATAAGCTGTTTCCATACTGGGGAGCTCTTAAATGATATTTCGAGCAATTCAAAGTGTGCAGCGATATGTTTAAGAGCTGTCGCGGACTATTTTCTTGCCTATTTCAATTGAAGGGCCCTCAAATAGATGTTACTCGATTTTCAGAAGCGGGAAACTCTTTTCCAAAGTTCAGAATAAGACATCCTCACCTAGAGACTGGAGGATTTACTAGCGCCAAATCAGAAAACACGGGTTTAGCTGTATAGATGTCCGGGAGTCCCCCAATACGATTACGAACAATTAGAAACAAGAAATATCGACTGAGAAATCCTTATGAGATCTAGCTGCTAACTGTGATGAGAGTCTACCAAGTAGGTGCGGCTGGTATGTTCAATAATGCCAAAAATGGTGGCACTACGTTGTTAATAGTCGTATAGGCATTGTATGCTATTCGGTGCTAGTATCTGGTTCCCACAAAGTCAAGGGTTCGGAGAATTTGTTTCAAGAAAAGGCATCTGCAGAGTCATCGGAATTGGGAACCGGAAGCCCACGCCCGAGTGCGTGCTGCATTGGACTATGGTGGTTTCGACGTTGTTGTCAGAGGGTGGGTTAATAGCCTTTGGTATTGGCTTGGTAAATGCAAGCCAGGTCATACCCATCGCCACGTTCTCTGATATCGTGAAGGACATGATGGGCAAGGTTTTCTTCCGCAAGTATAATGAAAGGGCTTTCCGAATCTTGGAACAGTAGGTGTAAGTCTAGATATCCATGAGCAATCAACACGGTCAAGCCGCAAAGGTATGATCCGCTATGCTTGTGTTGAGGAGGACCCCAACACGATTCCGGGCGATCAGAGACATTGTTCTTTTGTTGAGAAACATCTCCACTAATTGTGATCGGAGACTTGACAAACAAACGCATGATACTACATCTGATACAGTCCACGACATTTTCATTGCAATTCACGTTCAGACTACAACGTGTTTGAGATAATGCAGTATCAGACCCGAAGAGATAATCAGCAGCACACATGCTGAGGAGCAACCCAGTCAAAACGAGCCAATATCGCCGGACGACGGGTTCCGAAAATAGACGTCGCGAGCATTAAACGATCGAGGTAGTCAAAGATGTCTTTGGGAGACCACCGATACAATTTCAAGAGATCAGGAAACTTCAGCATTCATTGAGGAACACCCCTGAGGATTTTGTTGTTCATGACTGTTGAAGGCCTCTCTAGTAGTTGTTCGACGAATCATGTATAGTCTATGACATGTCTCTGAGCAGTCCCTGGTGATAATTAAACGTGACTGAAATGGATTCCGAACTTCTTCAAGGAGACGTATTGTAAACTCACGATAATGTTTCAGATCAGCCTTAATTTTAACGTTCAGCATCCTCATTGCTTTCTATCTTGCCAACTGCATCGATCTCTACCGGGATACCCAAATTATCATCTGCCTTTGCTAATTTAATACCTGGCACTAGAAATCTCGCCTCTACGGTATCTTGTGCCCTTGCGACTTATGTCTTGATGTAAGCGAGCGCGGTCAGCAGTTGTTGGCTCCTCGAATCAAATCGAATTCCCTATATGGCTAGAGTGTACAAGGTCGGGATCAAAGTGGGTGATTTGGCTCGCCATAAGCTTTTTTGTTCTAGAGTTTTTGAGGATGACTGGAGATTGTATTTCTTTTTTTAAATAAGAAGGTGAGGAGGGTTACAGATGTGCGAGCAAGTTCCGCTAAATTGTCAAAGCTGCTGTTGTCTGAAGAGTTTGTTGAGCGTTAAGAACAGATGCATCATCTTCTGCGTTCATTGCCATTTACCGTGATCGGGGATCCTGTAAATTTCGGTGTTGCATAGAGGTTCTGTGTATGGTTCTCACATTGTATGAGCCCTCGTTAGTTGAGGAGTGTGTACCTGCGGTTCTTAGAATGCCGCTGTACAACAGCTGAGATTGATTTTGAAGGTGCTAAAAGCCGTCAAAATATCGCTGGCTGACCTCATATTGCCATTGTTGGTGTTGGTAACTGCGTGTGAGCCCAGCTCCCTCTCCTGCATGGCAGGCTGAATTAGCGTCCCAAACTACATTCTCCCATGCATCAAATCGGGTGGCCAGCAGTCTTCGCGCCTGCAATTATCCTTCAAAGTTACAAAACGAACTTGATCGAGTGACCTCACTGGTCAAAATTGAAAGACATTTACCAAAGGTGGGGCCCATACTGAAATCTCGCCTAGAATCACAAGATCTCTTGGCATGTGTGGAAACGTCAATGTCCAGAGTTAAAGATGGCCCCTTTGTGGTGGATTGTGGCTTGCTGCAACTTGAAGAAAGTCTGCAGAACTGGCGTTGTAACCTCCGACATGGGCAGGTGGATCACCATGTTAGTGGGGCTTCGTCCTAACGGCACAGACGACGGGATTTTCAAGCTTCGAATTGATAGAATTTACCAGTTCAGACGCAGTGCAGATGGTCATCTGGCGCTTCATTATCAAGACATTATGTACCTATTCAGTTCTGGACGAATCTCGCCATCCATCGGATGATAGCATGTTTCATCATCTCATCTCGAATTGTCGTTGACGGGATGGCAAATCTCGATAACCTTATCAACCGAAGCGCCTGGATTAAACCTACCTCGTGTCAGGCGCCTGGCTAGGCAAGACGATGGAAGAGACCGGCACGCCCGCGAAGCCCAGGAACAAGGTTTGAAGGCCCGACCGGGGGCTTCACCTAATTCGTAACCTCGGGTCGAATCAGCGTCGAGCACTTTTTTCACTTTTCATCGGGTGCCCCTGGCAATCATTTCCTGATTTGGGAGCGAGTGATGCGATGATAAGGACGGGAAGGATGCAGGCGGTGGCTAGTAGGGCTTATGGAGGTGAGGAATCGCCTTTTACCGAGGGCAGCGCTATGCGAACGACGACTGCACTTCGTGGAACTGTTGCATGTTCGCTGAAAAACTTTGCCCTGCCAGCTGGTCATGCACTCCTGATTCTTTGCAGGATCGACAGTTTCTGCGTTTGCACTCAGCGGCGTGACTTTTTGCTGCTCCTGCAGCGCAGCAAAGTATGAGCTGTTCATTTCCTTTTCCCCCCACCGTTTTGTTCCAGAGCGGAGATTCGAAAGTGGGTCTGCTCATGTCGGCGCTTCTTTTTCTTGCCATCAAGGCAGTCTGGCCGCGTGAAAGATGAAGTTTGAGAAAAAGCCGCAGTGGAAACAAAGACGGCTTAGACACCGGATTCGGGCTTGCGCCACTCGGAAGCAGGATAGAGCGTTTGAAAACAACGGAGCAAGCCCTTCAGGCGCTAAAACTTGTGCCTGCTGATGGTCGGTCTATCGGATAACCATTTTCTCGCCGGTCTTTGCTTGCATTAAGTGAAACAAAGCCAACCCAAAATTCGGCCTCATCCACAAATGCACTAACGCTCTACTCACAATGAGCGCTTGACATCCCTGTCACATCACTTCTTTCAATTCGCCATGTTTTGTTTTGCTGACAGGCTTGGCGACGCGAGACTGGCCAGGGCGGCTGGAAATTAAACAGTGTTGCGGAAGATCTGCAGGTACCACAGCTATCCAGAACGTGGCGAGGTGGGATTTTTACCCATGCTAATCTCTCAACGCCTACTTTATCTACTTCTTGTCCGCTCTTTTCTTTGAGGCCAAGCACTCTGCTGCAGATTGCCGTTCGCTACACTCATTTGAAAAATTTAAGGTCTGAGACCTTGTCGTTCCTTTGGAACTTTCGATCTTTACCATCATTCATTTCAGTCATTCGTTCTTGTAAATAAATCGGACCATCAGTCGTCCATACTTTCGCTCTTGCACCTTGAACGGTCAACTATACATTGATACTGCCAAGCTTTTTTTTTCTCATCGATATCAAGTCTGCAATCAAGAATGCATTTCAGCACCGCTCTGGCCCTCTTGGCCTCCACTGCTACTCCAGCTCTTTCGTCCGGCAATTTCTTCCGTATCCCTTGTGCTGGTCGTATCGTCGACGAGCGTGCTGATCCGATCATCAGCCCTGGCATAGTTTCCCAGCATGTGCACGAAGTTGCCGGTGGCAACGCATTCAACTTTAGCGTGCCCAGTTACAACACCACACAAGAGTCATCCTGCTCGTCTTGCCCCATCAAAAAGGATCTTTCAAACTACTGGTCCCCAAAGCTCTATTGGCAAGCTCCCAATGGAAGCTTTTTTGATGTTCCTCGCCTTGGCGAAGGTCTGGGCCAACGTGCAGGGATGACTGTTTATTACTAGTGAGTGTTACAATAACTTCAAAAATAGGAATTAGTTCTAACAATGACGCAGCAATCGTGCACAGGAAAGCCAAGAACATGTCCAGGCTTTTCCAGCTGGATTCCGTATGCTTGCTGGAAACCCATTTCTGCGAAGCAACCCTAGCTTTGGTGGTAGCAATGGCTCAGCCAATGCTATTAGCTGGCTGTGCATCCACTCTTCTTATAGTGAGCCTGCCACCGGCGGTCTTCCTCACAAATACTGTGACTACGCCCTCCGTGCTCAGATCTATTTCCCCAGCTGCTGGGATGGCCACACTTTGGACCCGCCTGACCACTCTTCCCACATGGCCTATCCAACCGGCTCGAACTACGACAACGGTAACTGCCCCTCAACTCATCCCGTTAAGCTCGTGAACATCTTCTTTGAAGTCGACTACGCCATGAACAGCATCTTCCCTGATGGCAACTTCGAAGGCCAATTCGTCCTCGCTCAAGGCGACCCAACCGGCTATGGTCTCCATGGTGATTTCATCAACGGCTGGGACGTGCCCTACCTCCAAGAGAAGATCGAATCCTGCAATGCTGGTGATGACGAATCTCAACTGCCCAGCTGCTTCGGCACTCTCTTTACCAACCAGGAACAGCATCAATGCACCATTCCACCCATGGTCGACGAAGTCGTCACCGGTGAACTCAAAGCCCTCCCCGGTAACAACCCCCTCACCAATGGCCCTTCGACCGCCCCCGTCATCGCTCCCGAACAGAAGCCAATCCCCGCCACCCCGCCGCCAATCTCCTTCACCGACATGACCTCCCAAGGTTGGTCCTACCAGGGCTGCGCCTCCGACGACCAGTCCACACGCGCGCTCTCAGGTGCGTCAAGCTCCGACACCAACATGACCGTCTCGGGCTGCGTCTCCTTCTGCGCCTCCAAGGGATATAGTCTTGCGGGTCTCGAGTACGGCAACCAGTGCTACTGCGACAACAGCATCCCCTCCTCCGAGGCGCCGGTCACGGGCCAGTGGGGCGGCTGCTACATGCCGTGTGCGGGCGACGCTACGCAGGTGTGTGGTGCGGGCGATGCGCTGTCGCTGTATAAGAAGTGCGATGGTGGCGCGTGTGCGAATGTTGGCTTTAAGTTGGGTACGCCGGTGCCGGCGACGGATGGTGGATCGACTTCGACCAGGAAGATGAGGAGGAGCCATGTTGAGCGCCATAGGCGGGCGGCGAGGCATGCGCAGGTGGTGTCTTAGGTGCCTGCAGAGTGGTTTCTGGGTCCATCAGGCCGTGTGAGTTTTTGGTGAGAGTCGGGTTTGGGGTAAGATGGCGAAGAATGGGTGAGCTTCATAGGTGTTGTCTTTTTTGGCATTCATGATTCTTTTCTGGATAAGACTTGTTATCGATGATGATCCCTAGCTTGGACACTTAACTTGTATGCTTAACTTTTATTATCTTGTACATATTGACATCGCCCCATTTTGCCCACGTGCCGACGAAAGATATGACTAACTTTTTACTTACTATCTACAATCTATGGCGTTCGTGGGCATTGCTTCTTGCATCGACCTCATGACTTAATGTCATGGGACCCTGAACATCCAACAACAGATGGATGTTACGGCAAGTTTGAACAACCATAGAGGTATCTAGCTTTGCAGCCATTCCCCCCGCTCTTGGGTTCACTAGACCCTCAGGCGCATGCCTAGTCTTCCCAATCAAAGCAGTGGCTGCAGGTAGATAGAAGCGTTTTCATTCCTTACTATTAGAAACTTTGGGCCTAGAAGCGAGCAAATAAAGCTTCGTCATTTTCCCTTCCTCGTTTTCTTTTTGAATTGCTGGGCAGTAGTATTCAGGCTCGCCGTCTGAAATGTTGTACAGGATTCTCTTGGTGACAGTGAAATTGTCTTCGATCTTCTACTTGACATTTGGCCTCATTCCCCAATGCTCCGTGCCGAATGCAATCTTGATATCGTGAAACCATATCACACTTGTAATGCTAATCTCAAGCTCTACAAATGCGACTCTACGCCCAATGCGAGCGTGTTGACCGATACCGAAAGATACCAAAGCCTCTTTTCGATTGGTATGCGGTTTTTTCGTTACACCTTCACCGTTCTGAGATGCAGAAGTGCTCTGGAGAAGTTTACGCTCAGTGCGACAAGCGAAAGTGTTATGGTATCAGAATGATTACTTCCAAAAAAAAGTCGCCTACATTCTATCATAAATAAGCTTAAGAACAAAGATTGTGTTGTTGATATCGATAAATGGACATTGTTTAAACATAATTGTTGTTGTTGCGGCGTTCGCTTTGATATGACCGCACTGACTTGTGAGCACAGTTTTCAATCAAATTCACGCGCCAGTCAACCTCTTTTTCCATTTCATAAATTTTATACATTCATCCGACATGATATGCACCACTCCCATCTCTCTCATATATTGAATGTCCGTCTGACCCGTTCATTATAAGAGGCTGTTTCATCTCGACTGGCAGAGCCTTTGAAGTACTACCAGTTTCCCCATGTGGTTTACAATGCTCTCCATGGTCTTCAGCCGCTCAGTCGAGCCTCTAATACCCAAATTGAATAATTTGTAATCCAATATATTTGGTTCCACAGATTCAGCAATGGACCCAGGACGTGGGGATATCAAGCATGTCATATGTTTGTTAAAAAGGCGACGCCGCCGCCGCACGATTTGCATCATTAAAGTGGGTTATATTCCAACAATGTTTACCACCGAAGCTACCTTATGGATGGGTGCATGCTAGAAGGGGCGCTGACGTCATGGTCGAATAATTAGCATGGCTGCCTTGCCTGAACCTGCACAGATAGGCTAACAACTAAAAGTGATGGTGGACAACCATAAGGAATTACAAGTCTTTCCCCTGCTCATACTTTGTTCGAATCTGGCCAAGCTTCACAAAGGGGCTGCCCAAGAGTGCCTCTCTTATTTTTTCTCTGCAAATTGGTTCCTTCCTCAGACAACTCTTAGCCAGAGATCCGCCGTACAAGGACAAGTTTCGGGAGCAGAAATGAGGCTAACAGCAAGGCATGGGATCATATATTAATCATCGCGTGGGCAAAAGAGTCACTTTGCCAACAATCTCGCTGCACAACTCTGAACCAAAGCCATTCCATCCCTCGAATCCAGATACAGTGTAGCTAATCTCTCAATTTCCTCCAGCCTCCCAGCATCCGCAAGATCAATCTCTCCAAGCTCCATATTACCCTGGAACCTAAAATATCCCGACCTCAAATCCGCGAAATCCTTGTCCTTGAGCACCTCCTCATGTTTTGCCTCAGTGTCCGTAGCTCGCTGCACAAAGCTAACAAATACATTATGAAGAAAAGGTCCGGGTTCGACAATCTTACCCATGCCGGTGCCAATGCTAACGACGGCATTGATGCGGGCGCCGGGGAACTCGGTACGAGCTTCATTGATCACTTCGATGACAGGATTATTGCAATTGAGACCGCCATCAAAATAGGTCTGCTGGTTTTGAACGTTGATGGCGGGAAAGTACATGGGGGCAGCAGAAGTGGCGCGCGCAGCCTCCCAAATCTTGTATGTCCGAGTATCGCGAGCGTGTGGATTGATGGAGGGATAAGAGCGGATGCGTTCGGCAGCGTGCTGGTCGTTGGGGACTGCACAGACAAAGCAATGGCATTTTTGAGGCGTGAACGCGGGAGCTAATTGTAAATCTTCAGGGCCGTGATTGCTCGTAACCATGGCGTCCTTTTCTCTTGGGTTCACATTTTCCTCGATAGTATTGCAAATGGCAGCCTTAAGCCGGTCACCAGAGAACCAGGGTACTCCAGCGACTGCACTGGTAGCGGTAAGAACAGATTCTATGAATGGAATGTTGACGTAGCGGTGGAAGATACGTTTGGATAAACGGCGGTATGTGCGCAGACAAGATGATGTGTCCATCTGCAAGCGACCGAGCATAATAGCCAAGAGCCCGCCTGTGCTTGTGCCTCCTATAAGATCAAAATGGTCGCATGGACGTGCTTGCATGTCTTTCACCCCTTTATCTCTTCCCTGAGCCGTGACTTCTTCCATGATTCGATGCAAGATGAGGATAGAAAAAAGACCTTTGACACCACCGCCATCGAATGACAAGAGGTTCATGCTTCTCCTTTGAAGTGATGTGTCTTCGGCGCCTACTCTCCGCATTTGAGGACCCGTAAGTGTGATTTTCAAGCGATCAAGAGCAGCAAAGAAAGATGTGAACCGCTTGTCGTTCGAAGAACTCATCTCACATAGGTGCTGATGTTGCAGGTCTACTGGTACAATCTCAACCGGCCTCGAACTTAGCATAGCCACGGCTTTTGGAACAATGAACTCCTTTGAATGATTAGAACCGATTCAAATTGGCCAGGCGGTATGGACATGCTTACCTCGGACAATCCTACATCTGTCTTCAGAGTCTCGTACAAACAAATGGACGGAAGATTTTCACCGCCAAATTCACGAAAGTCGTCATTAACGCGAGCGCTATTCATGATAGCATACTCCAGATCAGCGGACTTTCCTCCCAGCGTTGACGAGCAGTCAGATTCCAACGCTCTCCACACAGCTGGAACATTGGAAAAGGAGACATGCTTCTGGGGAGTACCGAAATAGATATATGCCTGTAAAGATGCGTGCAGCTGATGGTATTCAGCCACCTTAGCCCTGAAAGGGTGCGTGGCCAGGAAGATTTGTTTCAAGAGTATGCCACCAAAGCTATGACAAATGAAGATAATGGGCTTCTCAGAGCGATTATTTTCCAGACGATGATGTATTATGCGTTGAATAACGTCTTCCACGTCAATCATCGGTGATGCGAGTAGATGAAGAAGATTTGGGAGTTCAATGGATAGGATACGACTGCCTGGAAATTTTAAGGGTAGGCTCCGAGAAAGCCAGCAGTAGCCATTTCTAGCGGTCCATGTTCGCTTCCAGTGACCTCCAGGGCCGTGCAACGCAATGATACTAGTAAAGCAAATGAGCATCCACAGGTGTAAAGCTATACTAACGGCGCTCGCATAGATAACGTACTCAAGTGATTGTTCTGTATTTCCGCTTCGAATATGCTCTATAATGGTATGAACGCGTGTGGATTCGGAAAGAAAAGTCATAATCAGAGGCTACGATTAATTCGATTCTAGCCTATAGATATTGATTCATTCCAGAAGGTTCGTAATGCTCGTGTAAATGGAGCACGCGATTGGTGCTTATCTAGACCAATTGGCTGAGAAAATCAGAATAAAGAAGAGTGTTTAAATGTTGGTTCACGTTAAGCTTGATGTTTGAAGTATTATCGGACTTCATCGTACAGTAAAGTGCTCATTCAGCCTCGATTCAGTCACGTGTTTCGCTGAGATACCTATACCCAAGGTTCTGTTGGAATATAACCCACTATATCTCTGAGAAGAACGTGGTGCCGCCTTTTTACAGGTTCTTATAGTCTGTACCTCAATCGGCAAGCTTTCACCACATCTTCCATCAGCTCGTGTTAATCAGATGTTTAGAATGAAAAATGATGTGGAGATACAGACGCGCATATTTGGTCTAGACGCCTTCCTTCGACACAATCTACCCATTTCCCATTCACTTTATTTGAAAAGATGCTTGCAGCCCTGGGCTAGGACCTATGTCAATTGACGATCAGCCAAGGAAAATTTAGATTCACTAAGGCATGATCACTGAAGATATGGCATCTTTACGTCCTGTGAATTGCGACAGAGCCCGTGTTCTACTATTGCTTTGACAGTACAAATGAAATGCGTCAACCCTTCACGTGATCTACCGCATGAGAACCTCATAGTCCGTAATTCAATCTACAAGCTTTCACCACCTTCGTTTGCATTGTCACGCTTCCAAAGAAAGAAAGAAAGAAAGTAACCAAAGCAAGACTATGACTTTCTACGGAAGAAAGATCTGTTTGCTCGCTTCGCAGCTTTCGCTTCTGCCTTAGCCCTTGTGTCGAGGTAACTTTCAAAACTTCTTTTTCTTTCATTCAATGAGTTCAACTTCCTATCACCGGCATCGTTAACCTTTTGCAAGTTTTGTTAGTCAGATCGAAGTTACACGACTAAATGACAGCCCTCTTACTGACCCTTGACTGTAAGGATGTAGAGCCAAAAGCGGCAGAATTTGTCAGTAAAAGCTGCTGACTCTGTCTTCCACTTGATAATGCTTTGTCCAGATTCGCGATCTGTTGCTCGCGTGTGAATTCGTAATTTGAACGAGCCGAATGATCAATGCTCTGGAATTCTCCAAGCATAACATCTTTAATGATTTGAGAATAGAGCCACGCTAATTGCTCGACAACAACTGCTTTCCGACTCATTTGGTCAACATTGTCTGAAAACCCCTATAGCAAATGTTAAACCAAGGAAGGACTCAGGACAGTTGGACAGTTAAGATACCTTGATCTCGGATAATGGAATGATGGCGCCAGGAGCTGCATCAAGCGACATGTCGTTGGTCTCAATCTGCGTACTAAGAAGCTGCCTCACATCCTCTTGAATGCCCGAGAATGCCATCAAAAGAGTTTCGATATTGTCCACGACAATGGTTAAGCCTCTTAAAGTTCGCTCTAGACCTTTGGTAAAGTCGCTCTAGAATTGTGGTCAAAGTATCAGCTCTTCACCATCTAAGACTCAAATATGGGAAGTTGATGCGACTGACAAGGCAAGCACTCTTTGTGCTCAAGTTTTGCAGAGATACTTGAGCCTCCGCGATATTAGACTCGTATTCTTCTGCGCTCTTTTGTTGTCGGATCATTTCCTCTTGATAATGCTTGATGTCTCTGGAGGCTCTCGACGCACAGAATCGTGACCAAGTGAACGAGAAAACGGATTTCGTTACCTCCCAACCGCTGCTGAAGTCTTTTCACATCAGGGCAATAGCCTTAAACGGGTGGAGGTCAGGTGAAATATACCTGATGGAATATACAGATTTTCCATAAGCTCCTTCTGCTGGACCTGCGCCGATTCAAATTTCGTACGAGCTACTGATTCCCGATTCCGCTTCTCCGTCAGAGAGGCTTGCTGTAGTTCCTGCTCATAGGAAAGTTTTCCAATCTTCTGGTCGTGCTCTTGCATTTCAGCCACCATGGGGCCTAATTCGTATCCATTCAGTTACGTTCTATTCCAAAATAGACTTGACGACACGAACCCTGGGTCCTTTTAACCCGTTGATCAAAATTTTCAATATCCAGCTTCCAATTTTTAAGATTCTTCTCCAGTTTAGATCGTGATGTTGAACAGTCCTCTGCTTGCTTAACCAGCCTTTTCCTCAGTCTCTCTTGGGTCGCTTGTTGTTCGATTTTGCCAAAAGAGTTCCGCAGTCCCTCAAGCTTTGGGAATCATATCAGTCTAAACCAACAGAAAAGAACGGGGCTCAGCATTACCGTGCCATCTGGAGCCGACATGTATTCTGCAGTTGCTCTCAATCGGTCAAAGTGCTTCACCACCTCTGTCAACGTGGAAAGACCGTCTTGAGTAATACAGGTCAGCTCAGATGAGAAAAGCGTCATAGCGCCTCTGAGAGTAGGGTTAGCAAAGCAGATGCGCCCTTGGTGTCGAACATACTCATTTTCAGAACTAAGATGGATTGTTGAAGCCGTACGACTCGTAGCGTACAACGAACAGATCCGAAGATTAGTAACGAGACTATCAACCCTGAGTAACACAGGTGCTTCATACTCTGCGACTTGGGATATCGTAAAACCTTGGTCCATGGTAGCTTTTCCGATTTAGCTTCGGTGTTCAAGACTGTGATGTTTTGGAATACTGATGGTCAGCACGCTCTACTTATCTTCCACAGAAATCTAGAATGCGCTTGCTCGTGCATTAGTGTGCCGTCTTTGAGATGCCTTGCATATAACTCGTTCACACGGAAGGGTGGCGTCCAATGAGAATCTACTTCATATCTAATTGACACGGTTTGATCACACCAAAGAACGCCATCCTTATTTCTCTCGTTTATTTTCTCTCGGTATTGGTCGAGATCTACAGATAGAGAATGGTACGGCCTAGGAAAAGCTTCCGGCTTATATTTGGGAGCCTAGAACTTGATAGACTTGCGTCAAGACATACTGTTTGCCCCCTAACTAGGATCACAGTGGGTTACTCCTCTCACTTGCCACTTTTCTCCTTTCAATTTTAGCCAAATCTGAGCTCTTCAACGTACTCAGCCATATCGAATTTGATGTATGCAATGGCACCGAAAGGCGATGAGCGTTTACGAGCTCTTACCAATCGCTTTCAAATTTTGCAGGACAATCTGGACATCATGCGAAGAGAGTATCTGCAGACTTACACCTACCATGGCCAAAAATGTATGGTTTGGCTCCAAATATCTATGGAAGGTCTCTTCAAAGTGATGGAGGAGGTCAAGAAAGCCGACAAAAAATTGGTGAGGTGGCATTACGCAAGCCCAGCTTTGAAGGGTGCGCTTCGATTGATTCGAATAGACAGAAGAACAAATACTGTGATCGAGAGGGGGACACGAAGTTTGAAGAATGAAATTTCCACAGTAGAGGTCAAATTCAAGATAGCTGATGAAATCTGCATTGAGGGTGTCGATGCAGCATCTAAACTCGGCGAGCGATTGAACAATTTTTCAATCACGTCAGTAGGTGAGGCTTCTGAAGAAGCTATGGAGGTCAAAAGTGCCTACGATGAGAACTGCAAACAGATCAAGGAGAAGA
Source organism: Astrothelium macrocarpum (assembly GCA_021030915.1). Lineage (NCBI taxonomy): Eukaryota > Fungi > Ascomycota > Dothideomycetes > Trypetheliales > Trypetheliaceae > Astrothelium > Astrothelium macrocarpum. The sequence goes on along the minus strand of JAGEMR010000096.1, from coordinate 61,065 downwards.
TCAGATCCCAAAAGTCGAAACGGAAGACCACGGCCGTCGAAGTTGCAGAAACAAATGGCTCCATTGCGCAACTTCGACAACAACGCTCTCAGACTGAACAGAGTCGTGACATCTGCACAGTGGTACGTGGTAAGACCATTGCCCTCAAATGTACCCGGCTGATTTAGATTAGAGCTCATTGAGCAGCCTTGGACTTGCTGCTGCCTCAGGTCTGGCCTCCATAGTTTATCCACCATCCCTTCTTGCGGCAGCGTCGCTTTTGACGGTGGGTGCAGGCACTGGGGGGGCTGCTTTGTAGGTGACTCAGAACATGCAAAGATATCTCACTGATGTTTAAAAAGTGGGCTAAACAATCGCATATCTGGTCTTGAAGATCAAAGCAAATATCTCAATCAGAAGCTTGCCTCCCATGAAGCGTCACTCGCAGCGCTAAAGTTAGAGCTAGTAACCCTTGACGTGGAGCGCCGAACGCATTTCGAGAGCATGAAAATGGTAGAAGAACTGCAGGACCAGACAGGAGCCATTCGTACGGAAATTCAAGAAAAGCTTTCGCAGCTGCGAGCCGTGCAGCTGGTACTTCACAACATCCACACAAAACTTGAAAGCATCATCTGGAGACTTGAAGAATGTGAGTATACTGAGACGAGAAGAGACATAGTCCAGAAGCTCCGCTCTATACTTCTCGCCATTCATGGCCTTGGAGAGAAGGAGGTGCTCTCGTTGAAAGGAGATCAGCTCACGAAAGCCATGTCTGCGCTGACAGATATCGGTAACAAGACAAAAGAAGTGTTGAACATTCTGGAAATCGTGCAGACTCAGCAGAGATGAGATGAGGGCGCTAAAAGTCTCAAGAAACATAGGAATGATCTTTTCTGGTTTAAATTTTCCACGTACAGCGGATTCCAGGTTCGGCTTTCATGCCTTCGCGAACACAAGACCTCTTACATACGCCTCATCAGAACCTATGAGGATCATGTAGCTGTTTTCGTTTTAGTCGTCTTAATTGATCCCATTCCATTCAGTTTTGGTGTCTTGCACAAGCACCTTCAGCCCGCCTGTCCTAGCCTGTCCGCCTCCCTGCTTGCCTGTGTGTACTAGTTGTGTGAGACTGGTCTCGATAGTGATATGGTGTAGACTCTCAATATGTAGTAGGTCCTAGATCTGAAGATGTTTAGCCATGCCTCAATATTTCTTTCAAGTGCTCTGTAAGGTATCTCTCGCTAGGGTCTTTGACGAGTAATAGTAGTATTTCGTTTCGCTTGTCTAGATAGATAGTGAATCAATGGGCGTGGATTTAAATTAAAGAGAAATAATTAAGTTACTCGCACGTATTTTTTAAGGGATTTTGAGCATCTTAAAAAGAGTGTACTCCCTAACAATGTAGCTGCTTTTGCAGCTGCCAAAGTCCCTTAGTTGTCTCATTAGCATTGTATGGCGCCTGAGATCGCTTGGCTCTCCTGCGTAGGCAGGTTGTTTGTTGCCGGCACCACGCATAGGTGGATCTCAGGGCCGGTCAGACGTTTATTAGAGTTGGGCAAATGGGCAAACCTTCCAGCAGCCTTGGTCATCCTCGATTCATGAAAGTTTCTTGTATCAGTCCGATCTTCACGGTCGTCAGTGCTAAAGGCCAGACACGCTTAGGTGTTGTACAAAGCTCATAGATGAGGGTCTTGAGAGGGACAAAGCGTGAAGAAATCCCAAATCAGAAAGCCACTGACGTGATTGGATGCCACTGCGCTTCCGGAGTTCGGGAAACCGTAAGGAGCGCGTCAATTGATCCAAGATAATATGACGTGCTTCCCGCTCCTTATTAAAGTCTCTTGTGCACTTTCGAAAATACTCCGTTAAATGTTGCGATAAATAAAGTACAAACAATACGAATTACAGAAACCTATCTCAAACAATTACGAGTTCTAAAGCTTTTTTGAAAGGTATTGTGGTTAAGCGTTAGAGTAGTAAGTTTGTATAGAGATACTTGAGGTGCGCTCTTTAGTGTTCGCTGCCGGGTTCATTCTGCCCCTGCATCATATCGAGCTTGGGAAGAAGCAGAAAGCACTCTAATCCAATAAAAAGAAAGCTAGGTCTGTTACAGCTAAATGTCCAGCCCATACTCATAGGTCCTCGACAGAATGGCTTTTGACCGACGATCAACGCACTCTGGACCTCGCAACCACCTACAAGAAAAGAACTACACAACAGATTTCCAGTCCAGTACAGAGAATGTTCTTCCACCGAGAGCGTTCCTTACAAAGTCTCGACACACCCATGTAAGCGACAGTGACTTTCCAAGACACCAGTACTCAGAGCAACTCCGGATCATCACTCTTCTTCCCATACACCACCAATGCCTGGAAAAGATGGGTGCACTGTGAGCTCGACGTGTGCGGCAATTTGGCTTCCTACACGTATTCTGACCCGCTTACATTAATCTCGGGACCAGCATTCTCTAAGCTTGTGGGCCACACAAAGGCTGACGCAATAAGTCTAACATACGCCTAGTATTCTATCACACTCTTTCCGAAGGTGTAGAAATCAACCCAAAGGCTCTGAAACAGAACCCAGATCATCGCCGAGATAACGACTTGTCCACATTCGTCCATGGCAATTTAAGTCATACTTCGGCAGGGAAAAAAACCACGCCGAGGGACTCAATCTGGACTCGTGGCTTGCTCAGCTATCCACATGCCAAAGAGCTCCTTGAGATGAGCAAGGCGACCTTGCGTGAACTACTGGGAGTTGGAGAGACTCGAATACGATCGCAGTATCTCGGCTGTCTCTGAATGGCTGAATCCTTCTGCCTTTTGCAGGGCTGTCGCTCCAAATGGATCCCTCACATTCACGTCAACCTTGCCTGTTTCGAGTAATAACTTGACAAAGGACGTGTAACCCTTTTCCGCCGCAAAAATTAAAGGCGTCAATCCAGTCTCATCTTTTGAATTCACGTCGGCTTTGTCTATCTCAAGCAGCAGTCTAACTATAGCCTCGCGATCCCACCGAGATGTTGCATATGAAAGTGGTGTCCTTCCTTGCGAATCTTTGGAGTTGATGTCAATTTTGCCTGTCTCGAGTAGCAGTCCGACTGTAGAATCGCAATCCCACCGAGATGCTACGTAGGAAAGTGGTGTCCTTCCTTGCGAATCTTTGGAATTGAGGTCAGCTTTACCTGTCTCGAGTAGCAGTCTGACTATAGTCCCGCAATCCCACCGAGATGCTGCATGTGAAAGTGGTGTCCTTCCTTGCGAATCTTTGGAATTGAGGTCAGCTTTGCCTGTCTCAAGTAGCAGTCTGAATGTAGCCTCGCAACCCCGCCGGGATGCTGCATGTGAAAGTGGTGTCCTTCCTTGCGAATCTTTAGAGTCAACGTCAACCCTGCGTGTGTCAAGTAAGAGTTTGACAATTTCTACATATCCATTTGACGCTGCATATGAAAATGGCGTCCGTCCCTGCGAATCTTTAGAGTCGACATCGACTCTGCCTGTTTCAAGAAGTAGCTCGACTATAGCTTTTTTTCTCTTTTTGACAGCAATCGAAAACGGTGTTCGGCCTGAATCGTCTCTCTGATTGATATCAACAACGTAGGTATCAATTAATAGCTTGACTACAGCTTCGTGTCCAGATCTGACTGCAATTGAAAATGCTGTTTGACCTAAATAGTCTCTCTGATTAACGTCGACATCACCTATCTCAACCAGTAGCTTGACTACAGCTTCGTGCCCAGATCTGGCTGCATTGAACAACAGAGAATGGCACTCGGACATCCAATCAAGCCTCGCTCTACCTATCTCGAGCAATAGCTTGAATACGGCGAAGTGCCCATTTGTAGCTGCCCACGAAAGATATATTCTGTCTTGATCCTTGATATAAGAAGTGATCCTTCCTGAACGCAGAACCTGACAAAGGACGGCTTCTTCGCCAAGTTCTGCTAGATACGAAAGGATCGTCTTCTTCTTCGAGTATTTAAGATCACGTTTGAAAAAACTGTGATTCGCTATGTCAATGGAGAATAGACTGCTGGACTGCTGGGGCTGATTATTTGAGAGCGAACTTGCTGTATCTGCTTTCAGAAATGTCCAGGCTGCTTCCCTGCTTCCGGTAGCGAGAGATGCGAAAAGCGGAGGTCCGTATCGCTCTTCTGTTGGTTCCAGATATGTTAGGATGTCTGGATGTAGCCTGATAAGATTTGCCAAGTTGTTCTCTGCCAATATATATAGAAGAGTCGCATTTTCAGTGTGCCGGCGAACTTCATGTTTTTCAAGCAAATTATGGAGCTTGAGCCAGACTGCAAGAGGAAATTCTTGTATAAAACTATTCTGGGCGATATTTTGTTTTGCTGACGCCTCAGCATGGTACAATAAATTTTGTACGGAATATTCCAAGAAGGGGAGTGCATTTCTGGCTGTGTCACGAATGGCTGAAGCCTCCTCTGACGAGGCTTTTGGGAGGACTCTATTGTAATGCAATTGCGTACAAGATTCGATCAACATGTAATTGAGGCAGCAATGCTTCAGTCGCTCGTGACTTTGACCTTGGAAGTTATCCATGTATTCCGGCCAAATAGTTCCGAGCCCGTCTTCCTTTAGGAGAAAATCTCTTATAGATTCGTGAATGAACTGGACCTTTGGATCTTCCGATTTGGTCTTTTCAGTGAGACCTTTTGAGGAGTTGAGTATGAATCTTTTGATCGCATCCATCGTGATCTCGGTGGGATCCCAATTGGAGAGAACGCCTGGCTCAATTCCGGACATGATGGCAAAGTACAATTGTTCCGGACTCAGAGGCTCCCTTGCAAAGAGGACCCATTGAATACAAAGAGCAAGCTCATCCCTGTTGTGCAAATCGCGGGTCAAAATATCATGGAATAGCTTGTACAGATCACTTGGGATCTCCTGAAGTCTCCGTCGAAGTGCATGAGTACGACCGCCGTCGTGCTCTTTGTTCAGAATCTCAACGACAAGGACGACCCACATGAAGATGCCAGATGCTTTTTCTTGAAGCTCACTTCTGATCTGCTCAGCAATCTTACTGTGCCCGATCTTTAGCTCACTGCCCACATAATTGGCAATATCTTGGGTGTGTCCTTCTTGACCTTCCAGGGCCAGATTGAGGCCCGTTCGGATTGTGATATACGGATAGTGCCTGCTTGAGAAACAAACCCGGAAGTTGACACCAACTGACACATTGATTTCGCCGATATGCTCAAAAAAAGATATCATATCTCGGATTTGATGTTCTTCGCATTCATCCAGAGCGTCAATGAAACAGAGGATGGAATGCCGCCCAAGATTTCGGATGGCTTGCTCTAGCAACATTTTTAGAGATTCAGAGCTCCATTTGTGGAACGCACTGACGCTTGCTGGAGACAATCCAAGCGAATCGAAGACAGTCTGAAGCGCTAGGAGACGTTCAAGCAGTTGAAGTAAGATCGATTGATATGTTCCCACCGTTGATTTTTCTAGAGTCTCACCACGTGCATTGAAAAAGAATGAGATGACGATTTTATCCTTCATCTTGTTGCGAGCAGTCATGGAAGCAAATTTCATCAATGTCGATTTCCCAGTTCCAGGTTTTCCTTTAATCCACAGAAAGCCGTGATGATCGCTTATTTTAGTGCTAGCAAGCCAGTCGAGATATTCAGACTCTCCAAGAAGCCATCTGCATGTCTTGGAGTGCGCATTCTTGATGGTCATCTGACGCGCATTAATTTGTTCGAATCTCAATGATCCCAATAAGATTCTTTTTTGTTCTTCATTAAGTAACAAGTCTCCTCTTCGTCTAGTTATCTTAGAGACGGAGTCTGTCATCCTGCGTAATGCTGAATCAACTTTTCTATACTCAGTGTCGTTAGGTCCCGTGAAGCGACACATTCCCATATGATCACGTCCAATATGTTCACAAATCTCCACAGCTGGGAGATTTAGGTAGGAGGATGTGTCGTCGACAACCTACAAACCCAATTAGCAACTAAGCGTACCCCAGCACCATGCTTACCTTTTGACCACTCAGGGCTGAGACGCCCACTTGTTCCTGGAAAGAGTGTATGATCCAGTTTTCTTCTTAAATAATTAGACCAAACTCGTCTCTTAGCTCTCTCAGGCGTTCTGACGACGGCAGAAGCGTATTAACAATGTGTTCATTGACGTTAAATCCAATTCTAATTATCCTCTCAACGACACGCTGGAGAGTACCGCGGAGATCAGCGCCGCCATGCGGGGTCCCAAAGAACATAACACCGATTGTGGACTCGAAGATGGCCCGAAGATGGGACTGGCCTTGACGACAGGTACTCGCGCGCCGCAACATCTCCTTCACAACGATTCCTCCTAGACTATGGACGATGAACAAGGCCGGCCTGGACGCGTCTGCAATCCGCTTCGCCCCGAGTTCTACCAAGAAGTCCCATGCAAGGTCGTATACCGTGGTCTTGCTCACAGGAGGGCCTAACTTGGATCTTATATGTGTATCGTATCCGTATACTAAAACGCGTGCGTTGGGGGCAGTGGATGGGATCAGATCTCTCGGTCAGTACACGGCCGTTGGCTTGGAAAACAGGGCAAGCTTTGGCTTTTTAGAAGGGCGTTCGGTCGTTTCGTTATCATTGCCAGTCTGGTAGGTTGTGTCTCCTTTCTTATGAGTCCATGTTCTCTCCGGGTGGCCGGTGAATCCATGAACAAATATGATACTTCTCAATTAGTATAGCATGTTGAATATTTTGTTGAGAGCCTTACTCCAAAAACGGCTCATCCGGGTTAACCACAACTGTCAATCCAGTCGAAGGAATCGACTGAGCATAACCGTCAAGACTTGGGCTAGCCATCAAGTCTTAGCAGGTACGGAGGCTGACTTATATTAATCTAAGCCTGAAGTAGTCGGCTTTTTGACTCTCGATTCGAATGTAGTGGAAGAGATGGAGAGCATATAAGAAAGTACTCATGAGTGGAGACACTGCTGGATTCGAGCAAAGTAGACTCGAAATTCCCATCACCGCTGATGAGCAAAAGTAGGCATCATGTCAACTTTCAGCCTGACAAGGCTGACCAGGTTGGCGCCACATTCGTATGCAGCCGACTTGGCAAGGCTGCAGTTCATCGCCTTCATGTGTACTCTGGGGTATCTTGAAAAGACTAACCATTGCGTTGAAAATCCAATTAGTGAGTCCACAACAAAAGACTATTGTCGACTTGGGAGAGGTTAGAGCCGCAAACGTCGGCAAGTAGCCTCAAGAAGTCTGAAGTTTCCATAGAGCTTTCGGCTCTGTAGCCTTGCAAGGTAACAGGTACAAAAAGTTATAGAGTGAGAGAGTGGGTTTACTTTGATTGGCCTGGATAGAGTCCGTGCTTTGGTTGCTTGGTAAACCGTGAAGTCAGACTTTCAAGTGCGAAAAGTCAACAAATGAGATAGCGTTGGCCGAACTTTGTAGACAGGTCATTTCAGTAGGATGATTATGGCACGGCTCAACAGTCAAATCGGGTTCCTGTGGACGCCCCAAAGCCTCATTTCCACTTGACTATCACTAGCCCTCCAACGCCTCTCGCGTTTCCCTTCCATACTTCCTACCGCTCAAGATGAAACAAAAGCTGGAGCCGCAATAGCAGATGGCAGTGACGACTTTCAACTAGCTCTTCCACATCTCTTTAATTTCCGTTCTTCCATTGACGATGTTCTTCCTTTTCGCAATCACACTTTTCCTCCACGCAGAGCAATCCCGCCTTGAATTCCGCCCTGACTCGTTCTCGTCTGCGCTTCTCAATACCACCTTCCATCCAGATACTAGCGATCGTGCATAATAGACCGGATCTTGTCGCCTCCGTAGGCGTAGAATTTGTGATACAATATTCAAGGCGATCAAGTTGCCGGTATGGCCAATGTGTTGGTTGGTATGATCGCTTTTAATTGTTACGTCAAGGTCTGGTATAATGCTTTCGATGTTGGTTTTGCGTTGGAAATAGCCGTGAAACTCTACAACGTTGCTGTAATCTGTGAATGAGAGATATCGTTTTTTTTTTAAAAGAGTAGTAACGATTTGGGCGGGAGCATCTGGTCAATGAGGTGACTGGGGCTAATGTGCATTTGAGAAAAGCAGGACCTCATATCGGGTATAGCCACCGAGTTGACTGGACAAGTTCGGCACACCGCTGAATCGAAGTATCTTAATCTCCTTCGGAAAGCTTCTGCGACTGAAGACTACAGGGTCGCGGAAATAGATAATGACAGCGATAACGGAGACGAGTAGACTTGTTGTGTAGGTCAATGATGGTATTTGACTTGTAAAAGTTTGTAGAATTTAAATGGTATAGACAACAAAGTACTCTGCTCCTGGTAAATGCCGAAGTTATTCCATTACGAGGTTGACGATCATGAGAGTCATATCAATATAATCAGCCTTTATGTTTCCAATCTCATGTTCTCTCTGGCACCTCTGTATCAGGCGATCCACATTAGAGTTTCTGGAGATTGACGTTCAACAGTCTGCCAGGCCGCGTTCTTAGCCAGTTGTCGGCCTCCCTGTCTTCAATTTCCTATTCTCCCACGCACCTCTGAATTAGGTGATTTGTGGAGGGCCTCCTCAAAGTTGAAATTCAGCATTCTTCCATGTCTCGTGTGCACCAAAGAGCTTTTTTATTCCGTGTACTCTTGAGCGTGGCAATCCGCACCGAGCTTCTCCATAAATGAAATTCGGCGTTTGTAGGGATATATAAAAGAAAAAGGAGGCTCGTATCTTCAAGGATTGAATCTCGAGTTACCTACGCTTGGTCATGATGCTCGAGGTACGCATGCGAAAGGAAATGAAATTCCAAACCATGTTACTCTGGGCGCGTGCACATGGAGAATAAATACCTTGCCTTTTGGCTTTAAAAGCAATAATGATCACAAGGCGACATCGTCGCCTGCAAAACAGGAAGTAGACAATCTCGACCGTAAGTGAGCAGGATAATGCCACATTTCAGGGTCGGACGACGTTCGGCTGGAACGTCCGCCTACCCAATAGCGATCAACCTCTCATTTGTTTACTATCTTGTTCTTCCATGCCAAGTTCAAACTCTCAGTCCCTCCAACATGGCAGACGTGGATGCAGAAAAGGCAGAAAAGCTTATAGCTGCTAAAAAGCGGGTATGCATAGTCATTGCGCAACTCTCTCCATTGTCAATGCAATACTCGAGTTGTGGTGACTTACTCATTTGACCAGTTCGAGCAATTGAAGAAGCAACAAAAGGGCAAGAAAGGCGGAACGACTTCCAAGAAGAAAGACGAAAAGGCCGAAGCTGAACCTGAGCCTACACCTGCTGCAAGTGATGCTCAAGAACCCAAGACCGCTGCCGAAGAGCCTGCTGGCGAAACGACTGAAGATGCCGACCAGATTGGCGCAGAGCCTACCACACCAACCCTCGATCGTAAACAATCAGAGACTACAAAATCTAGACTACGTTCGGAATCATTTCGTCGTGGCTCGACCACTCTTCCAGGAGCAGCCGGTAGTAATGGAACTGTGGATGCAGAAACCGAGGTCCAGGACATCTATCGCAAACAAACACAACGTATTGAGGAGCTCGAAAATGAGAATAAGACACTACAAGAAGAGTCTATCAATGCAGCCAAAAAGATAAGTGAGCGGGATAGCGAGCTCGAAGAGCTACGAGAGGGAAGTGGAGAAGCTAGAATGCTGAAAGACAGGACAGAGGAGCTGGAAAAGCTTGTAAGTCGCCTTCCGTGGCTAGATAAGACGATTCAGTGGTCTTCTATGTGCTGGCTTCTTCTGTATGCTAATGCGAAGTAGAAGACCGAAGTTGTCTCCTTACAACGTCAAAATACTCAGCTACAGAGCCAAGTCTCTAAAAATCGGCGTGTCTCCACTGCTAGTCCATCGCAGTCCTCCGATCTTGAAACACAGCTTGCTTCAAAGACCTCTACGATCGAATCCCTGGAACTCGACATTTCCTCAATACGTTCCCAGCTCGCAGCTGCACAGGAAAACGTCAACACCAAAGACGCCGAGCTCACTGATGTCCGTTCCGCGCTGACCACAGCCGAAACTCGGGCTTCAGAGGCTCAACAACAAATCAGTGATCTCCAAAAACAACTTGAAGCCAATGCCAAAGACACGTCCGAGAGTAGCACGCTCTCCAAAGAGGCCGAAAACCGCATTGCGCTACTAACTTCCCAGCTATCCACTTCTCAACGTGACGCCAATGCTTCTGCCTCACGCATAACCGCTCTTGAAAAGAAAGTCGAAACCCTTACAACTCTCCACAAAGAAGCTTCTGCACGCCACCAATCCCACATAGACACACTCGCGACAGAGAATGCCAAACTCAAACGCGACGCATCCACTCGCTCACACACGGCCTCTTCCATTCCCAATCCGTCCCGCAACGATGACGGCGACGACGACGACGCTGCTCTCGACGCTCTTGAGAACGAATCCCGCACCCGCCTCGAATCGCACATCCGCCAGCTCGAAGCGGAAAACTCCGAGCTCCGGCGCGGCATCTGGCGCGATCGACGCACAGAACTCCAGCCCGGCATTGACGCCACCGAGGGCGGTACTGCTGGCACACAAGCGGCATCGTCCGGGTTCGACGAGGTGGATCTGAACTCAGCCACGAGTGGATTTCTGAGTACTCCGTTGCGCAGTGCGAGTGGTCGGGCGGCAGGTTCGGGACAGTCGCCGTATAGAGGCACGAGCACGTTTACAGAGGTGCTGAATTCGAGTCTGAGCGCGTTTACGGGGCAGCCGACGCCGGGACGGCGGAGGCAGAGCGGGAAGAGCGGGTTGAATGCGGGTACCATGCTGGGGCAGGGGATGGGTAGGAGGGAAAGTGTAGGCGATGATGCGTTGATGGAGGATGATGAGTTTGGGGGCTTTGATGAGAGTGCGTTTGCAAAGGCAAGGGAGGAGGAAGCCAAAGTAAGACTGGAGAGGGTGAGGGAAGCTAAGAGAGGTTTGGAGGGGTGGAGGGGGTGGAGAGTGGATTTGGTGGATATGAGGGGTGGTGTTGCAGCAGGGGTGTTTGATGTTTGAACGATACATTTAGGATTTACTGTATTAGTACGGGATAGTCATCTGTGGAGCTCTCCAGCATGATGATGGATTGTAACACTACGAGCGCAGAAACTGCTAGAATACGTCTTAGATATGGCATGAATACTATACTTAATCACACCCCCTTTCATTCCGATCAACTGGGCCTCCCCGAGTATTCATCTCTCTAAGTATTCATATCCAGCCCCATTCCCCTCGCAATCTTCTTGATCAGCGCCTTCTTCAAAAACCGCTCTCGTGCCAACGCTCTCGTTTGCTATCAACAACAATCAGCACTCCGTTCTTTCCCAGCGCCGGAAAAAAAAAAAGGGAGGAAATCGAGAGTAAAGCACATACCTTTACAAAACTGTCCACCCCAACCCTACCAGCATCCAACCCCCGTCCCAAAGCCCACATCGCCTCGGCACAGCCCACCTCCTCCGCACACAGCGTCCACAGCTGACTCCCCACGACCGTAGGCGCAACCAAGACCTCATCGACGCCCGGCGGCTCCGTGCGGCGGGCGTCATCGATGGCGCGCTCGGCGTCGCGCATACCCTCAGCGAGGATGCGTTCGTTGGCCGCCAGCACGCCGTCGAGATCGCGGAGCTGGCGGAGCTCGGCCGTGAGCGTGGCGTGCGCGTTGCGCAGCGCCGAGTGTTGTGCTTGGAGCGGCGGCAGCGCGAGGCGGTGCTGCGACACGGTTTGCGCGGTGTGCGTTGTGAGGAGGTGCGAGAGTGCGGAGAGGAGCGCGTCTTTTTCGGGGTTGGGGGGGATGGGGGGGGCGGGGAGGGGGGTGGAGGTTAGGTTTGCGGGGGTGAGGGTGGTGTCGTGGGTGGAGGAGAGGAGATCGGGGATGGGTTGGCTGGGTTTGGGTGGGGCTGCTTGGGGGGGCGGTTGCGGGGGGTGTTGGGTGTATGGGAGCTGTTGATGTTGTGGGGGGTATGGCTGTGCCTGAGGGTAATGATGTGTCTGAGGAGGTGGATTTGGGACATATTGAGGCGGTGGTGGGCCGGGAGGAAATCCTTGTTGCGGTCGTGGTTGGATTGCGGGTTGGGGCTGCGTTGGAAGCGGAGGCGGCTGTTCATATCTGGAAAAACGGGCTGGCTCTGGTGTGGCTTGAGGTAAGGATGGATTTTGTGGCTGATATGGCCTGGGAGGTGGTTGAGGAGGTCCACTGGTGCCTTGTGAAACTTTCTGTCCGTAAGGAATGCGATCTTCAAACACTTCTTGATGTGGACGAGAAAAATTTCGAGGCGTGTCGCCGTACTGGTTGTTCATGCCACCAGGCTGCTTTGGTGGTAGAGGAGGCAGTTGAGGCTCATCTTCAACCCTACGAAATCCATTTGTTTGTCCTTCATTCGGTTTTGGAGGAGGCGGCGGTGGTATTGGTGAGTCTCTGGAGGGGGGTCCTGGTCTAATTGAATCATTCCTGGGCAGCGGTACTGGAGCCGGACTTGGCTGCGTCGTAACAGCAGGTGCATTTTGACCTTGTGGAATTGACCGCATAGGAGGCTCTTTGGAAAAGACGTCTTGGAGAAGTCGTAATAGATATATTAGATTATACCTCTGTCAAACGAATGATATTAGCCAAAATTCGGTCCAGAATTTGAAGCATCTCATCCATCAAATCCACTTACATCGTAGTGTTGTCCCCACTGAGCCAGAATCGGATGATAGATCCTTCCCTCCACGCTGACATGTTGTCCAGGTCTCACAGCTAGACCTTCTGATGTAGTAACATATGTTATTGGGGATTCTTGAGGATATGCGTGGGGTACCCATAGGAGGATGGGGAATTTGTACATGGCACCACGAAACCACACTGGTAGGTTCCCACTAAGACGCAGAAGCAGGGCGGAGGCGCCATTTTCGTAAGCTAAAGAGGTAATCTTTTAGTAAAGACAAATGTCAACCCATGCAATCCGCCTCTGTACATACTGTAGACTTCAGTGCGTGGAGACAGCGACGGGTACTCGGTGAGGACTTGCGAAACGTCCGAAAAGGTTCGATTGACGTCGCGATATTCCTGCACATGTCTTGCATTAGAAACTTAATAGAAGAGAGCTTCCTAGACCTTACACTTGTGAGGACGCTGTAAAGCCAGTTTAGGACCTTCTCTGGCGCAGACGTCATGATCCTGGATAAATACAGAAGCCTACGTCGTGGGACATCATGTTCGCTAGTTGACTAACAGTCCTGATTGGCGTCTGCAGAAAAACGAATTTAAAAGGCCAGGTTTGTGGCGTGAGACATCGCTCACTAAATCACGACGTTCAAAGTCTTAGCATGTGGGACCTTGCTTGGCAAAATGCTCGTGAGCATCTCCCCATGCCTAGAAAGCCAAATCAATCGCGTACAACTTTACAGCGGATTGCTTGGTTTATTTTGGGCGCTGACACGGCAGCAGAGAATGATTAATACTATTTACAGAATGTACACATCTCGCTGGGCGTGAAAACGACAAAGATAACATTGCATCCTTCTCTTAGTGTTGGCTCCACTCAATTGTGTTGAGATCAATGCCCTCCTGCACAAGTTCCCACAGTGGGCTGAGCTCCCTCAAGAATGTCACTCGCTCTCTAACCGCCTTCAACACGTAATCGATCTCAGCTTCGGTGGTGAATCTACCAATACCGAAGCGGATACTACTGTGTGCGCTCTCATCGCTACTTCCAAGTGCTCGAAGAACATAGCTGGGTTCAAGCGATGCTGAAGTGCATGCACTACCTGATGATAGAGCGATGTCTTTTAGAGCCATCAGAAGGGATTCACCTTCAACATAGGCAAATGAAACATTGACACAGCCCGGATAGCGGCGGTTCCGGTCTCCATTTTGCGAAGTGTGCTCAAGGGATAGCAGACCGTCTAATAGACGTTGTGAGAGGGCACCGATCCTCTTGCTGTCGTACTAAATACCACGTCAGTGCAGCCTCTCAAGATAGTTGGAGCAAAAGCTGGTGTTCAATGGATAAGGATCATAACCCCTGCTGTATGGCAGCATAGCGTTGGTCAAGACGCTCAGAAAGCCATGCATGTATAAAAAGCATATAATCATGGAATAAAACAAGGTTGCGGTTTGTGGCAAAACTTACAGGCATCTCTTGTTTGGCAAGTCGCGCAGCCTCACCAAACCCGATGACGAGAGGTGGTGCAAGAGTCCCACTTCTCAACCCTCGTTCTTGACCTCCACCGCTGATAATAGGATCAAGCCTGACTCTAGGCCTTCTCCGCACATAGCACGCACCGATACCTTTTGGACCGTAGATCTTGTGTCCCGAAATCGACATGAGATCAATATTCATCTTGTTTACATCAATGGGAATCTTGCCCACGCCTTGAGCTGCATCGGTGTGGAAGAAGACTTTCTTTGAACGACAAAGCCGGCCAATCTCTTCCATTGGCTGTACCACTCCGATTTCGTTGTTCACCGTCATGATACTGACCAAAGCAGTGTCAGGTCGAATGGCTTTCTCAAGCTCTTGCAAGTCGACCAATCCATTGGTCTGTACGGATAGATACGTGACTTCGAATCCTTCATCCTGCAAATGTCTACAGCTGTCCAGCACACACTTGTGCTCAGTCTGACATGTGACGATATGCTTCTTCTTTCCCGATCTTCCAAAAAATCTTGCCACACCTTTGATACTCATGTTATTGCTCTCCGTAGCTCCACTGGTAAATATGATTTCTTTAGGGTCTGCACCAATGAGATCTGCAATGTAAGAACGGGCCTGCTCAATGGCCTTTTCAGTCTCCCACCCGTACGCATGTGTCCGTGAATGCGGATTCCCGTACAAGCCTGTAAAGAAGGGGAGCATTGCATCCAAGACTCGAGGATCAGTAGGTGTTGTAGCTTGCATGTCAAGATAGATTGGCCTTGTTCCCTCATCCATAATCGTGGCTTGCTTGAGTATTCCAGCGGATGGATTCATCGCCACATCTCCACTCAAACCAGTGCCTGGCAGTTGCACCTCTCCAGGCTTCATCCCCGTCTCTTTCAGGAAGGCTCTCTGGTCTGCCTTGATGGCAGTGTCGACATTGACCGTCGCTTGATCTCGTTTCGTTTCTGACACATAGTTACGCCGACAGATTCGTTGCGACCCTGATATTGTGACTGCTCGACCGGAAGCTTGCGCAAAAGGCTGGCGAACATTTTGACGGGTGCAGAACCTGGTAGTCTGCCGTAAAGTGGTCGGGATAACGGTCGACATGATGAATATTGTTACGAGTAAGATGGAGAGCTCGGTGGCGGAGAGCAAAAGTTACATGGGCAAAGACGTCAGGCAAGCTCCCCCGCGCTTGCCCTCTGCCAACTTTGGCGCATTCATAGGTACCTTAGGTAGCACGTTAGCCTCTGAGAGCTCACAAAGACTTCCGATGCTCTACTTCGCTATCTACAACATCGGTATAGTACTGTTGTTGCATATTTATTTTGCCCTCGCATCTTTGTCTTTGTACGGGAATACCAACTCAGCTCCGTCGGACCCTGCACTCAGCCACCATATTCGTCATAATCTCCTCTTGCCGGTATTTCCTTCAGAAGAATCCTCAAGGTCACCAGCATCACCTTTGAATAGAAGCAATATCATTGATCGGTTCAAAGACATTTCGTTGCAGTCCGAGTGCAGAAGGTGTTTGGACGGGGCTAAGCACAATGAGCTGGAAAGGTTTCCAGAAAAGCGTTACAAGAGTAAGGATGCCATTCGTAAAATCCGAGAACGGAGAGACGTTCGTCATACAAAGTGTGTGCTGAACATTTTATCCAGACACCGCAACAAGTCAGGCAGCGGTTCAACCTTGTAAGCCGCTATCCATCCAAGACCGCAGCTACACGTGTTTACGGCAATGGAGGAAGAGGGTCCGAATGACTGATTTCCTACTCGATAGGGCGAGAACACCAAGGACTCTGTCTACTTAGATGCAGAGCGCCGGTTCGATGAGCTAGAGAAAGAGACCAAGAAATTGCACTCCGAGTCAAAGAAGTAAGGGCACCCAGGGCTGGGGAAAAGTGGAAGTGCTAATCAGGAAACAGGTATTTCGATGCCATCAATGGTGGGCAAGCCTTCGACTGGAAAGGAAACTCACTAAGAAGCTGACTCCTTTCAGGCATGCTCACTCATCAGATAGAATTCGCGAAAGCGGTTGCAGAAATATACAAGCCAATTTCAGGTCGTATGTCAGATCCAGATTCATACATTCCCGATGGCAATCCGGAAGGTATCAGGGCATGTGAAGAGTATGAAGAAATTGTCAAGGACTTGCAGACGTCATTACAACCCGAGCTGGAGATGATTGAAACAAGAGTGATTCGGCCAGCAGATGAGCTTCTAGATATAATCAAAGTCATACAGAAGACGGCGAAGAAGCGTGATCACAAACAGTTGGACTACGATCGACACCGAGCGTCCCTCAAGAAGATACAAGATAAAAAGGAGAAGACTTTGAAAGACGAAAAGGCACTGTACAAGGCCGAGAATGATGTTGAGCAGTCTACTCAAGAATTCGACTACTACAACAATCTTCTCAAAGACGAACTGCCTCAGCTTTTTAGGCTCGAACGAGAGTTCATTGGACCATTATTCCAATCCTTCTACTACATGCAGCTAAATGTCTTCTACACTTTGCACGAGAAAATGCAGAGCATCGATATTGGCTATTTTGACTTACAGTCTGACGTGGAAGCTGCATTCGAAAAGAAGCAAGGTGACGCGCAAGACCAGGCCGAAGCCCTGGCCATCGTGCGCTTCAAGTCTATGGGTGGTAGGAAACCTGGATCAAAATTCACGCCAGGTAGCAAGCTCTCTCTGGACAACAAATCAGCTACGTCAGGCCGACGTTCAACAATGGATTCGACAGATACTCCACCTCCCCCGTACAGCGCCAGTGCAGTCTCACCTCAAGCCTCGGGCTCTGGATTGGACGTGTCTGGAGCTGGAGTTGGCCGAGCAAATAGTACAGGTGGTGCTTGGGGAATGGCTGCCAAAGCAAAAGGAGCGGCGCCTCCACCGCCAAAGCCAAAACCGTCCAGACTTAGCGGAGCACCTGCTGCCGAGACCGTCACCGCTTTGTACGACTATGAGGCTCAGGCTGATGGCGACTTGAGTTTCACTGCTGGAGATGTCATTGAGATTATTGAGCGCAGCTCTAACGACAACGAGTGGTGGACTGGTCGGATAGGCGTGAAATCGGGTCAATTTCCAGGTAAGAATAACCATTCAGCATCGCAGTCAAGTACCAAGGGTTCTAACCTGTCTGGTCCAGGTAATTATGTGCAGCTTCATCAATAATCATAACGTAGTCAGCGTCGCTGGATACTTGTTATCACATTAGTATTACTCACTATTAGTGATTCTTTGAGCATAGCAAATTGGGGGTTTGGGTACGCCGAACGTGTGGAAGGATCACCAAACTCAAGCAAATAATGTCATCAAGTAACAAGCAAGAAATGAGAAACACAGTACAATCTGTTCATTCAACAAATGTCAGGAGCATGCGGAGATGCTAGATAGTGATGATAGTTTGCGAGCTTCTACGATACCTATAGGGCAAAAATGCGGAGTGCTCACAATCCTCCGAACCCTTTGAACAAGTACATGTTAAGTCCTGAACGTCCTGCTCTCATCGACACCAAGTTTAAATTCCACCTTGAAATTTGGCGGCGTTTTGAGTGTTGTCAATTCAATTGGCACGTTCGAAGTCGTTTTTGATTAAACGCTGGACACGAAAAAGCAGTCACTCTCGTCTAAATTACTCTGGCTAGTCAGGCATCAATCCTCCACCCCGTCCTCTTTCCTACCCAATCTATAGCATGGACCCATTTTCTGCCGATGGAGGTTGGTTCTCTAATATCATAATTGAGCCAAGCTTCGCTATCGAGCTTTATGACCTCGATAGAAAATCATGCTGACCGGATCTTCCAGAGCTCGTCAACATACATTCTGCCTTCCACCAAGGCCAATTCTCCAAAGTCCTTTCCGATTACTCGCCATCAACATTCTCAGAACCTAACAGACTACCCGCAAGAATATTACAGCTACGCGCTCGCCTTGCGCTAGGAGAATACGACGATGTGATTAAAGAAGTCAAGGGTGATTCGACACCAGATCTCGAGGCAGTAAATGTGCTTGCCAAATATCTCAAGAACCCGGAGAATGGCGAGCGAGCAGTACAAGAAGGAGAGCAATTAGCAGAGAAGGCGGGCGACAATTTAACAGTCCAGATATGTTGCAGTACATTGCTTGCAGCGCAAGGGAACTATGAGCAAGCTTTGACACTACTATCAAAGCATCAAGGCACTTTGGATGCGTAAGATGGCCCAATCTGCGGCAATGGAAAAGGAGAAGCTAATTCCATGCAAGTGTGGCACTCATCGTGCAAATACATCTCCTCCAAAACCGAACAGATCTCGCCACAAAAGAAGCCCGAAACGCACGTAACTTCGCCCAAGACAGTCTCCTTGTCAATCTAGCAGAATCATGGGTGGGCATGCGCGAGGTAAGCCTTTCCCACACAAAACCAACAATGTTAGCTCCAACCCTCCACCCAAATACTCACCACGGTCCTCAAATCTAGGGCGGCGAAAAATACCAACAAGCCTTTTACGTCTTCGAAGAGCTCGCCCAAGCCCCCGCCACCACCTCGACACGCTCCCTGCTCGGCCAAATCGCGGCCGAAATCCATCTCGGCCGGCTGCCTGAAGCAGAAGCAGCGCTGCAGCAGGCGCTGGCGCAGGTGGCGGCGAACGAAGCGGACGCAAAACGCGGAGCGGAGGATGCGGAGGTGTTGGCGAATGCGGTAGTGCTGAATACGATTGTAGGGAAGAAGGGGGAGGCCACGGAGGCGCGGGAGAAGTTGGAGGCGCTGGAGAAGGAGCATGTGCTGTTGAGGGATCTGCGGGCGAAGAGGGAGGCGTTTGAGAGTGCGAGGGCGAAGTATTCGCCGCAATTTTGAGAAGGGTTGACTTGGGAGCTTTGTTGGGAGTGAATTGCCTCGAATGAGGACATGAGTTGATTAACAATATGATATCTAGACAGGAGTCTCATGCTCCGTAGTCGCTGCCACCTAGTCCAACCAATAGTCCACCCAATGTATCCCGTATCCCCCCAAAACACCCACCCACCCACCAGCCACAGCGATAGCACAACACACCCCCCCGGTCCACCCCTTCTCCCCCTTCTCCCCCTCAAAATCTCAACTTCGGCCCCACGCCCACAATCAACACCGCCACGACCGCCAACGCCGCAATCCAGATATACAGCAGCACTCTCCCCCACCAACCCGTCCCCTCGCTCATCCTCCTCAACACGCCCATGCGCTTCGCGGAATCCTGCATGCCACCCGCGCTGCGCTCGAGCCCCTCGCCGGCCCGCTCGACCACGCTCTTCTCGGCCTCCAGCGACGCCGCGAAGCTGTTGGTGGACGACTTGAGCGCGGTCGCCATGGCGACGAGCGACGTGGTGAGGCTTTCTTGCTCGCTGCGGTGGTGCGAGAGGAGCGTTTCGGTTTGCGCGGTGGTGTTTGTCGACGCGGTGGTGCTGGTGGGGCGTGGGGAGAAGAGGGACGTGGTGGCTGCAGTCGTGGGTGCAGAGGACGTGGTGGCGGTGGATTGAGGGCGGCGGGAGCGGAGGGTGGATGTTGTTGAGGGGGGGTCGTCGGTGTCTGTGTTGGGGGAGGTGGCGATGGCGGGGGCGTATGAGGGTGTGGGCTCGGCGTCGAGGTCTGAGGAGGAGGATGTCTCGTCTGAGTCGTCTTCGGCAGTGGCGTCGATTTGGTTTAGCTCGTAGAGACGCTGGTTGAGGCGTTTGATTTGGTCGCGCTTTGTTTGCAGGTCGGTTTGGAGCTGTTGTCGTTTGGATTGGGTTTTTAGGCCTGCACTGTCGTGCTCGAGCCGTAGAAGAAGTGTACGAGCATATTCAAGGTTCTAGACATCATGTGAGTTCCTGCTTGATAAAGGACGGACTGAGTTACTATACCTACAGCGCCAACCTTTGCTCGTTCGTAGCCAGAATTATAGCGCTTTTCTGCTTCTGGAGGGAGTAGATTTTGTTCGAGGCGCGAAAGAAGACGAGTGAGGTTGATTGCATTTTGGTCAGGCTTTCCTGGCGTGTCTGATATCGAGGTAACTCTCGCCATGGTGTTTAGAAGATTTCGAAATGAAGTGATTCTTTGGGTCAAGAGCAATTTTGGGAAGGTCTAGCTGGTCGAAGCTGATTGGCTGAACCACGACGACCTCAAGTCACATAACGTATCTATCTATATTCGCGGCAGAATAAGTTGACATCAAATCATACGAGAAGAAATCGATTTCAGTCTGAATGTAATTAAGTATCCATCTTCTATTTGGACATTGATTTTTTCCTAAACATGAAAGATTCAATGAATTAATCCCAGGCTCCTCACTCCTCCAAAATGGCAACCAGTCTCGTCAGGAGGGCGGCCAGGTTTGCGCAAAAGAATCTTCATAACCTTGATATCCATATTGTTATCTATCATTTTTTGAGCCTCTCTTCAGAGCTTAGGTCAAGTATAGATGCCGGAGCTGCTTTGCAGGCATCAGTTCCATTGAGCTTTGATGATTATTGGCGCCACACTCCCAGAATGGTTGTCTATAGAGCTGTCTCGAGGAATGCAGGGACATATGCATCTTGATTGCAAGAACTCAGTAGTCCACGCCAAAGCTGGAGGGTCATAACCGACTTCATGCCATTCAGCCATAGTGAGAAAAGGCACTGTTGCCTGTTAGTCATGCTCCAATGCCAGTGTCCATAGAGAACCAAAAGTGCAGCTATGTATCATTGCTTTGGGGACAAATACTAGCCGTCATGGGCTTTCTCCCCTCTCTCTCGATCCACAGTCCTCATTGTGAGATTCCATTACTTTGTTCGCCAAAGTTTTCTCCACAATGATCGCCATCGAACAGCTCAGAGCGATGATCCCAAACCTCTCAACGAGCAAGGAAGAACTCAACGAGCAACTAACTTCTCAACGACAGTGTTTGTCGATCGAAACAACAAGGACCACGCAGTTTCTCCGTGTCCGTTCGGTCTCCTCCGATGTGGATACTGCATCATCTTGTTCTCTTCTCACGCAGTGTCACCTTCCTCATCATTTTCATCGCACAGTCCGCTTCAAGCGTACCCTGTTGGTTCGCTCGGTGGGTCCAGTGCGTTGTGGAGTGATGGATGCCGCCATCGCCTACAGACATCTTGCTAATCGCTCTCAAATGCGACTCGTGCGTGTGACGAAGGCTGTCAAGATGCCCTAGCTCTTTCTTTCGGATGGCCTCTCATGTGAAAACGTGCAGATGTCGTGGGGTATTCGGAGGATGTTCTCTGAAGTGGAAGGCTGATGTCCCAAGAGCAGCTATGTATTTAGCGCTGTCTTGGCATCGGACCTGATTTCAAGTTCAAGCTGGCAAGCCGATTACGTTACATGTCCGAGCTCTGTCAAATTCGTTTTTCTTCATCAGTTAGGGTCAGGGCTTGGGCCGGTCCTTGTTTTGCCAGGTACCCTAATCGGTCTTCCGAACAACGCCATAGATAACGCCAACGGTAATTGAAACCCCGGATTCGAACCGACAGGATGGTTCAATGGCTAATTTATCGATTGTCGAATAAATGCGTATACATCCGCCACATGCAAAGCATTCGCTCTTCCGCCAATGTGCATGCCAATGTATGCTTATCATTCCGATCCACAATGGGTTGCCTTACCATAATCAGAAAATGCAAGTACAGAGCATGCAGAGCATGATCAAACGCTTGGACATCATGGACATTGCCAGATTCTCGTATCCAAGATTCTGCCCACTGACGTCCCTATTTCCATGGGTCATTGCTTTTGAACGAGAAGGTTTGCGCCAGGGAACTGCGGATGTAGCTTTTGCATCGCTCGGGTCGGATCCTTGAAATACGTTGAAATCATGCATCAAGCATGTTCAAGCCATGGGACAGCCCTTGCATAGCCGCTTGCGCAAGAGGCGCTTTGTGCCAAGATAATTCTGCCATTGTTTATTTTTTGTTCGACTACAGGAGTGAGATATGCCAAGATGACACTAGAGCTTCCGGTGTAGATCCGCTCCACCCAGCGTGGGCCAAGACTTTTAGCCATCTTAAAGCTTTTTGGTGGCTATGCCCAGCCTTTAGTTTTAAAATGAAAAGAACTTTAATTGCTCGCTCTGACCTTGCACCAAGCTAGCTTTTCATAAGTTCAATACAGCTTGCGGAAGCGAAATTCAATTTGGGGCAACTCTCCAAAGACGACATTTCCCAATCCGACCTGCATGTGGATAGACTCGAGCAGGAAAAAATTCACATAAAGAGATCAGTTCTCACTTCAAACGAAACGGAAAAATGATCGAAGTGAAAGTCAATTCTCATTAATAAGACTCATTAATAAGATCTAGCCGTGACTGATGCTTGACGCCGGCACAGTCCATGCAGAATGGTATCTCCAAATCATCGTCACGTCATGCAATATGACCATCTCCAAATACGCCAATGACTTTTTAAAATATATCTACCAATTTCCCCGAGGACTTTTCCCCTCTACTGTGACAGTAAACATTAAGATTAATGCTCATAATGGAGCAATCAGCCTCTGCTTATAGCTGACTATGAAGTAGTACCATTGTTGACATAAACGATGATACGGTCGGCGCCACCGCAAGCCTCGGTAGCATTGCCCGTGCAAGCATAGTTGCAGCCAGCCTTGAGAGGATCGGTACTGCCGCTGGACGATGTAGCAATCGCGCTTGCATTGGGTGCGGTGTTTGAGCCGTAGCACTCGTCATAGTACTCGGCACCGCAGTAGGTGTAGCCCTTAGCAGAACAAGCGGCAAGACAATTCGGAATGCTCATATTGGATGAACCTCCAACAGTGGAGAGGCCGTTGCTCAAGACACGGGCACTGGTACTGTCGACATAGCAATCCATCAAGTTCCAGGTGCTGGAGTTTTGAACAGCAAATAGTGTTTGTACCCAGGTGGTGTCAACAGTTACAGAAAGACGGTATCCTGCACCACAAATCTGGGTGCTGTCGCCCGAGCAGGCCATGTTGCAAGATGTGGATGAAGCATTGGCAGCCTCAAGATCATTGCCGCAGTAGCATTCACTTCCATACTCGGTGCCAGCATATTTGAAACCCTTGGAACGGCAGGTCAAAGCACAGAACGAGGGGGTGTTGGAAGAGTTTGAATATGCAAGGTTAGGAAGGACACGAGTGCTGTTGTCGACGTAGCAGCCTTCGCTGACAATTCCAGAAGGAAGAGAAGCAGCAGAGGATGTGCTTGATGCGCTGCTCGTAGAAGAGCTTCCAGAGCTGCTTGCAGACGAACTCGATGAGGTAATGGTCGGTGTGCTTGAGGAGCCGCTCGATGAACTTGATGAACTGCTTGCACTCGAACTTGATGAAGTGACAGTAGGTGTACTGGATGAGCTGCTTGCTGATGAACTGGATGAACCACTTGAGGTTGAGCTTGGCAAGGTACTCGTGGACGAGCCTGCGGTGGTACTGGAGGTCGTGCCTGAGGATGTACCGCTCGAACTGGTCGAGGAAGCTGAAGTACTTGAAGATGATGTTGATGTAACGAGAGTAGTGCCGGTGGAAGAGGATCCAGAGGATGATGCTGAGGAAGATCCAGAGGACGATGACGCTGACGAGGATGACGAGGAACCCGTGCTGGACGCAGGACCAGCTACACTGGACGAAGATCCACTCGACAAGAGACGCGCACCATAGACATTGGCTGAAGCTGAACTTGCAGTCAATGTGCTCTTAAGGTAGCATGCAACACCAGAGAGAGAGACGTCAACACATCCTGTAGTTGTACTGCAAAGGTTGATACAGTCCTGGAAAGTGTTTGTCGTGTTCACTTGCAGGTCACCGCCAGGATGGTCAATTCCGCATTCAATGGCGAAGGAATCTCCGTTGGGAGCCGTATAAGTTGTTGCGTTCGAGGCCGGGCATGAGACAGAAGACGAACTTGGTGTTGCTGACGTTGACCCTGAAGTTGAAGTTCCGCTTGTCGTTGAAGTTCCCGTTGATGAAGAGGAAGATGACGAAGACGAAGACGAAGCAACAGTCCCATTGAGCACGTACACTGACAAACGATTGGCAGCTCCACAGTACTCAGAGGCATTTCCAGCGCATGGTGTAGAGCAATCGGTAGCGTTCGCAAGAGTATTGCTTCCAACAATTGAGTTGCCACAGTAGCCTGCAAACAATTAGTAAGCGGTGCGTTTTTTTCCGATCAAGAGGAACGAAAAACTCACATTCATCGGCGAATTCTGTGCCGAAGTAGGTATAGCCTGAGCAATACGACGCACAGCTTTCTATGGTCACGCTCGAACCTGATGTTGATTTTGCGGTAAGCGCTCGCCCTGCTGTATTGTCCGTATAACATCCACTAAAATTATAAGAACCTACAGTTGCCGGATCACTCGGCTGCGCCGTGGTTGATGGCTTGCCAGCAGCAAATACAGACATACGATTGCCAGCTCCGCAGATCTGGGCACTATTGCCAGCACATGGCATTGTGCAACCAGCATCAACTTGCAGCATAGATGGGTAAGCCAACGCATTACCACAATAGCATCTGAATCTAAATTAGCCGGGCTTTGGGAATTTTGCGTGCCAGAACTCACTCGTCGCCATATTCAGCACCAGCAATAGAGTAACCAGCTTTCACGCAAGTACTGGTGCAAAGATCAATGGTGGCAGCAGAGTTACCGGCGTATGCAGTGTAAGTCAGGACATGAGGCGAAGTATCACTCCAGCAGCCTTGGTAAGTCAATCCCGAAAAGGTACCTGGGTCCATGGGCGCAATTGGTGTCGTGCATGTACTGTTTGGATACGGGTCGTCTCCGACTTGTAGACGGGGGCAGCCAAAGTCAGCGCTTCGACCGCCACTTCCACTAAAGTTGTCCAAGAACAGACGAGCCTGACCAGCTGCGCTAGCCATCATGGCACCAGCATCGTGACCGACAGGAACGTAGTCAACCGTGTCGCAAGGGCCGCTAGTAGGATTTGAGCAGCTCGGTGGAAAATAGCGGATAAACTCAAAGAATCGTTCATTACGGTTAGAACCAGTCGTTTCAGGAGCGCAAGTTGTAGAGTCATCTCCAGTATCTTCAGTACCACGTGCAAACATGATGTTGCGGGAGTTCCATCGAGCAAGAACAGCAGCATCTCCCTCAGCGACCAGAGTAGCTCCGTAGGTCTGATTGAAGTCGGAAAGACCTTCACGCCAGTCATCATAAGTTGGACAGCTTGTAGTAGCTAGAGGACGAGAGCTGTTGAACCACAACCAACTGTTTGGGTTTGCAACCCAGTAGTTAACAGGCGACTTGGTGTTAAGCACTTTGCCAATCGATGCATAACGGTTGACAGTTTGACCACCAAGCGAGTGACCAGCAACGATAATCTGGTGCATATTGGGACTGGCAAGACATCAGTAAAATGCTAGCGAATTCTGATTATAGCGGTGAGACTTACAAAATGGTCTTGTTATCAAACCACTGGACAGCTTGGTCTAGTGCATCATAGGAGGAGGTATGAATAGAGTAGTAGGGATACTGGTTGTTGGCACCCTGAGCCCACTCAGATCCTGCCCAAACGAGAGCATTGGTCGTTGAGCCGTGAGCAGGTGCCAAGCCATCAGTCCAAGGATAGCCATAGTTCTTATCGTCGCCATTTGGAAAATAAGGCGCCATGATGGCTACGTTATTCACATTCACACCTGCACTGCTGGGAACTTGTGACAGAGCACTAAGTCCTTCCGACATATATGTGCCAGGGTCTCGTTGCAAACCATGGATGATGATCACAGCTCGTTCAATCGTAGCCGGATCAGGGCGATGGTTGGATGAATTAAGACTCATATAATTCGTGAGTGTCAAATTCACACCGGAAGAACTGATAACATTAAAGTACGTGATCTCAGACCCTGGTACGCCTGGAAGGCTGTTGTTGATCGGAGTGCCAACATAATTTTGCGCCGAGGCAATTGTTGCTAGGAGTAAAAGACGAGAAAGCGAAGACATTGCGGAAGCGAATGGCTTGAGATGCAACGAAACCATCATCAGCAACGACTGTGGAGCAACTCAGGAAGAGCAGAGAGAGTAAGAGCTCGAGCTGATGAGCAAAATACAACGCCAAGCATGTATTATATAAAAAAATAAGGGTTGCTGGCGGGATGCCGGGACGATCAAATCTGGTGGTCCAGATAGCATGTCGTGCAGGTCTGTCCCTGATCGACCACCCTGTGGCTGAATATTTCTTATGAGATGGACATTAAATGATTCGTACAATTCACCGCTAAAAGAGCACTATTTGCGCTGGCACTCGTCCAGTACGTGTCTCCGCCGGCCTGGCCCGCATGGCTTCAGAGAGCTCTATGGAATGAGAGTTCTGCGTGGCTGCCTGTAGAGCATCAAGGCGGAAATAATTAGTGTGCTGACGCTGCTCAGAGGGGCCAAGGGACCTTTCTGATTCTGTGCTTCTCATGGTGATTTCGCTTGGCGTCTTCACTTTCGGGACAATCCAGGCAGGGTCAGGACCCCAATACGAAGGAGATCTGCAAAATTGGCACTAGGACAGGGGCCGCTGTCATTGGGGGAAATGCTCTAGCCTCAGCCGCGTCTAGCTAGAAACGTGGTAAGCAGAATAATAGAACACGGCCCGACTCGCGAGATGGCTTCCCGCACTTCCCCTTATGGACACCTCGGATGATTTTTTATGCATTGTTTTGGTGCATGTATTCCTGCATCATCCTTGCGCTGCACGTTCTGCGGCGCAACAGTCATGATGCCGCTGACACCGTTTTGACCGTCTCTTTGTGCTCAACTGGAACACAAGGGAGGACGTTGGAGAGGGTTTGGCCTCACGTCAGAGTATCCCCAATCCGAAAGATTTTGCAGTGACAAGATTCAGGGGTCGGGAGAGGCTGAAGCTCATTGGCTCCGCGCTAATCTCGTCTGTGCCCTGTTCACCTTAGGTGCTTTGTCTTGCAGCTCAACCCTATCGGCCGAGTGCGCGGACAGACATAGAAGCTAAGGGGGGGGAGTATAGTGCCTAATCAATCGGCATCAGAGGCACGGCTATTCTTAGAGCTGCCCATGGAAATTTCCTGGCGGCGTGCAGACGGGATCCCACGCCAAAGCAGATGATCTACATTTCGGTCACTCCAATATCAACACCCCCTGTTTTTTTTCCTTCTGCGGGATGCGCTGGAGCAAACGGCAGCTCCGCAGAAGGTGTCGACTGTGCTAGAATCTTGGATCCCGGCTTCACCATCGTGCATTTGGCGCGTGCCAGCCCGGTCAAATCACCGCCTTCATGGCCAGACACCCACTCATCACATGTTAGTCCTTACTTTAAAAGAGCCTTGCCAAAATAATCCCCGCTATCGACTGCGGCGCTCAAAGCGAGACGCTCCAATTATTAGCGTAAAGAGGAGTATTGACGGCTTCGTCAAATGTAATATGCGCAGAAGAGCCACTTGTCTAGAGCAGGCACCTTCTTGGATTCGTCGAACGCCTTAGCTCAGATTCAGAACTCTGCTGTATCTACCCGTTCGCAGTGCTGATTGCTAGGCCCAAATCTAATGATGCACGACGCTGTCGATCCTGTGGGCCACCCTCCGATGAACGTCTTGGCAAAGGTCCACAAGCTTCTCCTACAGTGGAAGAAAGGAGTGCGCACCAGTGGCACAGGAATTGAGGCAGGCTGCGAGGCAGGCTGCACTGCATTGACGGGATGACACTTCTCTCGTTGCCAAAGTCCGCAACAGGCCAACCCTGATGCCTCTTGCGTAGGTGCTGCAGCTCGTCAGCTCTAAACATTCCAAAGTCGGGGCGTCTGTCCAAAAGTGAGGAGCTGTGTTTTGTACCATGCAGTCAGTACGGTGATTTATCCTTGCTAGGCCGCAGATAGCGGAACGGCGGGCAAGGATCATCAACTGAGCCTCTTCAAAAGGGTTGCAGTTAACAGTGAGTCAAGAAACTTGGGCGATGCACATTTTTCGCCCTCATTTTACACGTAGCGAATACGAATGAGACAGGCATACGGTGTGAGAGATATCCACCGAGCTGATTAACTGAGTAGCCAAAGTCTCGTCAACAAAAACCTACTATGCAAACTTTGATAGCTACTATTTTCCTGGAAGACAATAGGATCGTCACGGCCCCGGTGGCTAGTGATGAGACGGGTTTGGATGCCACGCTCCAGCGCAGGATCGATGCAACAAAAAATCGATATGTGTGTCCATATAGTTTGGATAATATGCAGGCCGAAGGCGGTATGCATCCAGTTCCTTGGAGTGGGATGAAGCGCATTGACTGGGCCCGGTGCTATTCGGCACGGCAAAGGCGTGCACTGATTGGCGAAAGCTTGGCAACTTTCCTCTTTCATGTAATCTCCCGACAACATGACTTTTCTCCCCATTCCAGTCGCCAAAACATTCCTGACTTATTGGCCCAGATCTCGATGTTCAGCGGCAGAACTTTAAAATTGTTTCCAGTGGCGGCCCACCAGCTTCTAGGCTGTGGTAGGTACCCCTGTACCCACTGTGGCTCCTATTTTCTTTGGAACCATTCTGGGCATCGCATTTGGATAGACAATGTTCGCCACGTTCCGTATTAAGTGCCCGGTAAGCCTAAGCTTGCACGAAATCAGTTGGCCAGGAACAAAATTAGCGCCTCGCAAGATGTTTCTGCCGATACTGTTTCCAGGAAGAGGTAGTGGATTTCCATCAATCTCATCGCTCGCGGTAGCTCGTGCGCCCACCTGAAGCCTTAGACAGTTCTTCGGATCGGTATCTAGGGAATCGCTGCATTTGGACAAGGTAGGCTCGAGCCGCAAGAGTGCTCCGTCATCCTGCTTTGTTGCATATGTTGTTGGCCGCCAGGGGTCAACGGCGCTATGGCAGGCATTCATATACCATAGCTTTTCTGCGTTACGTAGAAGAAGGTAGGTGATTTTCACCGTCCGTTATCAGCTCTCTATTCTGTTGAATCTTGAACCCTAACTGGTGCCTGACCGCTGAAACACCTTAAACGTTTAGTAAGTCTGATAGGGTGGGGTCCTTGCTCGTAAAGTTACATTCTGACGATGGCAGGGCGTAGTCTTAGACAATGATTTAAGAGAGACAACATACCGGAACTTTCCAAGAGACATCAAACTTCTTGGCAGGGGAAACCTTCGGGTTCAGCACTTCACAATGGAAGCCTGTCAGCCAAATGCCGTAAAGGCTCAGCATGCTGCAGCCTTTCAAAGCCCTTCAAGCAACATCGCTGACCTGCTTTGGGCTTCCAATGCCAAACCCTGCATTCACGATCCTTCCACAGGCAAATCGCTTAGTCATCACAGTCTTTTTCAATTCGTACAGGACTTTCGTCTGAACATTCCTTCTCATG
Organism: Astrothelium macrocarpum; assembly: GCA_021030915.1. Classification (NCBI taxonomy): domain Eukaryota; kingdom Fungi; phylum Ascomycota; class Dothideomycetes; order Trypetheliales; family Trypetheliaceae; genus Astrothelium; species Astrothelium macrocarpum. The sequence goes on along the minus strand of JAGEMR010000096.1, from coordinate 31,632 downwards.
TATCCTCGAAGCCTGTCGTTGCCATTATTCTTCCAAACGGACCTCTTCTTGCCATTACCGTCATTGCAGTTGCGAATCGTTACACGGCAGCCCCAATCCAATCATCCAGTGGACCAGACCAAATCCGAGCAGATGTACTGCAAGCGGGATCCAATGTTATTCTGGTGTCGCCTCAAGACATTTCGAGACTTGGTCTTGATGATGCCTGGGTGGCGGACGCAGGAATCGACGTCGTTCCGGTCGAGTTTGACGATGACATGAATGTCCGACTTGTGGCACACGACGTACCTGACCGTCTTGCTGAAGGCGTTCATGCTTCAAATGCTAGCAGCGACTGTGCAATTTTGCTTTTCACGAGCGGTACCAGTGGAAAGAAAAAGCTTGTTCCCTTGACGATCCGATCAATCTTGACAGGAGTAGCCTTTGTTATAGAGTCATGGGGGCTCACTCCTGTTGATGTGTGCAACAATCTGATGCCGCTTCATCACGTGTAAGTATCCCACTTTGTACCATCGACGCACGCGAATATTGACATGGGTTAGTGGTGGGCTTGTACGAAATCTGTTCGCTCCGGTTATGTCCGGTGGTTCGACTATTTGCTGCACGGCGTTCGACCCAAACCTGTTTTGGGACGTTGTCGAGGATCTCCAACCCACATGGTATTATGCCTCACCCACCATGCACTCGATGATATTGGATGAAGCTTTAAACCGTGGTACTGCTCTTGCAAAGAGTAAAATTCGATTAGTTTGCAACGCCGCCGGTGGACTCCTACCTTCTTTAGCATGCCAATTACGTGAAACTTTCCAGTGCGTTGTGCTTCCTAGCTATGGCATGACTGAATGTATGCCAATCTCGTCACCTCCATTGGATTATCAATTGGACAGGCCAGGAACGTCTGGTATCAGTGTTGGCCCACAATTGGCTATTTTCGATGGCAATGACGTCCGTTGTGATCCTGGAGAAGTTGGTCGAATCATGGTTCGCGGAGAACCTGTTTTTCCTGGATATTTAAGACCAGATCGCACCATTGATACCAGTCCTTTCACCAAAGATGGATGGTTCGACACTGGCGACATGGGGCATATGGATGAGGATGGCTACTTGTATGTAACAGGACGGAACAAAGAAGTCATCAACCGTGGAGGAGAGCTCATTTCTCCATTTGAAGTCGAGGAAGCCATTGTTCTTGCAGCACAGAAGCCCGAATCTCCAATCTTTGGACGAGTCTCACAAGCCCTTGCATTCTCAGTAACACATGATGTTTTGCAAGAAGTTGTTGGCATTGTTTTGGTCACCCCTGAGGGTTCACCCCGAACCGACATCCGTGCCCTGCAAGAAGCTGTTAGCTCTTCTCTACAACAAGTGAAGTGGCCGGTCCTTTTGGTTTTCATGGATAACGTCCCAAAGCGCAATAATAAGGTTTTGAGGATCAAGCTTGGTGAGCGACTCGGATTAGAGCAGATTACGGATGACCTCCCCATGGCGGACCGACATTTTGAAGCCACCTGCCCTCCTCCAGATACTGCTTTGAGTGTGGCAATCGATTGCACAAGATGTACCAGTGACTATTTAAGCCTTAGCGAAACGTTGACTTTGTCGATACCTGAGGACACGATGGTGCATCTTCGCAGCGATACCAACAGCGGTTTCCCAGAAATGATTGTAGCTCCGAAAGAAAGCAAAAGTCCTGCCATCATGCCAGCAACATTCGCAGAAAAGCTTTTGGCTGATTTGCGAAGCAAGGTACATGGCTATCATATCCCAAGCAAAGTCCATTGTCTCGAGAATCCTCTTCCACAAGATAAAAAGGGACGAATCGATGAATTCGCACTTGAAGAGCTTCTTACTGGCTCCCAAGATCATGAGGCCAAACCGGATCAGTCCATGTCAGAAACCGAGCGAAAAGTTGCATATGCTTTTGCGAGTGTCTTGTCATGCTCAGTTGCGGATCTGTCTATCAAATCCGACTTTTTCAATCTCGGAGGTGACAGCTTAAAGGCAGGTCGTCTTCTATCCACCCTGCGAAAAGAGTTTCAAATCCGGTTACCGATCGACGTGCTCTTCACACATAGTCAGCTTGGTGGCCTTGCTCTAGTTGTCGGTCAAAAACTCTCAGAAATGGGTACAATTGCGAGCAGCACAGAACTACCAGCACCTCTTCCGGGTTGCGCAAAAACGTACAGCTCCACGAATCCGTTGCTTCTCATTCTGCAACTGGTACCGATGGTACTGTTGTATCCCGGAAAGCGGGCCTTGACCTGGACAATTTTCGTTTATACCCTGACAATGACTCAAGTCTGGGAAACGACGAACTCCGTGCCCGGAAGATTGGTTAATCTAGTATTTTCATTGGCTATTGCTCGTCTCATCACTCGTGCCATTGTACCTTTTCTGGGGATTGCTATGAAATGGATCATAATCGGCAGGTATAAGGAAGGAGTATACCCTATGTGGGGCTGGTATCATACGCGCTGGTGGATGGTCCAGAAAATCCTCGCAATTACTGGCATGGTTCGTTCTATTCTTTTCACAGATGTGTGCCGCGCTAACAGTGTCCAGGGGCATCTCAGCTTCTCCAACTCCACGAGGATCCTTTACTACCGTATGCTTGGAGCCAAGATTGGTAAAGGCGTTTCACTTGCCAAGGGAGTTACTTTTGGAGAATATGACCTGTTAAATATTGGCGACAATGTTACTCTGGATAAGTGCATTTGCCGGCCCTTTGCAGCCGAACGAAATACGTCCATGTACCTCGGCCGGATAGTGATTGGTAAGGACTCGAGTGTTGGCCTGAGCTCTATTGTTGCAGCTGGAACTGTTCTCCCGGACAACACCTGCATTGGACCAAATTCCTCCAGTTGGGAGACGAGCGACGCTACTGAGTCAAATCGGGACCTTTCTGCAAGCAAAATCCCAGGTGGTCCAGGTATCCTCAACGCCCTCGTAACCACACCCGTAATGATCTTTGTGAGATTTGTGGGTGCCCTGCCATGGATGATTGGACTTATTGGTTTGGTCATGTCCAAGCCTAATAAGTCAAAGGATCAGTTGGCATCTGTCCTCTACTGGTTCGCTGCTCCTCATCGGATTGCCTTCCACTACTTTGCGTTGATCTTGAATACGGCACTCGGACCAGTATTCCTGTTCGTTGTTGTCTTCATCCTAAAGAAGATTGTGGATCGATTAATTGGAAAGACCAGACCAGGACCAGCGGGTTCCAGGAGCTCCCTCCAGAGATTCCGCATGTCATTTCTCAAGGCCGTCATGCCTGGCACCGCATTTCACAAGCTAACCGATCTTTTCGGCGCACATTACAACTTCACGTCCTTTGCTGTAAGAGCTATGGGCGGGAAGGTCGGTTCTCGGGTATACTGGCCTGGAACTGGTCCATCGATCCAGGATTTTGACCTTCTCGATGTTGGCAACGACGTAGTTTTCGGTTCACGGTCCCATCTCGTAACATCAGATGGAAATGGGAGCGACGTTGTTCGAATTGGTGATGGCGCCATGGTTTCTGACCGCGTGGTCCTTCTCCCCGGGTCAACTCTTGAGAGCAAGACTGTAATGGGCAGTGGCGCTCTTACTCAACGTGGCAAAATCTATCCGGCTGAGACGACCTGGGTCGGTAGCAAACAGGGTGAGGCGGTCTGCTTGTCAGGAACCAGTCGACATGACGATCCAAGGCACATTAGTCCGTCCGACATAGAAAAAGCGTTACTATCTCAGATGACCACCCCGATGAATTCTCAGTTGCAGAGTCGAGTCGCTTCGACCATTGACTTTGCAAATCAGTCTGGTACTCCAACGGAAACTGAAATTGCTTCAGCGGCGGATTCAATTACGGCTTCAGTGGAAGATCTGCCTCGGTCAGAAAAGGGAGATCTGGAAAAAGGAGGTTTCAAAACATCGCAGATCGCGGTCAAAGAAGTCCAGGACAGCAAGCCGCAACCGGCCAGTTCCACTCCGTTCGGTCGAGCCTTTTACGAGCACAAGGCGCCGTATTATGTCCTTGGTCCATTCGCTATTTTCTTATACTCGGCATTTACCACCATCTTCACTTCGTTTTACTGGAACGTTGCAACCACATCGGCAGTGCAGATTGTCGCCAAGCTCGTCCGTCACAATGCCAGGGTTCTCTTGCACAATTGGTATCGTCCGCTGACCTTGTATGTATTCTTCCTGTGCATCATTACCGTCCTCATGACAGTGCAAGCCATCTTCGCTCTTGCTGTTGTGATTAGCGCGAAGTGGGCATTGATGGGTCGACGACAAGCTGGCAGCTATGACTGGGACAAGAGCAGTTACAACCAGAGATGGCAAATCTTCCTCGCTATAGAGAAGCTCCGACGACACTGTTACGGTGGACATGGTATCCTGGGAATGTTAACCGGTACACACTGGACTGTATTGTATTTCCGTGCACTTGGAGCCACGATCGGCAAAGACTGTGCCTTGTTTGCGGGTGGGTTGCCCAGCCTCATGTTCACCGAGCCAGATCTTCTCACATTGGGCGACCGGGTTTCCGTGGATGATGCAAGCTTAGTGGCCCACATCAATACTCGAGGACACTTCAACTTGAATCCGTTGAGTGTTGGCGACAGATCTGTCCTCAGATCCGGGTCGCGATTGTTATCCGGTGCACGCATGGAGGATGACAGCTGCTTGTTAGAGCACACCCTCGTTATGGCAGGCGACGTTGCGGATAGTGGCGCAACTTACCAAGGTTGGCCAGCCGATGCATTCTCGGGACTAAGAGCTCCTGTAGAAACTGGCGTTTAATGGGTCATTTTCAACAATTTTTCTAGATCGTCAGACATGGTGATGATGGGAAGTGGCGTTCTTAATGCGAAACGATTTAATACCCTGGGGATGGTTCTTGGATGAGATTTTCCAATCTTTTTGATATCATGGACTCGCAACAGCACAGCACTCGAGCCAGCATTTTTTTTTTACCTGGGATAGACAGAAGGGTGTCAATGGTGTCATTGGATAGACAGGACAAGACAAAGAGTAATAGAAGAGCCACAAGGTTCAGATAATAGTCATTCAATCTTTGTGTTTCTTAGCGCAAATCAAATGCAATCTCTGAGTTGAAGAATTACTTACGTTCATTTGTAGATCTGGGTGAAATGCTTCTTGAGAAGACTTGGCGGACACATGATTCTTGTGAGGACAACCTTATGAGTAGGAATGACGCACGCTAGTCCAAGCAGATCGCTCTGTAAGAGGAAGATTGCGCGTCTGTCCACGACAAAAGAGTTTTGGCGCCCAAGCAATATTCCGAGTTATAGCTTCAGCCAACAATGGCAATATGAAATGGCTGCACAAAGTAGTACTCGTCATACTCAACTTCTAGATTGCCAACTGTTTTAGTATTAAATGGCATACCGGTATTTCGGCCGAGGGCTGAAAGCGGGTTACACCAACCATCTCAGCTTCCACTCAGGGCTTTCAAGGCGTGTCTGGGGCTGATGACAGAACAACATCTCCTGGTAAACGATGTACCATATATAGCCACCGGCGTCTTCTTTTCCTCGTTAGGTGATTGGTAAGAGCGGAAGTGAATAGGCTTCCGATTGACCGGAGGGGATCCGGATCCCTGACGACGAATTGAATGGGTAGCATCTGTCTCATAATACGCACCACCTACCTTGGCAAGAACAACGATATTACTATATTAATGACGTTACGCGCGGCGGACGGTGAATGATTTTGCAAGATTTTCTGCCTTGCGGTCTGAAACCACGCAGGTTTAGAATATCATTACGCGGATAGCTGTTGGTAGCCGCGTCGAGCATTTCCAAAGGTAGATACCTCCCTACCATCGCTGGAATTATGGCGCACTTTCATCGCTCGACAGCTTGGATGCTGCAATAGGAAATTCACACCGTGCTCATAGTCCGATTGTACAAAGTTCTTTTCCGGTGTCGGAGTGAAATGAGACCGCTTATCTTACTGAGACGGCCAAGACACGAGATGCGTTTGCCAAAACGAACGCTTATTATTCCATACCCACATAGAGGTAGGCAGAGATTCTTCGTACTTGCTTGTCAAAGCATCGAAGGATTCAGCCAGTGCGTAGATCCCGTTCATATGGGCTGATGTGTGAAAAGAAAGTGTGCTGAGAGCAACCGCTATTACCTGGTTACCAATTGCAGGGGTTAGCGATTTTAAGCGGAAGAGCCTCGATCTCGGAAGTTCTGCCGAACTTTTCGATTGTGCTGATCTGACATCGAGCTCGCAAAAAATCTTCTTGGCCATGGACGATGCCGCAAGAGGCTTCAAATGATGCATCTACCCATTCTCAGACCTCCAAATTAGATGCGCCCACAGCTCGCCTAAATTCACGAGACCTCTTTCAGATTCCTCCTATAATCAAACGCGTCTTCAATCGGTTTCCTTTAGTTACCTACCAGCCTAATGAGCTTCCTTTATGTGCTCCAAAGGCTCAAACAAAACATGTGTTGTACATTTTCCAGGCGCGGGACCCGAAGTTCAGCGACTTATCCTGCAACCCAAGTTGTGTAAAATGGCAGGCAGGTTGCTTCTCACTCAAGGATCCAGCAGGAACTCAAAGCTAACATTATGGGCCATTGGTGATATAGATATACCTTAAAATTCTAAATATCCCATTCGTTTCGATAGCATCGAATAATCACGCTTCGCCCAGTGGATCACTCCCTTTCCTGCTTCCAGCATCTTCATCAAAGAGTCAACCTGGCCAATCGTCTACTCCTGTGCCTGCCAACAGGCTCCTAAGATGGAGCAGAGAAGAGGCGAAATCTATCGATGGACACTTGGATATTCGATTTGAAGCATATCAGGCGTTACTTGATGTGCGGATACGGAGAGCATGGGTAAGATTTTTAGATTTAAAACACGTCGTATCTGCGATTCAGCACTAAGAAGAGAAATTACAGCTCTATCACTTGTATATATGTCCATCGAATTTTTCATCTGTCGCCAAGCCGTGCTACATCCAACCATCGTCAAGTAATTCCTTCGTTGGAGTTGCTCTCGCGTACGAGCTCTGCTCAGCAGCTACGGCCGAAATCCTTAAATCCTCTTCCGGCACGGCAACCACCACATCTCGGGTAATCGATGCTGAAACCCTCTACATTGAAGCCGAGGGTGCGTTCCGGGCTCTGAGCGCGCTACTACAGCAAGATCGGTGGTTCTTTGGCGCAAAGCAGGCCGGCTTGATGGATGCTTGTGTATTTGCATATACCCATTTATTGCTTGATGATTCGCTTGGCTGGTTGGACAAGAGGTTGAATGACGATTTGAGGAAATATTCCAATCTTGTAAGACATAGGGATCAGTTGGTGGAGAGTTACTCTTGATGCACAGCGCGGCGTTTAGTCAAGAATGGTTATGTAGCACAACAATTAAAATTGGCTAAGTCATACAGTAAGCGCCCAACACTATAAGGATACCAAACCAAATGGGTAAAATGCAAAAGGGAAGTGGAAATTACGGAATTTTCTACCGAATGAAGAAAGCATGATCTGTACTGTACTCACCACATCTTCGCTACAACATCCTACAACTCATGGGTTGTTGGCGTTCAGATCAGATGCTCTGAGTGAACTTGTGGTATCTCAACAAACAACTCCCGCATACCATAAGGTCATATATCATCCCCAGTGAGAGGCATGAATTGCAGCTAACATCGTAACGAATAATCAATCTTTGGTCTTCACAGACCAGAATTCAGGACAACACAATCAGGCCTACAGCCCAGCCCTTCTCAGCTGTTTCTCCTGCTACAAATTCAAAGCTCAATCACCATCGATCATTCAGATCCACACAAATGACTTGCAGAGACAAACGGAATCAATTCCTCAAAGCTCATAGCCAACACTTTATCCAAGGCAACTAATTCCGCAAGGTATCACACGCTCCCAGACACCAACGCTATGTGCAATCCAAATACACCACCCTCTCTCTTCCCCTCCTCCCGTCCTTTCTCCCCGTCACCGCCCCTCAAAAGCCCGACTCAACCCCCTCAACACATCCCTCACATCCACCCCCGCAGTCCCCGCCCTCCTTCTCTCGCCCCGATCCCGCTCCTCCAGCCGCTTCGCCGCCGCGTCCAGCACCTCGTCAGCAAGCCCGTCGGCCTTGGCGCGCTGCTGCGCGAGCGCGTGGATGCCGTCGGCGAACTGGTCGATGCGGAATTCGAGGGCGTGCGCGAGCGTGTGCAGGCGCGTTGTGATGGAGGGGAGGAAGGTGGTGGATGTGGAGAGGATGAGGTCGGTTGGGGTCGTATTGGAGGAAGACGAGGAAGGGTCGTTGGGAGCGGAGGAGGTGGAGGAGAGGGTTGGGAGTTGTGGGGGCTTTGATGGATGTGGAGGTTTGGATTCCGTGGGGAGCGTGGATGCGGATTTGATGAGGTCTTCCCAGGTGCGCTTTTCGAGGGTGAGTCTGGAGGGTTTGTTAGAAGAGAATCAGGAGGTTTTGGGATTGGGTGGCTTGGAGGAATGCGGTGTACCTTTCTACTTCTTGTTCGAGTTCTTTTAATTTGGCGGCGTTCTGGATGTTGCGCGGGTTTGGCTTTTTCACCAGGACCGCTGGTTCTGTCTCTTCCTATAGAAGACTGGTCAGACGATGCGAATGTTCTCCTAACTGGTATTCTAAACATACTCGATTGAACCAATCTGATAATTCTGTCCGCGATGAAAATTCCTTCAACAGCTCTTCCTGTATTACCCGCGCTATCTCACCATTAATGCAATTCTTCTTCTCAGGATATATCCACACATACCGGCCATGATTGCATTTGAGCCCTCCACCACACCGGTCGGTTTGTTAGGCAGAGCTCGTGTTGCGCACCATGTCAATAGCTGCTTCATGCGCCTAGGCTCCGGCAAATCTTGCGAAATGAGCTTGTAAAACTCCGAAATTTGGACCTCGGCGTGAGGAACAGCTATAAACTCGTTAGCACCAAATCCTATATTTCAGAGGCTATGAGATTCTGGCTTCTCCAGTGGCGCACCGTTTGAAGTTCCGCTGTCAATCAGAGAGCTTGCTCTTCGCCCTCGTATGCCTGTACTGCTCCGTCTATGTCCCTTTCGGAGCTCCTTGTTGCGCTTGTTGATAGGTGTGTCTGCAAATGGTAGCGCTATCTTCGTTGCGCTTTGTCGTTTGTTGACCTTCAGCGGAGGTGCGCCATTTACAATCACCGGACTTCCATCATTTTCTTGCGCTGGCTCGTTCTTATCCCCGGGTTTTTTTGTAGGTGATAGCTGCTGGTCTACGCGCACCGGCTCTTCTTTATCCTTGACCTTTTCCGCAAGTAATGGGGTCTGAGCTACTTGCACGGGCTTTTCCTTGTCTTTGCTTTTTTGCATAGCCAAGGGTGAATGGTCCCTTTGTACTTGATCCTTGTCGCTAGACAGTCTGGCCGATCGCCGCTTTGGTTGCTTCTCCACTGGTGTCGGCGTTGTTGGAAGGTATTTTTTCACCTTTGGTTTTGGTTTTGGTGGCTCAGGCTCCTTTTCTTCTGGCACAGGATGCGGAACCGCGATAGGTTTCTGTTGGGCTTTTCTTGAGCCTTTTCGCGCAAATTGAAAGTCTCCATCGCCGTCATCGTATTCTAATCCTACATCAGCCATCACTTCCGACAAAGCAGCCCAACCGTTGAGCGTCATAAGGATTGTCGTCCGCCATGCTCTCCATCCTAAACTTCATGCACACTTACTTTTCTTCGCCTTTCTGCCCATATCGCCATTCGTTCGCGCATCTGACCGCTTCTCAGTTCGATGTGTAGGCTCATCCACTTTAGTTTTCTTGTACGGCGCGCCATTTTCGTCGTCATCAAATGCTAGTCTAGCACTCCTTCGTCGCGTATTTGGTTGTGAAGAGGTCATGCTAAGGGTGCGCAAAGGCGATCGCGTTATTACAGAGGTCATTTGTCAAATCGAGGCGCGTTGTACAGTTAGTGCAGGCGGGACGGTGGCTCAATTGACCAAAGCATAGGGTCCTCGGGGAAGAATCCAGGCCGCTTTGATTTTCTGGTATACACGGAAAGTCGCAAAGTTCCCGATATGTTAATGATCGTTCGGAGTTAGTGATATTCTGTGAGGAAGGGCGTTGAGGGGGTGTTGTTTACCATCCGTCATCTTTACAGAAAAACTATTCCTATCTCGGACTAGTGCATCGCGCTCAACGCGTGACAATCTACATGATGCTACCAGACTATAAGCCCACCGTTGATCAATTAAACCACCGTAAATCCAGTCTATAGTATCAATTTTCATTATTAAAATAACATCCTGGTTTTTAAGGACCTGCTCAAGACTATGTTCACTAACAAGTGCGCTCCCAAATCGTCAGCACTGTCCCTTCTACCTTAATAAAAGTGCATCAGTAACATGATCCCACCCATTTATCGCTCAGTCCGAGCAATAGCACCTGTATTTGTTGGAGGCGCCAAGCTACCTTCAATTCTTCGCTTGGCATCCTGCTTCTCGGCAAATGTAGGGTTTTCTTTTCTCATATCCGGAGTGTGTGGGGCATGATTGACCTTGTGCCCAATTGACATACCAACTCGGATCTACTGAGACTTAGCAACGGCTTAAAGAGAAGGCGGAAAATACAAGGCTCACCAGAGTTTCCAATGGTACATTTGAGTTGTCTGTCAGATCAGGGTCGAACATCATCGTCCCAGGCTCGAAAAGAACCAATAATGTGCTTCCCCCTGTGATTGGTTAACAGAAGACTTCTTGAAGGGGAAGCCGGCCAGCCTCAATGCATGAACTTACCAAATTTGAAATACCCCAGCTCCTCCGCTCTTCGAACACGTTCCCCAGGCTTCCGGGTTATGATAGTGCTACCGACCATCATGGCGCCAACACACACGACCATTACCCTCCCATGGCAGTCTGAGTCAATAGGGACAATCACTCGAATATTCTCTCCGTATACGTCCAAAGCGGACCGGATCGCCATAGGATTTACTGTGTAATACTCTCCCTCGATTAACCTGGGTTCGCCCATAATGCCATCCACTGGTATGTGGAAGCGATGATAATCCTGCGGCGCAAGTCTAAAGATACCCAACGCACCATCCCGATAACGTTTGGCATCTTCCGGATACGCGCTTCCGAGCAGTCGGTCCACAGTAAATTCACGACCTTTGACCCAAATCTTTTGTGCTTCGTCCATACGATTAAACACGACTGATCGGCAGTCTGCGGGACTCGTAACAATCTCTGGTCGCATTGGTGCCGAGCAAGGACGCGCTCCAGGCTTCAGCTCGCGATAGAAGAATTCGTTAAAGTTCTTAAACTGGTCTATGGGCCGGAGAACTTCAGCCATGTTGAGCTGGTGAAAGTTGATAAAACCTTGGATTTCGGCTGCTGACGCTGGATCGTCGTATTTTCGTCCTTGCTTGAACGACATCGATCGGAGCAACTTCCGTACTAACGCCATGTCAATGTGTGGGGACAGATTTCTTAGGATCATGCCTTACTTCGTTTCTTCTCCATCTCTCTGCTCTTCAGTCCCTTGTACAGTAGACGAATCCCTAGTCTGACGTAAACACTCATTCTCTCCTCATTTATCTGTCCTGTTATGCGGTCTTGTACGAGGATATTTGCACTATTCGCGCCAATTCGATAGCCACCGTAACTGATCTTGGTGATTACCTTGGAGTACCACTTTCGCTGCGCTTGACTGCTCGTGACGAAACCGGCCATTACAATGTTGTTTACTTGTCGCCAATCTTGTGATGCACATGTCGCTATGTGAGTTACAATATCTGCGTCAGATCGCTTGTTTAGCCGGGGTTGATGACAGATGGGACATTCCCGAATCTCAACCACATGCTCTTCTCCTTTTTCATCTGTGAGGTCACCGGCCAAGAGTGTCGTGCCTTCTTCGCCCTCCTTTCCTAAATTGGCTTGCTCCAATACTGGAATCAAAGTGGTTTGCGAGTGACTGTTCAACGGAGTGCCAGTTCCGGACGTCAACGCTGGTGTTGAATCGCCAGGTGTGTCACCATTGGTGTTTGAGGATACGCTTGGTGCTAAATTTCCAGATAGGCGCTGCTTGATGGCTGCTCCAAGATTGCGTTGTTGTGTTTTTACAAGCTGGTCTTCCAAGGCAATAACGGCCTGGTCATAAGTCAAGTATTCCTCTCCGTTGTTCTCTTTGGCAAAGCGATCAAAGAAGCCGTCAATTGTCGCATCGTGAAGAGTAGATCCAAGTGTATCTAACATGGTTGTAAGCTCTACTTTATCAATGAAGCCACTTTCATCGGCATCGTATTGCTTGAGCATGCTTCTCCAGAATTGTTGGCGTAGTGCCATATATGGCATATACTTGGCCCGAATGTAGAGCACTGGACTGTGCTTATCCTCCCATCTGTCTTTGTTCTTAAGACTGAGTGGAAGTTCAAACGAGTGTAGCTCCGAGTCATCGGAATTTGTATCAACAGCTGACAAAGAGACGTTGGGAATCGCGCTCTCTTGGGGTACATTTATTGGGGGAGCAAGACTGTCGTGTGTTGGACTGGAGCTCGCGGAAGTCGTTGTGTATGAATTGGTTGGCTTCAAATTAGGTCTGCTCAAAGCCTTGAGACTCGAAGCAGATGAAGATCGCGATATTGGTAATCGGAACCGATTCTTCTTAGTTTCGTTTTGGGTACAGTTGCCAGGATCAGGCGGATCTCGTAATGGAAAGAGGCCAGTCTCTGGATCAGCCTCAGGAGCACGAGAAGTAACATTTTCGAGCTCCAGACTAACAGTACCTACAAAATCATTTCCTGTGAATTTGTCCCGATCGACAACGGCAAAACTCAACGAATAGTTCACTTCGTGGCGCATGACTTGGAATACAAGTTTCTCGTCGTATACTGGGTTTAGATTGTGTCGAATAACGCGGGTTCGATAAGTCTTACGATTTAGTGAAGTCACCACAAATGGATCCATGTCAAAACCCGTTCGGGTAGCTACAGAGAAGTTAGCAAATCGTCGGAATAATGTGTAGCATCCGTACCGTTACGTTCAGGCGGCAGATCGGTAATCTTTTGTACTTCGAGAAAGAGTACGCCAGCAACATCAGACATTCCACTGAACTCGTATGCCCGTTGCTTCGTCTTTCGCTTGATCCTGGCCACACGTCTTCTCTTCTTCTTTTTGGCTATTGCCTCTTCCTTTGTCTCTCCGTCTGCACCTTCTGCTTGTTCAACGTCGTCATCTGCTTCTTCCTCATCTTCCAAGTCTCCCGTGTCGATGCGTGCAAGTTCATCATCGTCATCGCGATCACCACCAGCACCAATGCTTGCAAAGAGTTTTTGGAGTATTTGCTGAGATGTTGCGGAAGAATGAATTGGGTCAAGGACAGAAAATCCTAGAAGAACTTCTCCAGTAACCACCGAACTTTTTTTGCCGGTCTTGCGAGATTCAAGTGGATACCATTTGGGCTATGCTATTGTTAGCCTCTGCAAACTTGTCAATGGTTTCATTTTCAACATGCCTCTTGCATGATCGAGCCATTGTCAAAAAGGTCCTCCAGTGGTATATCGAATTGACCCATGTAATCTTTCCGAAATCGATCTTTATCCCAGCAAACAACTTCAAGTAACAGACATTGAGGGCCAGTGACAGATAGATCATAGGTCTGATTCCATTCTGGGTTCAACGTTTTGCTAATCGCCGGCGTTGCCTCTCTGGAGTCTCCCAGATTGAGGACCAGATACTGAGCAAATTTATTAGCTTGTGGTAGGTTTCTTAATCGTTTAATCCAATCTCACCGGATCACTGGTTCCTCTCTTATCTTTGGCTGCGAGGTTTCGTGCCTACAAATATAGTCAGTATGCTAAAGCATAATTAGTATAACACTGTTTCAGTCTACCTTTACCACCGTGACCTTCAGAATAAGGTTGCCATTTTTGCTATCACCCATAGCAGGTGGTCTGGGACTTGAGCTGCGACTTGGCACATTGCTTGGAGACTTTGGCTCGGCTCCTCTTGATTTGTGGAAACCTCCTGTAAGGCGCGTGGGGAAATTTGGTCGAGGCATGGTGATGAAAATGTCCGGTGCCCCAAAGGGCTCAAATAAAAGGACTGCCTATTTCGAGCCGGAAATTCAAATCTCTATAGGTTGAGTCAAGGTGAAAATCAGTGTAACATGGTGCAGTTGTCTAGAGGACAAGTTGAAGAGGACACAGCTCGAGATAGCTCAGCCCCCGCTGCTCCCCTATGATGTAGTCTGAAGACAGCCGCAGGAGATCGACCACGGACTTGTTGTTTGCTATGTCCGAAAAACAACCATAGCGCTGGGTCGCAGTGAAACAACAATTGGACAAATGTTTATTGAGTTTAACAGTTTATTTTCTAATTTGTCTACACAAGATTGCCAAGCAAAAGTCTCGGTACTTAATGCAGATCGAAGTGGGGGCCCTGGTCTACTAGTAGTACACGTACTGCAAGCAAAAACACCATCACTAATGCATGCAAGACATTTAGATCACGGGCGAAGCAAAAATTGCACTTCTTGACCTGACATCAACCACATGTTGGCCAATGCGGCTTTTAAAATGTCGCCACATTAGAAATTGTTCAAAGTAGGAGAAAATAGGGCAATTATATTAAAATCATATTCGAGGTACAAGTCTCTAAAAATCTTCGAACACCACATTCTACCGAGGATACAGTAATGACGCTAAGCTGGCGTCCCACTCCAGAACACCGTGCTAGATTTGTGCAAGGGATGCACCACGTAATCAAGGCCTGTTGACCTATCTCATGCTGCAACAGGTGCGCTTTCATGACCTAGATGCGAAAGATTTCTGGGCAATGCCAAAATTTTCTCCTCCTTGGGCGTAAATTGTGCAAGAGCAGGTATAGCAGTGCGGCTCGAAAGCCGTCTCCACATGTTTGCTCTCGGGTTGAATTCGACCGGCATGCCTTGACCCTTTGTCTTCTCCTCATCACGCTTCGCAATCTTGGTCAACTCAGCTTGAATGTCGGCGAACGTATCGAAGGGAATGTGCGGTATTTGGTTCTCGATGCAATATTCTTCAAGACGAAGACCTCGTCGAGCAAATAGAACATCAGCCTCCCTAGCTGCAGGAAGATCCGAAACTCCGTCTCCAATAAAGACAATCAAGGGCACTGTGCCATCGACCGTCGCATATAGTTCATTTACTTGAGCTCGCGCTTCTGTGATTGATCGAGCCTTGTCATGACCTAGGGGCGTGTCATGTAGCCACACAGGTTTCCATGCGGAGCCATCTTCTGATATCGAGGCGTCATTGGCAATAATATTGATATTTGACGACGCTTCTTCACCGATGAAATGGTCCAAGACATTCCGAAGCACAGGTTTTAATCCCGCAGAAATGACATTCTGGAACAGTTCAAGTCAGCGCAACTTCTGCACTTGTGCGCAACCCAAAAACTTACAAAGGGAATATCGTTTTCCTGACAAAAGGTATGGAACTCGCGGAAATCTGGATCAATCTCTAGAGCAGTCTTCATGACTTCGAATCCGTCACCAAAGCACACGTTCAGAGAACCCCACATCTCCTCGGATACATCACGGAATGATCGCTCTCCTGTCTTGATTTGACGCTCCAGTGCCAAGCATTGCGTTTCTCCACAACCAAATTTGTTAAACAACACGAATCCGGTATCCTGCACTGAGACAAGGTAAGTAAAGCGAATAAAGCACATCGAATCTTGAAAGGAAAGCCCTACTGAAGATGGTCCCATCGAAATCTGAGTAACATACGATCTTTCTTTTGGTACCGAGCTTCGAAGACCGACGAATCATGGCAGCCTGAGGCAATCGAAGATTACGAACGGATTTTGTCTCCAAGGCAGCTTCCGGAATCATGATAGCTGGTGCCATAGTTGACACTAGTAATAGATATCGATAAGATCTAAGCAGAAATGGACCAGAGGTTTGCAAGAAAAGAGGTCTTGGAAGAAAAACAACTCAACTCGGAAGTTCAATACATCGGTTTGCATCCGATCTCGCTCGAATTATTTATTTCGGTAGGGTGGAGAGCAAATTACCATCAGAGTACGTCATTGTGTCGTTACACCGAAAAGATCGCGCATCGCCAGGTTTCGAGCAAGCACTCCACGCTTACGGTGAAGAGCGGAATCCTTAGGCAAGTAGCAAGCGGCGATAAGCACGATTGTGGCTATCTTGCTCTTTGACGAAAATCCACATTCTGACGCCTGCATTGTACCACCAAGGGTTAGGTATGTCGGTTGGTCAATCCGTGTGGGTCCTTCACGCTACAGAAGCGTGACGTCGAAAGCAGTTCTGTTCTAAGGGAGGCCTAGATCAATCGCAGAAGAATAGAAGGCAGTCAGGAAACGAGAACTTCCAGAACGTGCTTCTCACCTGACAGCATGTGTCGTGCTCGTTGAATTGTATTATCGGATCATTGATAGGAAGCGTTGTCTTGGGAAAGCCAACTAAAGTTTCTTAAACGAATGCCACGATTGTCTCTCGCATGTGAAAAGCGGAGTACCTATAACCCCTCTGTGAAAAGATATGAAAAGAACTTATGTATTTTGACGTCAAATAGTAAGACAAGCGGTGTAGGGAGGATCAAGCTATTGAATGCCATGCATTCTCTTCATCTAGCCACGGCGATATCATGGTTATTCAGTCAAAATGCATCTCTTACCAAGACCTATGCATTGATATGATTGCTCTCACGATGCATCGACAAAATCTTGATGTCGGAAGTGTCCGGAGTCGCGAAGTGCATAGCTTGGATACTTCTCCATAAAAAGATCGAAGTCCCCTGACGATCGAGACCTGATGCGCAATGACGCGACCGCCACCGAAAGACGGATTAGGTTAGGTACCTAGGTAGAGTTTGTGTCAAGAGCCTCAGATTGACAATACGTCCTGATCCTGATCGATGACTTCTGGGCTGATTTCATGAACTTTCTGTTTACATCCCACTCTATCCTCGTTGACTTTAGGCGAAGACATAGAATATACTGCCTAGAGGGTGCAGCTTGCAATAAGTACGACAGAGTTCGAGTTGCTGATTGTAGAGAGGTAGATGATACAGTGTGAAAAGAGAATCGATAAGAAAGTAGGTAAGAACGAGTAAGAACATAAACTGTATATTCTTGAGTTTCGCTGGTCGCGCTTTCATGCTGTTCTGTGCTTCGTATGTGATGTTTTGAACATCACTATCATACTCGTAATTCATCACTTTCACTCATATCAACACATGTTCCAGAGGATAATACGGCCTTGTCTTTGGCGAAAAAAATTCGCGTTCTCAAGTCAGCGTTAGAGACGACTTATAAGCTTGCAAAGAGTGTGGGTATCATTCCCGTCTGGGCGTCGGAATGACAGACGTGGAATGCGGAAAGCCCCGAACCTGAAGGTGTGGCAAGTCAATCTGAAAGATACGGCCATAGTGAAGTTCCATTGTTAATGGGACCATGACATCCGGATGCGGCCGATCGAACAAAATGGAGAATCAGACAAAAAGGCAACAAGATCAGATTCATCAAGAAATTTTCCAACGAATTGAGGACATCCGAGGCACGCCTATCGTTCGGCCAAATTGAGCACAGATAAATGATGCCAGAAAAGGGCCAGAGGGAAGCCAAGCACGAATCAGAAGCAATCGAACTTAGCTCACGCCACAAAGATCAAAGCATGGAGAAAGCATCAGAGCTAGAATCGTCCGAGCCAGCTGACGAAGAAGTTGCATCGACTGATGGTGTTGGAGATCAAGATGAAAGCGTTTCCGATTCCAATCCATCTGAAGATCCGATCACGTCATCCCAATCCACGCTCTATTACGAACAAGAGCCATTCGATACATACAAAGACAAGATCAGTGAGCTTTTGACTGATCTGGAAGCAACGGAGGTCGAGAGCATAGAGCGCATCAAGGGCGGAAGCTACAACCGGGTTGCTGTGGTGACAGCGCGCTACGAGAAGCTTCAGTCACCGATAAAAGCAATCTTCCGGATACCTCGAGAATCGTACAGTCGTTGGGAGGGGGAGGTTTCCAGGTCAATACTCGAGGACCAAGAGAATGATATCCTGGATCATGCTACGGTCATTGCATTACTTCAAGATCGTAACATCTCTGTTCCCCGAATCCTAGCCTATGATGCCTCTCCACGGAATGCTCTCAATTCTCCATTCACATTGCAAGAATTCGTTGAAGGAACCAAGCTTGAGCATGTATACGACGATATGCCGCTAAGCGAGAAGCTTAGCGTGGCCACCGAGGTTGCTAATTTTCTGCATGAGATGGAATTCATACGATTCGACGGTGCTGGGACTATTCGACACGGAATACTGCCTGGTCAAATGCACTCAAGCCATTCTTTGAGAACGAATATCCTCGATCCTATTTCAAACAAGCTTTTTGAGCGGCCGCTGTTTACAACCAGCTTAGATGAAGGTCCTGAGCGCAAAGATGAACGTCATATCCCTGACGCCCATTCCTTTCTTATGGATGCCTTGGCTTTCCAACTCTCGAAGGTTGTTGAAAGTGGGCCTGATTCGAAGATGGATGTCGTGTTGGTCAAGCGTATCGGAGAGATAATTGAGCAAATGGAAGCGTGTGGAACGTTCGCCTTTGGCGAATCAGGAAGTCACAAGCCGAATGTACTATACCACTGGGATCTCGAGCCTCGCAATATCATTGTCAAAAAGCCATCCCCTGAAGCCAAGGACTGGAAGATTACTGCAGTGCTCGACTGGGACGGAGCTCGGGCTGTTCCGCCAATCCTGGCAAGACGACCACCAGCGTGGCTCTGGGATACTCGAAGTAGTGGACACAGTGATAGTCCCAGGAAATCAAACGATGACTACGATAAATTTCCGCTGGATAGATACGTCGACGATAGTGAAAAGATTACAAAGGAAGGACACGCGGTCAAAAATCACTTTTACGACGTTTTCGTCAAGATGATGAAACTTCATTATCCAGAATACTCGAGGTCACGATATCTGGACGAGGCTTATGGAAGAGGCAGGATAATTCGGCAACTGCTTAGATTCACCTGCAGCCCACAATGGAATATTGGTAATCAACGCCAGCTCTTTTTGCAGCTATCCAAGGAATGGAAGGATAGGCACCCTTATTTTCCGGTCAAAGACCAGGAGGAAATTGCTTTAATAGAGGAGATTTGTTCCGATTAAGAGGTGTCATTTCGAAAGAATGGTAATTCATTATGTCAAATACCAGCAGTAATGTCTAATATATAAAATGCCCATCGACAATGATCAACTAAAGACAGAGAGCTTCAACGAACACCTTCACGATGGCCTAGTTTCGTAACCATTCCACCCGGCCCGCTACTCTGCTTGTCTCGTCCTCTAGCCTGACTTCTTCTCCTTTTCTGCTTGCTTCCAGAGAAAGGCACACTTTCTACATTCCCTAGATTTGGTGTAAATCTCTGGATTAGCTTCATCATGTTTGGTACAATACTGTTCATGTTTGGTGCAGTACCTGATTTTTGTCCCAGGAACAATTGCTTTGCGTCTACAATTATTGGCACCCGGGCAGTGATGTTGTACGCCGCCTTTAGTAGAAACCATTATCAGATCCTCAAGTTCTGAGAGGTTCGGATATCTTGGCAATGAATTTTGAGAGTAAAGCAGAACCAAGAATCAGTGGGTGAAAGTGTCAATATTCAAAAATTGTGATTGTGAACAAATGAGGCAACTCGAAGGTCGAATGAATGATAGTGAGGGAGAGGGAAGAGTTGCGGATCAGTGAAGTAAATCTAAATGCTCCAGAGATTTGGTTTAACATTGTCAAAACAGACCTTGCCCTGGATTCCCAAGTCACTGTTCCTGATACAAAGCTATTCCCAATTACAAAGAGAGACCATCATCGGAACAAAGACAAAAGTGCCCCCACAAAGAGATAGCGCAATGGGAAGATCAAGAAATGAGGTAGTACCTCATCAGGTTCTTTAAAGCATGTTTTAGGAATCGGAGGAACTCTCAAAACAAAGAAGCAATGTCACGAGCAGATATCAGGGAACACCATGAAGAAACCAATGATTGGTGGAACTTATGGCATGATATTCAAGCTGCAGCTATGTGGGTATCAGCACTAATACCCCTCCACCACTCAAAAGGAAAACGCACCCGAAAACACAGGCGGGGAGACATAAAAAGAGAAAGCAAACAGCAGTCCATTAAAAAAGAGATTGAGCAACAGGTAAGGTATGTAACAAGCTCTTGTCCTCATGTATTTCCATGTTCTCACCCCCACCACAGAATGATCACGACGCACGTACGCACGCAAAGCCAGATCTCCCAGCGACTATGGTCGGGAGACAGAAACAGAGAGAGAGACACTGACACAGCTGGAGAGGACCACATTCGAATGCCGAGACGCCTTAAATGATGAGATCGCGCGGGTGATACCACATTTCGACATCGGTAGGGTATCAAAGATGCTTGCACAGCATCAATCACATTTGGGAGGCCGCGATGCTCTGATTTACATACAAACTCCCCTGCCCGCAATTCACATATTTTCCTTTCCTTATACAGCCACCTTATGCTTCTTTAAGGGGAAAGTGTCGAATCGGATTATATCAAACCACAAAGTCGAAGGTTCTCTTGGATGATGATATCTAAACAACGTTAGCGGACTGCATTGACTATGGTTGGAGTCGAAGAGGTGGGGAATTTACCATTAACAGCAGCCATGACGAATCGAATTTGCATAGTATCGGTAGCACAGGTGAAGTGAGTGTAGATTTGCTTGGTCTCATGTTGGTTGAGGGAGACGAAGCGGTTGAGAATGTAGTCACAGGCAGCGGCGTAATCGGAGCCACCTTCGTAATCTGGAAAGTAGTTCTTCATTGGGCTCACGGGGAGCTTCTCTTTGAATCGATCAATCTTGTTCAAGAAGAGGATAATAGATGTCTTGATGAACCACCTGGAGTTGCAAATGGAGTCGAAGAGAGTCAGGGCTTCCTGCATACGATTGACAGTCTCGTCCTCGAAAAGAAGTTGGTCGTACTCGGAGATGGCGACAAGGAAAAGAATGGTAGTAACGTTCTCGAAACAGTGGATCCACTTCTTTCGTTCTGAACGTTGACCACCGACATCGAACATGCGGTATGTCAGATCGCCGATGATAAAGGTGGTCTCTGTAATACCGGTGGTCTTGACACGAGACCGCAGGACATCCTGATCGTTGGGGACGTAGTCTGGCGTGGCAATGCGATCAATGGAGTCAAAGTAGCTGGGATCAGATGTTAGGACAAGGGATCCATGCAATGTAACTATCAAAAAGATAGACTTACTATTTAGCCGAGTCATTAAGCTGATATTCTCGTGACCTTGCAAAGCAAGCCTGTACACCAGCATCCTTCCAGAGTGTTGAGATGGCTTGGCCAACTTCTGGGGGAAGGCTTTCTCCTTCGATTTGCTGCGGTTGCATGAAGATGGTCTGGACGTGGTATTCGGCCCGTTGGTCATCGAGAGGAAGCTCTAATGACTCCATGGCCTCAAGAATGACGCGCATGGATTGGACTGTGTTACTGAATATGATTTCTTTAAAGGACTCTCTCTCGTCACGGGAGTAGCCGCCCTCGTGGATGAGCTTCATCTGCTTAAGAATTGTAGATTTTCCAGATTCACCAGCACCTAAACAGAGTATCAGTGACACGATCGAATCGAGAGTCTAATTCAAAGTTGTGGTGAGACGAACCAAGTAGCAACATCTTGATTTCATTGCGCTGCATCATCTTGTCCCGCTTCAACTGGTTCTCAATTTCCTCATTTCTTGCCTTGCCCTCCTTCTCCTCTGTGCTCATACCACAACCCATGACGGCGGCGTTTGGAGATCAAGTCTCCGGGTTTTGAAAGAGTGACTGGTGAATTGAAGCGTGAAGAGGCTGAACAGAACTTCACAAGGGGTCGGAAAATTCAAATGGTCCTAATGCAATGCTAGATCACAATGATTAGCAGGCTGACAACGGAATCGAATGCATGCAAGACAGCATGCATTTCCTAGGCGCACGGCAGAACTCGGATATCGACAGTCAGAAGATAGAGTTCGTCAGGCTCAAAGGCTGTCGAGTGCGCTTGGGTGGGAACGCGCCTGCCGGAAAGGAGCAGACGGGCGAACTGTAGCCAGCGACGGTGGGGACGGGCTTAGATTTTCAGGAGTTTGCTCACCTGTCTTTGGACAGCGGGTATCTTGAAATTTTCGAAGGTGGAAAATAGTTTGCTGGTCAGGGTGAATGAGGGTGTGGCTTTGTCAGAAGGACGAGTACTCGGTAGTAGGTAGAGTCTCCCAGTCAGGGCCTGGGCGAGAGAGAGCGGAAGGTGGAGCTCGTCGCAGATTTGGAAAGCAGCAGGCTAGCCCTAGGCCAATTAACTTCCGTAGCAGAGCACGGACCAAAACCGCGCCGGCCGAGATCTTAAACTTGGCTGCTGTGCAACTGGAGCAATAGGGAGCTTGATGACCAGCAGCTTGAGGGCTGCAAGGTGCAGTAATCACTCAGGGACGGGCAGCTGAGATGGCTGGCTTTCCCTTTTGTTGGAAGCCAGTACGAGGGCGAGGTCAGCGGCGCGCAGGAGCAGTGTTGGATGGTGACTTTTGGCGAAAAGCGGGAGACCAGGCCAGAGAGAGAAAGGGGTAAGCAGTCGCTGCAGCCCGAAACACTACACTGCGAATCCTGCGGCACCGAATTTGCCGATCGCTTCGCTCTCTGACGAATCTCGCTCTATTCTGCTACTCCTTGCACCTCCTGTCAAACACCGCTGCTTCTTCATGATGGATTGATCGACATCTTTGACCTGACCGCGCCATTTTAACAGCACAGCTTACCAAAACCCATCACACCACGGATCACATTGATTGTGTTCAGATTCGATTGCGATACATCACGGCTTCCTATATTACTTCCTGATATACGTTCTGAGTGTCTTGTATCATGATGAGCTTAAGCATCGTGCGAGTCGTCATGCAGTAACCCGATATTCCTTTTTCCTTCCATGGCTTCTAGAAGACGGCTCTCATCTCCACACCTGAGCCGGCATCCCCTTGCCAATCTCAAATCGCCGCCCCAACATCACGAAACATTCCGTAAGAGCCGCCTTCTGAACTCTTGATGCCAGATAGTGCTGGCAATCATAGCATAACTTCTAAGTGTACCCAAGCATCTTGAGTAAACTCCTGGAACGAATCAGATCGCATAACGACCTACCCTTCCTGGCTTCACTAGCAGCTGCTAAAGTGCTCAAACTGGGTGGAACAGCAGATCCTCCACCCAAAACCACCTAGTTTATTCTGATCTTGCCCCCAACGATTCGCCATGCTTGATGCCCGCGAGAAATTGATGAACGTAATATACCCTGGTGAACTGGAAAAGGCCATGTAAAAAACATGGAATCGTCATGGTCATTAGAGTTTTTCGGAATTTGAAATCAGGAATTGCTCGGCGCACAGCATACTAGTCCTTGCAGATATGCATGCACACAGTAAACCGGTACACAGGATATCTTCCGCCCTTGCAGTGGAATCATTGTCCCGCACTAACGGATCTCATTATTGGACAGGCCTATGGGGTTAATGGTATTTTCATGCAAACGACTTCTCCAATTGTTATTCACGCCACCCAGATAGACAGTTCTCAGCTCCACGATAAAGCGCAGAATTATATACATATATATATATACATATATATATTTGCCAGATGACTAAATCAAATGAGAGACATCACACAATCCAATTTCCTTCCCATCAAACGAACCAGCCAATCCAAATCTTGCCATCGGGGGTATAAAGCGAAGGGCATGCCACCCATGAAAAGAACTTTCCCCAAGAAATGAAGAAAGAGAACTCCAGGAAAATGCAAAACGAGCGAAGACAAGACCAACCGCTGCTAAACTTTCACCAACCATACAACAAAATGCAAATCACCAAGATCCATCCTCTCCCTTTCCCATCTTCTCAAAATTAGGCATTAATCTCACATCATCATCAACCTCGTCGTCCTCCTCTCCGGATTCCTCCTCGCCCCACCCATGCCGACCCCCAAAAACTGCCCCTGCCCACCTCCTCCTCCCAACCCCACCCCCAGTCCCCCTCCGGCACCCTGCCTCCCCCACTTATGCCTCTCACAGAAGTGGCCATCGCCAACCTCAAAGTAATCACGGTCCAACACTACCGCACACACGCCACACGTAAAGCAGGCCGGGTGGAACTTGTGCGCCGCCTCGGTGTCGAGATACGGGCCTTCGATGCCGAGGTGGCATGCGTGGCACAGCGAGCCGTTCAGCGTGTGGTAGTGGAGTTCGCAGTAGGGCTGGTCGCGGTGCACGTAGAAGGAGGTAGTGGCGAAGGGTGCGCGGCATGTTTGACATACGAAGCCTGAGGAATAGCGTTGATCAGATGAGACGGACTTGACAAAAAAAAGTGGAGAAGTGGAGAGGCTTACATTGCTTGTGGTAACGGCCTGTTAGCCGGCCGTCCGCTGCTTTGATGGATTTCCCTACGATGAGCTCACCGCAGCCACGACAGCTGCCCTTGGTTGTGGGCCGTCTGCGGATAGCGGCGGGAGGCTCGGGACTCGGTTCGGGGCTGGGTGCGGGTTTGGGGGGTAGAGGTTTGGATAGCATGGGTGCGGGAGATGGTTTGGGCAGGTCTTGAGGTTTGGCGGAGAAGGGAGGGGAGTTGAAGAGGCCGTTTTGGATGGCCGGGTCCATGGGAGACTCGGGGCCGTCGACGACCGGGCGTTTGTCGAGATTGCTAATGGGTTGAGGTGCGTTGGGACGGTTGAGAGAAGTTGAAGGAGCGGCGGGGAGGGCAAATGCGTTGAGGGATTGGAATTGTTGGCTGCTTGGTTTGCGAGTCTGTGATTGTCGAGCGCTGCCTTGACTGGTTGCCGGTCGGGCTGGAAATGGACTGGGTTTGGCAAAAAGCTCGGATGAGCTCGTAGTGGACGACATGCTCGATGAAGCTGAAGTTGGTGGTGTCGATTTCGAACCGGACCTCCTGTTATCGGAGCCGCTTGATGAAGACGAGTTTGCGCGGCTATGTATGCCGGCAGGAGCTCGCATGGGTTGTGCCATGCTCAGTGTTGGCGGTAGGGGCGGTTCCTTCGTCTTTAGCATACCAGTGGAAATGCCGCTTCGGCTTGCGCTTCGACTTCGTGAGTGATTCATCCCTTCAAAAGGCGACGGATTCTTAGATTTTTCAACACCATCTGCATTGCGTGACATCAGAGGCGCTGGAAGTGCTCCGGCTTTTGGGTTTGAAGGTAGCGTAGGACGTCTTGTATGCGTAGGAGCAGACGGATTCCTTGCTAGCGGTTTAGAGACACTGCCAACATCGTCTTCACTCTCTTTCCTTAAGGGAAATGTTTTTGAGCGATTGGCCGGGCTAATTGCTGGTGGTCTCGACATCGACTCTCGCTCCTTCAGATCTCGCAGGAATGAATCAACGTTTTCCGTAGGCCGAGCAGGTCGCGGGGGAGGTCTTTTTCCGCTTGTTAAGGAACGTGAGACTATTGCTCTACGGTCTTCTTCAAGCTCGCCAACTGGTGGCTTAGGACCGTAACTGGGATCTGGAGTGGATGTCGAAGGCCAACGCGCATGTCCTCCTTTCGCTGAAGCGTTACTTCGCAATGACTCTCTTACACTACTTGCTGTCGCTGTTCTCTTATGTCTTGATGTATTTTTCTTTTCTGGAGATTCAGGATCTTGTTTATCTTCTTTCGGCATTCCGGCAAAGGGACCTGGCGACATCGTACCCATCCGTTGTGAGATGCTTGGTCCGGATTTTGGTTTTGCATCCACGGGAGCGTAGAATAAATCTGGCTCCTCATAAATGTTCCGAGTGGGTACTTTGGCTTTGGGGGCGGTAATGCTTGCGGAATCTGGAGTAGCACTGCGCGATGTAGGAAATGGTGGAAAAGCACAATCTAGGTTCGAAGAAGCAAGCTCAGGGGAGGGAGGATTGTACGGTCGAGGCAGTGGGCTTGTTGTTGACCTGACTACAGGTCTAGGTGATTTTGGTTGGCTGTGAGGAGTCAAAGGAGAGGGACTTCGGGAATAGTTGCTGTAGCCGCTGGAGGGCGTCGTTTGAACACGGCCGAGAAAAGGTCGATCTAATAACTATGAGTAAGTGATGGCCTTGAGATCGGACAAGATTGCAGACTTACTTGCTACTGATGGATCTATCCGAGGAGGGGCAGCTTTTGCTGCTCTCGAATAAGCTCTGCTCCTTGCTTGATTTGGCGCCAGAAATGGGTTTTCTATATTTCGAGTTTGTGGGGTTTGCGAAAAAGGCTCCACATCTAGTCACAAGTTATACACGTTGTTCGCAATGAAGAAATTCATATAGGATCAATTTACCTGCTTGTGGTCCAGTGCAAATATGATCCCCCATCATTGATATCTCAATTTCTCGCCCACAATCGGAACATTTGATAGCTGGCAAAAAGCTCGATGGCCGCATGACGTCGGCCATCTTGATTAATGCTCTCTCCCCAATGCAACCTCACCTCGGAGCTTCAATGTTTGAAGAAGAGGACTCCCAGAATGCGGGCATACGGAATATCGAAATGCAGCGGCAAACGCGCGTCGTGCCAATGTAATGTCTTTCAAGTAGAGTCAAACGTGAATGGTATATTGAAAGTCAGTGTCTTGGACACATGAGCAGCTTGCACTCCTGTGTAAAGAGAGCGGTGTTGAGGTTCGATCCAATGAGTTGAAAGTGTAGCCGCTGGGAGCTCGAGGGGTGCAAACGACAACGCATGTATGGCTATTCCACGAAATGAGTGCAGACGAGAACCCCTGGGCAGCGTTGCACGTGTGGGGACAAGGAACACGAGCCAACAGGTCGCTTCGGAGTGATGAGATAAGGTCAAGAAATAGCGCTGAATGAGGCTGCTGCAAGTACTCAATTTGAGGAGCTTCTTCGGAATAGGCGTATATGCACATGAACTGTGGGAATCCTACGTAAGACGCAAAGGGTGCTGTTGTCATCGCAATGCCATGATTCTGTGAAGTTGGCGTCACCCAGCAGCGGGAGGCGGCTGAAACCAAAGCTCTTGCACGAGCTCCATCGTTGTTACTGTTGTCTTTATCCCCTCAACCCTCAATAACGGAGACGGCAGGAGTCGCAGAAAGGGTCAAGGATCTTCATTGCGTGCCCCAGGGTGCCCCAGGCGACGCTATGGATGGAGCTGTCGTGCATAAGAGGTTAAGACGTAACGCGGAGATTTCGATCCACGCACTACCTTCCGTGCGCCACTCTGAGCTTCAGCCAATCGCCAGCCTACCGTGCCTGGATCGACGGAAAGAATCCTCTCATAGGCTAAAATCGCATGCAGCCACTGGCGTGGTTCGGGCAGAGGTGTCAACGTTGGCCGAAATGAAAACTGCAATCTAACGATTTTAGCGGTCCATCGCATTGTGACAGTCTTTTACAAACACGCGCGAGTAATAATGAATAGCATGTCGTCAGCACGTTCCTTGCAGCATGTCCTGAATGCCTGCCGTCGTTCTTGCGATGCCTTTCGATCGAAGAGGTAGCGAGAATCCTCCAGCAGCTTTCGTCGCAAAAGCGCCGCACTAACGCTTGACCACGAAAATGTGCGTGCCGCTTTGGCTCATTATCGCTCACAGTGTGATGGTGGCTGCCAGGTGCTTGCAGCCAGGTGCTTGAAGCAGGGTCCCGCCAATGCAATTCTTGCCTAAGCGCTTCACACCGCATCGCAGCGCTATTTACCGAGTTGAAGCCCTGGTGTTCAAATATGGCAACTGATGGACAAGGGCGGTTCCCGCAAAGGTTGAAACATAAAATCACTATTTTCTTATATGAAACGGTTGCCATCGATTTGCTTTGCGAAATTGATCATTTTACTGCGTGTTGTTGCCGTGCTGGAGGTCACCTTACATTGACGCCAAGCTTGGAGTCACTCTGTCGTAAAGCTCCATCTTCAGAAGCGTACAGCGAATGCTCACCGCTTGTGTATAACACGTCCAACTGTGGGGTTTCGAGATCTAGATCGGCAAATGATCACAAGCAAGCAATCAAATCTAATATCGTCCGCGTAAGAGAGAGTCATGCCAGGATGTCAAAGTAGTCCCCCAGGCGTTATCAGTCTAGCGGTAGGTCGGCAAGTCACGAGCCACTAAAGTAAACTTTCGTTGTCGCTTCCCACAACAGAAACCTAACCGCCCAGAAATTGTTCAACAAGAATTGAATTGATAGTAAACATTTCCTTGTCTTCACACATCAAAGAAGCTGGAGAATTTTTGGGTCGTTTGTGACCCGCCGTCAAGACGTTTTCCAATCTTCTAAACTCGTGCGTCTCCAAATTCTCTAAACGAAGATTGAAGATTTCGATATCAAAATGTCTTTGCAGCTAATCGGGATGTCATCCGACAGGATTCATCATCCCTTCGCAGGGAAACGCTCTGCCGCTACTGGAAGAGCGTTAGGAGCTTTGCCTCGCAATCCATAGACGTAGAGCGGTCTAAGTTTCACAAAATTAACTGTTCTTAAACATGGCTCCTCACGCAGAGTACAGCGATGGTATTCAGAATGGGGGCAGTCACGGTGTTCCGTCGTCTGGAGACATTCAATTCAAGGTCAATTCTCCGAACGTCAAATATTCCGAAAAGGAGATCAATACCAACTACATCTATCACACAACCGACATTTCACGTGACGCTGGTGGCAATTATGTAGCCACTCCAAAGGAGACTGTGTATGAATTTAAAGTCGATCGCAAGGTGCCCAAAACGGGTATGATGCTCGTTGGTTGGGGAGGTAACAATGGTACCACGGTCACGGCCGGTATCATGGCGAATCGCAATGGTCTCGTGTGGGATACACGCGAGGGAAAGCGAGCTGCAAACTATTATGGGTCCGTGGTAATGGCCTCTACCGTCAAATTAGGAAGCGATTCCAAGACAGGCAAGGAGATTAACATCCCATTTCATGACTTCCTCCCAATGGTCCATCCCAATGACCTGGTCATTGGAGGCTGGGATATCAGTGGCATGAATCTTGCCGATGCAATGGATCGTGCGGCGGTCCTCGAACCCAGTTTGAAGAATCTGGTCCGTAAGCAAATGGCGCAGATGAAGCCGCTTCCGAGCATCTACTATCCGGACTTCATTGCTGCCAATCAAGAAGGTCGAGCTGACAATGTACTTGCTGGCACCAAAGCTTCATTTGAACATGTGGAGCAAATTCGCAAAGACATACGGTACGCATCACTATTTTTTCAATCAGTACCGTAACGATGTTTTATGCTAATGTCACTTGCTCAGGGAGTTCAAGGCTACCCATGACTTGGACAAAGTAATTGTACAGTGGACAGCGAACACTGAGCGCTACGCCGATATCATCGAAGGCGTTAACGACACTGCCGATAATCTTCTGAAATCGATCAGAGAAGGCCATTCTGAAGTCGCACCATCTACTGTCTTTGCCGTTGCCTGCATATTGGAGGATGCTCCATTCATCAACGGCTCTCCTCAAAACACCTTTGTTCCTGGAGCAATTGGCTTGGCGGAGAAGCATGGCTCCTTCATTGGTGGAGATGACTTCAAGTCCGGACAGACGAAAATGAAATCAGCCCTTGTGGATTTCCTCATCAATGCTGGGATTAAGCTTACCTCGATCTCCAGCTACAACCACCTTGGAAACAACGATGGGATGAACCTAAGTTCTCAGAAGCAATTTCGTTCCAAGGAAATCTCCAAATCCAATGTGGTCGATGACATGGTAGCAGCCAACACCATTCTCTATAAGGAAGGCGAACATCCAGACCACTGTGTTGTGATCAAGTACATGCCAGCGGTAGGAGACAACAAGCGCGCGTTGGATGAATACTATGCAGAGATCTTTTTGGGAGGACACCAGACTATTAGCTTGTTCAACGTCTGCGAAGACTCCTTGCTAGCATCTCCTCTGATTATTGACCTTGTTGTCATCGCAGAATTGATGACTCGTGTGCAGTGGAGGTTGAAAGGGGAAGACGGAGCAGGTAAGGAATATGCTGGTTTCCATAGCGTTCTCAGTGTGCTTAGCTATATGCTTAAGGTAAGCGAACTTTAAGTCTCGGTGACTAGAAGTCTATGGAAACTAACGAGATCAGGCTCCCCTTACGCCTCCTGGTACTCCCGTCGTGAATGCGCTCGCTAAACAGCGCGCTGCATTGACAAATATCCTTCGCGCTTGCGTCGGACTACAGCCCGAGTCTGACATGACACTGGAGCACAAGCTCTTCTAGATTTGTAGATTTGGAAAATTTCGTCCGTGGTTCAACACTCGGATGGATGTACGACAGGTAGCGTTTGTAGCGAGGCGCCTCAACGCGCTCGAAATACCGTAGATAGGTGCTTTCTCTCATTAAAGCTACACCATAGATTTACCTTTCAAGCCTTTCACAACTCCGTACACGTGTTCCATTTCGTCTGACGGTTCTTCATGCGAGCGATCCTTTCATAGACTCACAATAGCCTGGGGGTTCTGATTGAGGCTAGCTCCATCTCGTGACTACTAGGCAGACATCGGAAGGATTGATGAATTGGATAATAATGAATAGTCCGTAAATAGAATAATAATGAATGGATTACTCAAATTATTCTAATTCAAATGTTGTTTTTTATTTGACTATTCTAATTAGAATTAATACGATCCATTATTCATAAATTTGAATTGATTGAATTATATAAAAATCTTCATATATTAATATGAATTTGATATAATCAAAAATAAAATTAAAAGAAATTTTTAATTTTCATATAAAATTTTATCTGATTATTTTTTTATTTCAATATCATTTAAATCAAAGTTTGAAATATTATTTTGAATCCAATTTTTTAAATATTTAATTCTTTCAATATTTTTAGAATTAAATTTTATACGATTTTAATTAATTATATAATAAATTTATAAAAAAAAATTCTCTAATATATTATTTATAATTGAAATAGAAAATATTTTAATCGCAAAACAAAAAAAAGATAAATATTTAATTTATTATTAATTTTTATATTATTATTATAAAAATGAAAGTTTTTCAAATTTATACGATTTATTTTAATAATACAATTAATATTCATTTTCATTCTTTTTTTATATATAAAGTTTATTTTATATATCTATAACGTATCTGCATAGCGAGCGGAACAACATAGCGAGCGGAACAATATAACGAGCGGAATACCGCTCCGTATTTATACGAATTTTTCTTTTTAACGCGACTTTTCTTTATATATAAAAATAGAAATATTTTTTAAAAAAAATAGAATAATTATGATTTTCAAAATTTTAAAAAAAGATCAAAAATTTAATATATAAAAGATTATTCAAATTTATAAATTTTTTTATATAATATTAATTATTTAATACAATAATTGATAATTATAATATGATATTTTAATTAATTTAATAAATTTTATCAAAATAAAAAAAAATGATTCTGAATTATATTATAAATTTAATTAATTACAATTTTTTATTTAAATAAAATGATATATAAAATATGATTAATTATTTATATAAAATTCGAAATATATTACGCATCAGATTTTAATAAATTATAAATTTTATATAATAATAATTATTATTTAAAATATAATTCTGATAAAAAATTAATTATTAAAAAATATTAA
>JAGEMR010000095.1:0-122644 GCA_021030915.1 Astrothelium macrocarpum | reverse complement strand
ATATAAAATATTAAATTATATTATTTTATTATTAATAATTTATTAAATAATCATCAAAATTATAAAATATCATATTTTATTATATAATATATATAATATGAATAAAAAAGATTTTGTTATAAGCCAATTTTTGAATTATCATCGTATATTCAATAAATTAATATTCGAATGAAATTTATTTTAAAAAATAAATATAAATAATTCAATTTTATAAATTATTATTCTGATCATAATCATTATAAATGATAAAATATTATTTTTTTTATTCATTTATAATATTCGATTAAATATTATTCAGAATTCATAATTTCAATATATGAATTTTATTATTCATAAATATAATTTTATTATATTTTTATTAGATTGAATAAATAATAAAATTAATTTGATCTGATTAAAAAAAATATTTAATAAAAATATTAAAATTAAAATTAATTATAATTTAAAATGGAAATTATTTATTATAAATGATTATGAATTTTATTTTATTATAAACTTTTTCAATTATTATTATGATTAATGAATTCTGATAATTATTTATTTTTTTCATTTAATTTATTAATTTCAATTGTTTAATATGAATTTATTTAAATTATTAATTAAATATTATAATTCTAAATTAAATGAATAAATCTAATATATATAAAATCTAATTGAATTAAATAAAATTGATTTTTTTTCATTATTTTAAAAAATATATTAAAAAATATTCATATTTTTAAATATTATTAATAATTGATTTAAAATAAATCTGAAATTATTCGATTTATTAATAATATTTAATTAAATTAATATAAAAAAGAATTTAGATTAATATTATAATTCAGAATTTTCAATAATGATATTAATAAAATATTGGAAAAATCTTTATAAATAATTTAATATTTAATTAAAATCATTATAATGAAAAATGATTGATAAATTTAAAATATAAATTTTAAAATAGAATAAAAAAAATTATTTTTTAAAAATCGAAATATTGAATCTGAAAAAAATATTGAAATTTTAAAAATAATGAATAAAATAATGAAAATAAATTGAAATATTTTTTGAATATAATAAAATTATTTTTTATAATTCTAATAAAATTATACATATTCATGAATTATAATAAAAATAGAAAAAGGCCGAATAATTTGAAAAATAGTAAAAAAAAATTCAAAAGATATAAAAATAGATTAATAAATAAATTGAAATTAAACGAAAAATATAATAAAAACGTGATTAGAAGAAAATTCAATAATAACGAAAGATTGAATGAATTATTAAATAATAATAAAAATAAGAAATTATTGAATAATAAATAACGAATGAATAATTCAAAAACGAATTTCTATTGAAATAATGGAAATAATAAAATTAGTTTAAAATATAAATTAGATTTTAAAATATTATAATGATGAATGAGAAGATATCAAATGAAATTGAAATAATTTTTTATTCGATTCGTTTAAAACGACCAATTTATATTCCATTACGTTTCAGAAATGAAAATTAATTTTCTATATAAAATATATAATTCAGAATTTCTAATTAATCTTATTTTCGTTTTATTAATTATCAGTGTTATTGAGATATTCAAATTCAAACGCGTGGTAATAAGAATTAATTTGGTGTGCACGAGATGGGCCCGTGCACGAGGTGGTGAAATCTCCTAGTCCGCGATTCAAGCACACTTATCCCAAGACGTACTCCCGCTTATTAGATTTGGGTTATAGAATAACAGTTTTTTTTCCCACCTCTTTCATCGAATTCACTTCATTTCCTTACCGTTGTAGAAGATGATGAAGTATTGCGGTGGTCAGCGCCGTAAACAAGCGTTCTCAATCATCCAGGTTCCTCTACTAGTTCCGATAGCTTTCACGATTTGTCCCTGCAATTCTAAGGCGAAAACGAGAATGACTATGCTGTCGTGGTCGGAATAATGCTGATGCACCTGGATCAACGTCGGCTCAGCCTCCTACACCATGAGGCTGGGATCTGAGTCTCAAATTACCGATGCAATGAATCCTTACCAACTTCACAAGACAGAATGCCTATAGACTTCGGCTTTTCTACTTGAAAGGTGTGCTTTCGTTACCATCATTAGAAGGGTTCTCATCAGGCCGTCTCTGAAGTGGTTCATTAATATAAACCTTGCTGGCAAGCGTTGCAGAGTGCTGAGGAGCAGATATCGGGGCAGTGAGGACACCGACACATGTATTCGATTGATTGCGAGGCAATAGGAGATTTAAATTGCTTGAATTTGGACTCCCAATTCTTTGCGAAGGCGCATATCGATTTCTGTTGCCGACGACTGTGTCTCGTTGCAAGTCCATGATGCTTTGCAACGATGAAGCTGATGCATGAAACGTGACTAGTTCAAGTCAAGCCTAGAAAAAAAGGGGAAAACGCCGTTGTAAAGCAATGCCTCTGTGGCAGCACTATTCACACATTGAGTCATTCGACCAGCTAATAATCTTGGCGAAATGTGCAAAGTACACATGATCAGGCTCTTGCACAACCTGACCAGCTTCAACAACTTTCGCTGAGAATGCATTGTAGATAGCGTGACATGCGGGATGCTCAAAGTTATGTAATTAATGGAAAGTGAAAGTAGTAGAACATGAACGTGTGGCGCAGGATTATGGGTGCCGATGCAGTAGAAAACAACGTGAGAGCAAAAAAGCGATGAGGGAACCAGAAACAGGTAACCCGGATTCTATTACTTGTATGCATGGTGAATATACTGACAGACCGTTGACGGATAAGTAGGCCTACCTTTCCCCCCAGAGATATACGCCAATATAAATCAAATTGTACGGAAAGTAGCGAAGAGAAGCGCCACACAACCTAGAAAATGCTGTTGACGATATTTCCCCCAATCGATGCGCCAGCTCCGAAGATTGCTGCATTTCCCAGTTTCTTTCCAAATTTCTTGCCTTGCTCTTGTGCTTTGCTTGGTACCTTGGGATCTCCACTACCTCCGTTTCCACCTTGCGCAACCGCTAAT
Organism: Astrothelium macrocarpum; assembly: GCA_021030915.1. NCBI lineage: Eukaryota > Fungi > Ascomycota > Dothideomycetes > Trypetheliales > Trypetheliaceae > Astrothelium > Astrothelium macrocarpum. The sequence continues at coordinate 119,652 of JAGEMR010000095.1, read as the reverse complement.
GGCATGTTTCCATAACTCATTGGGCCATTCGTGTTCTGCTGTGGTACTGGCTGTGGGGTTCCTGCTAGAGTAGGTGGTTTCTCATCCAGCACCTTCACGTAGCTGCGCGGGAAGATGCCTTCAAGATTTGTCCGCTCGTTTTGACCCTTCCACCATTCAGCGTTCATATATTCTGTCACAATGATCCGATCATTTGGTAAGAGAGCAAGATCGCCAGCATCGGTGGGATTGTAGGCATATAGAGCGCTTGCGGAGCAGAGAGCAGAAGGTTGGTTGTATGCGGGGGGTGGAGGGCCAGGTGGGGACTGGTAGTCGTTGGATTGGTTTTGTTTTTCGTTGAAATAGCCATTCTGCTTCTCGTTCACAGAGCCATTAGTGTTGCTCAAGGAGAGGTTGTTCAGTGACGATGAAGGGGGCGCAGGAGAAGCAACCACTTGTGATGTGGGAACAGCTGGCTGGTGAGGGAGTTGGGCGGTAATGGTCTCGTATTGTTGAGAGGTAATGAGGCTCGAATCGAGAAGAAAATCCAGCTCCTGGTAGTTTGGTGTCGTTAGTAGAGTAGGAGGCAGATGCAACTTTACAACGCGTAGTTCTATTGAGGCGAGAACAGACTTACAGCTTTGATAGTCTTAAGAGACCTGTTTGTCATGGCGACGGAAAGCTCCTCCCAACCCATGATTGATGATTTGTTGATTTGCGACTAGGATATCTTTTGCGGAAGAGAACAAGTAGTAGCAAAGTGCCTTGTGCTTCAGTGACGGAGGAGGGGTGCAATCTCGGACGAGGTTTGTTTGGGGCAGTGCATATGAGAGCCACAAATACGACTGCATGGGACCCACTGCATCATTGCATCAAAAAGTCAACTCAGGTTCGATAGTGTTGTCGGCTGCTGCATTTTCTCCGTTTTACCTGAGCAGTCTCGGCGCAATGGCTTACAGGCTGGTTGGTTTATGAGGCCACCAGATGAGATCCCATCTTGCGTCGCGTGTCATTCTACTAAGCCTGGTACTAAAACAGAAGTTTTCTCGACGAACTTGACCGGTTCATGAACAATGAGTAACCCAATTTGAGCTTTCAATCCCTGAAAAGAGGACAGCCGCTAAGGGAGATGCAATTCTATTAGTCTGTCAAGAAGATTGCCGCATTTAACAGTCCCATTCATATCAACGGAACACATCGCTCACAATCCGTTGATTCTTCATGTCCTCAACCCATTTTTCAATATCTTCGTCAGTTCTGTTCTCATTGGAATCCATTGCCGCCTCCTTGAGAATCTGTCGCGCAGCTGCTCCTGCCTCGAAAGCCACTTCTGGACTCCCACAAACGTACACTTTTGCGCCCTTCCTCCATATCTCCCTAATATCATTCTTGTCCCTAAGCATGCGTTCTTGAAGATATCTACAGCCTTCGCTCTTCTCTGCTTCTCGACTGAATGCATACCTCATGTCCACCACGCCCTCTGCAACCCACTCGTCGAACTCCTCCGCGTACAACCGATCCGCATTACGACTCCGACATCCCACAAATAGGATCGCCGGAGCCAAATCCTTCCTCCCTGCCCGTATCTGCGTTGCGCGCTCCTGCACAAATCCTCTCAGCGGCGCGATTCCGGTACCCGCACACAGCATGAGTAAAGGTGTATTGGAAACGTCGTTGGGAAGGCGGAAGAATTTATTTGTTGAACGGACGCTAACTTGAGCTTGGTCGCCTGCGCGGAGGTGAGATAGATATGAACCAGCAACGCCAATGAAACGACCCTGGCCAGATAGACTCGGAGAATCAAGTACGCCATATGTTATGGTGCAGACGGTGGGGGTACTGAGCGGAGAAGAAGAGATACTGTAATAGCGGGGCCGCATGGGAGGAAGGAGAGTGATGAAGGTAGGGAAAGAAATTTCAACAGAAGGGTAGCGCTCCAGGAGATCAAGGATGCTGGCATGTTTATCCACTATTTCCTCCTGGAAAGACACATTCATAAGCCTTGCGAACTCGGCTTTGTCAGCGGAATAAGTGGTAGATGAAAGGCATGTTTGGATGTTCTGCAAAGTTTGTAAGAATCGCAAGTTTTCTGTGATAGGAATGGACTTACATTTCTAGTTGCTGGCTGCGAGAGCTCAACATAGCCCTTTAGCATGTCAAAGATGGACACCGCTGTATTAATGGGGAGATTGTCTGGACCACCCTCCTTGATTGTGACAGTGGCATCCCAAGGCAAGGAATATCTATTCAGCACACGGCGGACCGTCTCGTCGGGGTTCATGGGCAAGACAGCTAGGTAATCTCCAGCACTGTAAGACATGTCTGAAGGTAACTGAATCTCTAGGTGACGCTTTTCAGGTTCTCCTGTAGCTGTAAGTCTGTTGGCTTTCACTACTAGCCCCGGTCGAACATCCAACAACAGTCTCGTGGCGCGCTGTCCTGTTGATATGTCCATGTTGATAGAGGGCTCGTTCGGTTGATTTATCACCCCATTTCCTCCAAAACGGGCATGAATGGCCGGCCACAGTGTCTTTTCATTCCACGTTTCAAAATCGTTGAACATATCACCTTTGGCTGCGTTTGACGTCCCAAAGTCTGCTAGTCTCTTCGCACCGAGGTTTTCGAACGCTTCATCGATCAAAGTTGGAATGCGCTGGAATGTAGTTTTCCAATCACCTGTGTTGTGTAAGTACTCTTCTATCCAAGGAAGTTCAATTTCTTACTGTGACCACAACCAAACACTGTATAGTTGACACCGGAAAGCTTTTTCTGGCCTTCCAACGACTGTAACCACGCGACAAATTGCGCAGCATTGTCCGGAGGCTGGCCATCATAAGAAGCAGTAATGATGACAGTTGGTGGTCCCCTTGCGATTCTATCGATGGCCGAGTCTAGACTCGCCACTGTAGCTTTGAATCCATGACGTCTGCAATCGCTGCTCAATCTATTTGCAAAGGCCTCGCAAGTTCCAGTGTTTGATCCGTAAAGGATGGCAAAACTTTGGGAATCTTCGTCGACAATCGTCTGTGTGCGCTTGAGACTTATGTCATTTGCAAGCGACTGAACATCTTTGGATGTCGTGAGCGACTCCTGGAGTTTGGTGGCAGTGATTCCTTCCCTTAATGAGGCTCTCATGTAAAGATCATCCGGTTTGAGAGTTAGACTCTGTTTGATCTTCAACTCGTAGTTTGGATCATCGAGGCTGAAGTTGAAGTTTTGTAATAATAAAGCCATGACCATCATGGCTTCTTGCCAAGCGAATGCGCGGCCAATACAGGCTCTCAGGCCCGTCCCGAAAGGCTAAGGTGTTGTCATTGTCATATTCTTTTGTCAATTTGTTGCAACCCACTGCTTACCTGCCAAGCTCCTTTGGGCAACTTTTTAAAATTCTCATCTAACATACGCTCTGGTTTAAATTCATTCGAATCCTCTCCATAGATAGCTGGATCTAACTGGGACTTGTTCAGAACAACCAAAAAAGAATCACTTTTCTCGACAGCGTATTTTCCATCTCCAAGTGTCGAGTTGTGGAGTTCTTTTTCTGGACGGAACGATCGAACAAATGCAGGGACAGTTGGCGTAAGTCTCAAAGTCTCTCTGAGAATAGCGTTGAGATATGGAAGATCTTTGATATGATCAGGGTGGATTCTGGCTCGTCCGCAGACTCTATCTACTTCCCCTTGTGCTGCGAAGTAAGATGCCGGATTCTTTAGCAGCTGGGCGAATGCAAATGATAGGAGGCCGGAAGTTGTTTCATGACCTTTGTATGTTTAGTTTTGATCATTCTTGTCTTTGGCGCAATTCAAGTTGCTCACCAGCAATCAGAAATGTTCGCATGTTTGCCGCGATAAGTTCATCTCGCATATGCTCTCCAGTTTTTGGATCCTTGCCATACATCATGGCATTGAGCAAATCTTTTTTTTCCGTCGGGTTGTCACGACGATGCTGAATAAGTTGGAGAGCTGTCGCGTCCATATAGTTGTTGCTTTCTTGCACTGACTTGTCAGGCCCGAGGATGAGTGTTTTCAGTCTTGTGGACACTAGATTTTGATTCGAAGCCGTGCTGAGAACATTGTTCATGGCATTGACAAATGGATGCATGTCATCCTGATAGAAGGAGTTGAAACGAAAGTCCATGGCGCAAAGAGCGATAGTATCTAGCGTTAGACGAGTAAAATCACTCGTCACAGGTATGCGGTATTCTGGACCTTTCCGTGCCCACTTCAAGACTAATTGGCTTGCGATATCGTGCATTTCTGCAAAGATTGTTAACAAGGTAGTATTTATCGCAATGCCAAAAGCGTACCATCAAACATGTCACGAATTGCCAACGGGCCGAAGGCTGGCATGAGAGTTCGATGAGCCTGCTGCCAATCGGGATCGGATTCGTGAGGAGCACCAAAAAGTCCACGCGCCTTGCCATCAGCCTGCCGACTGTTAGAAAAGGACGGAGTCTTGCAGAACCGCGTCTCATCGCAAAGTTCTTGGACAAGCGCTGCTCCAGTGACAACGATTCGTTCTTGTTTGCCAAAGTGCAACTTGTAGATGGGTCCATAGATGTCTGCCAAATGCGCAAATGCTCGAACTGGTACATCATCTTGAATGTCTAGGATGTTACCTAAGAAAGGGAGGCCTGGAACTTGAGGGATTTGTTGGCCCATGATCAATACAATCTCAAAGTCGACTCGAGGTTCTCTTCTAAGAGCGCTATGGCTTTCGATCGCTCCAGCAGGTGACCTTTGGCAGCTTTTGCGGCTTTGGTGGTTATAGTGTTAAAAGTCCCAAAGCGCAGTTAACTCAGGGGAAACGCATTGCTCATGTGTTGTACCGTATCAGGTGAATTGCGAGATTAGAGAAATGCTGAGCATCGTGTGAATAATAAGGTCAGGTGTAGAGGCAATCGAGATACAAACTCTATAGACTACAGACTCTTTTCTATTGCTTTTGACGGAGCATCATAGAATCACTTGCAAGCGTTTTTGCACGAATTTAGCAAATCTTGCGCGGGACTTGTATCGAAGCTGGCCACACCTTTTTTTGGTTAGACGCGCGAGACTTGTGTTGAAGCTGGTGGCGCACAATTGTGGTCAGACGCGCGAGAACCCAAACCTCGGTTTCTCCGCTTTACGAAAAACCTACCTTTGTCGTCTGCAGATCTAATTCCACAGCCATATCATAGAGAGGCTAACGAACCTGTCTAGGGTCATGCTGTTTTGTGAATCGGCGTCAGGTACCAACGTGCAGAAAGTTGGTGGGGTGTGGCAGTGAGCGGCATGTTCTTCCACAATCAGGGGGAAACGCGAGACCTTGGCGCCGAAAATCCTTGTCATTCCCTTGCTAACTTTTCCTTTCTTTCTTCCACCGCATTGAGTTTAGCTGATGTGTTTTCCAACTGATATTACCTATTGTTGCTGCAATTCAAAGAGGCATTTTGTCCGCATTTCACACTGGTCCCTGATCCTGAGACTCCCTATTTGGTCTCGAGAATGCTTATTTCAGCAAACACTTTGTTACGACCTTCATTTGGAAGGGGAGATACACGCTCAACAGCATTCATCAAATATTCGACCGATAACTTTGTATGATGGTTACTTGATAAAGTCAAGGCGCATCCTATGTCAAAATCTTGAATCAGTGTGCGTCTGCAGATATTGCTTTGGCTTGTTTTCCGGCGACCGACTAGTTTGTACTGTCAAGTAAACCCATTGACAAAGCGAAAGAACTTAGAAACCAAGCAGAAACCCTGGCTCCGCCAACATGCTTCGGGAGTCAAAGTCGATCGTCGCGGTCGTCGGGTTTGCTACAAGAGCTTGACCTTTTTCCGACACCTACCAACAGACCTTTGGGAAGCTGCGCTCCACTTTCGTCTGCGTGGCGCCTCTGCAAATCAGTAATCATCACACTCATTTTCGTTCGAACCTTCATTCGTGCTTTGTTTCGGCTTTGCTCAGTTCCAGTCTTATAAGCGACATTGATATTACGGCTGCTCTCAGTCAAGTTGATCGCTGTCAAGCAGGCAAGGTGATTCCTGCCAATGAGTATTTCTGCAAGGACTCTGATAATATGGATCAAAGCATCCAGACTTTAACCAAAACTGGAACTTGGTACCCATAGCGATATCTCCAAGTCTCCACGATTTCATCACTGCACTGTGTTTAATGCTGGACCGGCTTCCTTAAAGGACCATCGGGATGACGGCTCTCCCTTTTGACTCGAAATCGTCTTAGCAATCCAGGGAGTAGGCCTCTTTTGGGACCTTCCAATGCCTTTGCGTACGAATCGACAGTCTCGATCCAGGCAGCCATATGGTCCGAGAAGGGCAAGCATACAAGTCAAGTCCTTACCAATTCCTGAGATGGGAGCCTCCTCATAGGTATGGAGTACCAACAATGAACCTCACTTGTGGTACAACAGATATCATAGCACAAATGACACAGGAAAAGAGTCAAATTTGACCAGCTGGTTTTTGAGCGGACGGAATATCCCTTCTCATACCCATGCTGGATTATGTCTCTCATACAAATCCAAAACGAAATGTGTGGAGTCATCGTGGTAGACTCATGGCTTAGTTCTCAAAGCGTTTTGCAATCGTTCAAAATACAAAGTTAGCTTTCATAGAACTAGACCTACTACAATCGGTAAAAATGCTACTGTAAGAGAATTTGCCATGGATGAGGAGAACACCACAGTTCCATCCACAGCGCGAAGACGCGTCCGATCGTCAGCGTGCGATTTACGCACCCTTTTAAGTCCTTGTCTGTGTGGTCTGATTGGATCGAAAAAATGGAATCAAGAGAAAGGTTTAGATAATAGTCCAAATGAGTATGATCTATGAAGCATTGGTACACTTGAGCGAATGGGACAACGCTCAATCAGCCCCGGTCGTCTTCGATTCATGAGAATTTTCTGAACCGGGTCGATTTTCACGATCATCAGCGCTAACGGTCGGATACCTCTTTGGCAGCCACATGGCGATTAACCTAACTTGAAAGAGCTAATCTCGCGCAGTTGACTTGAAATAGCTTAGCGAATCTCCCCTGGATATCCTCGGTAGCTTAAAATCCTACAGGATTACGCCTCAGGATCAAACTTGGCGCCAAATTTGAGATCTCGGGGACTATCCATACCAATGCAAACAGCCACAAATCAGACTTGCCCCAACTTTCTCTGAGGCTGGTTGTTTTTACAGCGCAACCGGCTACCCGTTTACATTCATGCGTCTCCATGCTTATCCAAGCTGAACGATGTCATGGCTACAACATTTCGTCATCATTTTGGAGAAAGGCTTGGCTGAGAAATGACAATCTAATTGCAGAATCCCTAGTTCTATTCACGTAGGGAGAAATTTTAGGGCATCGGATGCCGACGTGAGACGGCAACCCTAATCTACATGCAGGATGACAGATCTCAGGGCTGAGCACTGAATTTGACGTAGTTTTTAACATGGCACGCCGTGGCTCTTCATGATTCTAGCACCACTCAGCTACTGGTTACGCTCAGCCCCAGTCTTTCATGTATACAACTCGTTTTTGCCCAATGATGACGACTGAGGCACTACAAGTGGACTCTTGCTGTGCAGCTGTGTCGCAAGCCTAACTCGTTCAAGAGTTGCTTCGCAGAGACTCTGCCTTGCTCTTCGTAACGTTTCAAGTCAACCTGCCAAAGGAGAATCGCAGGGATCGAGTTATTTGTTACAACGGTAGACCACGATTCGATTACCCTTTCGAAGCAAATGCACGAGAAGCTGTGGCTGCGACGTGATGTAATAGTCTTTTTGGATGCAAAATTTAGGATTTGTAGGTCATACTATTTAATTAAAGGCTAGGCAGTGTGGATGACCTGTTCACCGGAATATCAACCAGCTTTCTTTTCCTACTTTCACACGCCATTTCTATCTCATGAAAAGGTAAATGCAGCAACGAGTCATTACATAGTTGACTTTATACCGTTGATTCATGAATTGATCGTTTTTAAATCCCACTGAAAATTTCGGATACATTTATAGACAGAGGCAGGAGTCCTCTATCTAGCGTTTCGACAAAGTGAAATGTCGGCGACATCAACGTCAAGTGCTTCAGCTGCTGCCGTATCAAAAGCATTAGCTTCGCAACTGGCAGAAGCAAAGGCGCATTGCACCAAACCTCCATTCTTTCGTGAGTCGCTGTGCTGCAGACTTTGAACTTTTGTTTTTAAACTGACCGAACCCGTAGATGAGGCTCAACCTATCTTTGATGGCTGGACATTCCACAAGATTCTGATACTTTCAGCAGGAGTATGCACTGTGTTGTCTATGATTCTATCATTTGGCTTGGCTGCATTCCATCTTGCAAACTACGTCAATCCGGCCGAACAGAAACAGTAAGTTGCATCTATCCTTTCATAGCCCATACACACGATGCAATGGAAGCTAACTTTGGTGTCAACCTAGATTCGTGCGCATAATTATCACTCCTGCAATCTTTGCCATTTTCTACTTCTTCGCTGTTTGGTTCTACGATGCTGCGCCATACCTCGAAGTATTTCCAGACTATTATGAGATCTTTGCTCTGGTGGCCGCTTTTTTTCTCTGCCTTAGCTATGTCACTCCCGAAGAGAACCAGCGAGAAGCTTTCTTCCGCGAGTTGGAGCGTATAAATCCATTTAAACGCACAAAACTGCACGACAATGGTAGCCTTAGATGGTTCTATGTAGGTCATTCTCCAATCATGGTTCTATGAAAGCAGCGTTAATATTCTCGGAAAGGTTATATGGTTTCTAGTTTTCCAAGGTCTCGTCAGCAGATTCTTCACTAGTATCGCTACATGGGTCGACAACGCTGTCCTCTGCCCTCTCAATCATGGCTATGAGGATGCCAAGGTCATCGTCGCTGTCATCGAATCGTTTAGCACTGCGCTTGTCATGACAGGCGTAATCAGCTTTTACAGGCGACTTCAACCAATCCTAAGAGAATACTCTGTCGTATCCAAGTTGGCAACCTTCAAAGCAATTGTAGGGATTCAAGTCGTACAGCAAGTCGTCTTCCCTGCTTTGCAACAAGCCGGCGTGTTCAAGCCTGCCAAAACCATCTCTTACGATGATTGGACTGTTGGAGTACCTGCTTTCCTCACCTGTTGTGAGATGCTTATCTTTTCCATTCTGTTTCTCTTTCCTTACCGTGTTGCTCCGTACCTTCCTCCTAAAGGCGCCAATGGCATGTCCCTGCAGTCTCTCCATGCTGCAGGATCGACATATCAACACCGTCATGGTTTCTTTCATGCCTTGTTGGATGTTTTAAATCTTTGGGATATTATCTCGGGTATTTGGTTTCACTATACGGTAGTGCCTTCCATTTTTCGGAAAGACTACGCTGAAGCAGGCCTCCCTGATGCTGGTGGTTTGAAGATAATAGATAGTGATACCTCGGCACGCACTGGGGAATGGAACCAAGAAAGTCAGACAGGACGAAATTTGAAAATAGCACAAGAGACTAGGTGGGGAAAGGAAAGACGGGAACAAAATTGAGTTGCGGGATACTGTGAAGTTGAATCTCCGTCTCTTCAAGAAGAAGCAGGGGTATGAGAATGACCGATGCGTGTTTTGAAGTTGTTCTTGTTGGAAACGTGCGAACCCGAGCTGTACAGCGCTCCTTGCCCACATCACTAGAAAACGATATTGGTCTCACAATTTGATCAGGACGGCAATAGTAGTTCCATTCGTATAAATGATTAAGCAGGATCCGAGGTCTTATATCAGAATGTTGATTTGCAGGATCGCTCACCTCAATTAATGGTCTTACTAATAGTGTAACTTTCCGCTTTCACCACTGCTTGGTGACAATTGTTGAAAGACACAGGCCTTGTGAAGCATCAATGAGTTCTTGACTAACAAGAATCAAGACCACTCAATAACCTTACGAAATGAGCGGGTTGGAATAGCACTGTTACCTGACACATCTCTTGTGTTGTGTTTCGCACACATACGTAGAAAGGGTTTAGTATCGCCCTCCTTGATAGAGCTGCTATTACGGTTGTTCCTACCCGCAGTACCACTGGAAGAACCTTGAGAAGAAGGGTAACTACCTATGTCAAGACAGGCGCACATATTGCTGTTCTCACATACGGACCAGCGAGTCCTCGTGACCATATCACAAAACTGGTTTTCCTTGGTGTTGACAAGGCTCGGACCGAAAGAGGTAGAAGAGTCGCAGAGCTCAGTTGTCGTGTGTTCTGAGATGCTGCTCACAATAATTGTGTCTTCATATTCTTGCGTCTGATTGCCAGCCATGACTGCGTCAGCCTCAGCACGCTTACTGACACCGGCAGCTCTGCCAGCACCCATCATGACAGGTCTGATGTGAACCGAGCCAGTCCTCCTAGTCTCATTGTAGGCAGGTTCCCACGGAATGGGGGTACCACCTCTATGTCCCCTGAGGCTTCCGGAGGTCCAGAGCCTAGATATGTCAGCGTCCGCACCGGTTTCGGTAAATTCAAGAGCAGGTATGAAGACTGGAAGGTGATGGAACCCAGGTACAAAGTCTGAATACATACTAAACCTAGGCTGACTACCGCACATTGTCGCACGATTATCGTGGAATTGCTTGTTTAGAGCCGGCTGTGCACCACTGAAATCAGGAAGGTGGATGCCCATAGCCATGGCTTCAATACTGAGATGGTTAGGGCTTGTACTGAGCCAGACACACCTTGGCCGGTAATTGTCGGTTCCCACTATTTGGGCGGAATAATGCCACTGTGCTCCACAAGTATATCCTGTGTCTCCAACCCAGCCTCGTTCCAGTCCGGAGACCTCAGCAATAGTTATATAGGCAACGCAAATTGGGTCTGCACCGTTGGCTGATATGGCAAGATATGTTGGTGATCCATTGTTGCGGTTGTGGTGTTTCATTGGGATATCCCGAAAATTGCCGGCCTTGATTATGGGCGGCTTTCTTATCCATGACAATAGGTATCCTGGGCTCCATCCAAGGTTTGTACCAAGTTCGTCCCAAATCGCAATCCCTGGGACAGGGCCGGCTGGATTGTAAGTTTGATCATTGCTTGGTTCAAGCCCTATACCAACTCGAACCATAGTCAAAGACTCTCTCGCATCCGGAATCCTTCCTTGTATAAAGGTGATTATACCAAAAGTACTGGCAAAGGTTCCTCCAAATATGCTACCTATCAAGCCAATACCTCCGGTCACGTAAGCAAACGCCACCATTGCCGTTGCTACCATTTTAATTAGAGGAGAATATAAATCACATGAAATGACCTAATCTGACGAAAGAAGACACTGTTTCCAAGAATTTTGGAAAGGACCGGGATGGGTTGAGGTCAGTTGTGCTGTCCGATGGTGAAAAGGCTCACAAAGTTGAGAACCGGGATTCTTTGCTCTAAAACCGCGAGCAGGTGATCTTCCCGCCGGCAGGAAACCAAAGGGGAATAGGAAAAAGAAAAAGGAGAGGCAATAATTAGGAGAATATCGTAGCGGAAAGCCTTGAAAAAGTCCTGAGAATGTACAAAGTGCTAAAGGTGAGTTGAGCCCGATATATACGAATCAATTTCCCTATGACCGAACGAACCATAAGCTCTAGTTCCAAAATAGCCATGTCTATCTCACGAAAAGTCTACACATTCGAGAAATCCCTCTTAAGCAGAGAACCGAAACACGAGCTCCAGATGATTGTAGAAAACGTCTGCCTTTCTACTGCGGCTGTAATCACGACTGTGCTCGTATCCAACCGCGGCAGCATGCATGATATCCCACGAATAGTGGCAAAAATGGACTAGATCAACTTGTAAATGGGCTGAAGGAAGCACGGGGTCTTGGTAGAGGTAGCTTCGCAGAAGACTTGTGCTGTTTCGGCATTCGGCTGAGGCTGGATATTGGGCCGGTACTTGGAAAGTGACGCGGTAGCCGCATTCTTTTTCTCCGCGTTTTACGTCTCTGGAATGTATCGTTGTGTTGTTCGGCCGAGTCCAATCATGGGCAACCGTTTGACCTACAAACTTTGAATTTGCATCCATGACACCAGCTGTTCCCGGTATTCCATTGACTGACGTAAATCATTCTTTCTACGCATAGACTTGGTTATTGTGGAGCCTCTATCAATTTACCAATGGACCTCCGATACAAGGGATAAAGGGCGCGGTCGCCGAGATAGAATTTGGGTTGACCTGCACTTAGAATCCAAAGGAGGTCGAGCTTACTGATTCGGCGATAATACGCCTGGCTTACCAGTGTTAATCATTTCACAATGGTAATCTTGAATCGAAATTTGCGAGATGTGGAAGATGACCCAACAGCTTAAAACGTATGCGATTGATGTCATACATGAATACGCGTCAACGCCAGCCGAGAAGTACTGGCAAAGAGGAAACCATGACTTTGTCGTCGAACATACACGTCTTGTGAGTAATACAGCACGTAGTACAGTACGTAATCCAGCACGTAATCCGGCATGTAATCCGGCACGTAATCCGGTATGGACGAAGGGAACGTGCCCCGTGGTTGAACCGCCTATAGGATGAGATCGTTGTCCTCGAAAACGACATCTAATAATTAAGACGGGGGGCAGCAGAGCGAGCCGCATTCAGTGAAAAAGTCGCTGAATTCAATTCCACCGGACAACTCTCTTGAAACCAACCAAGACTGCGCTGTGAAGATTGGAGCTTCGATGCACGACATTTGAGTCAATGTCTCCCAGGGCCATGGTATCCCTTCTCGAGGGGTCAATACCACCCTTGTCTAAAATTTTTTTGGGAGGCTACTGGCTACCTTACCCAGATAGGTTACTGGAACGGTCCGACCCGTAAATCGCAAATTGCTGGAGCCGCTTGGGAGGAACACGGGAAAGCGCCAAATCGACCTCTGATTTCACGAAATGAAAAAACGTATGAGATAACCCTCAAACCAGAATCCAATCAACAGATAAATATCGCTATACATGCAAAGAATCTGCAATACTGATTCCAGATTCTTAAAGCGACAGCCAAGAAGGCCCGTTGACAACATAATCAAACAACAGATCAAGCTTGAATGCGGCTACCGTTTAACATTTAGGCCATCATTCACTCCAGCTTCCTCGACGCAATACCACAAACAGATCTCAACCGACATAGATAACTGACTTCGAGGTGTACAAAACGACGCTCTTACCATGTGAATTGGCTCTGAAGGAGGTTGGGGGTCCCATTACCGTCCATTCCCGTCCATTCCCATCCATTCCCATCCATTCCCATCCATTTAAAGCCTCTTCACAAAGGGTACGCCGTGAGACTGACAAGAAAAACATGCCAGCACCTCTAGGTAAGCGACAAGCCTCACAAATTACTCTTCGTACACTAAGAAGTGTCGTGCCTATCTCAATCTCACCTTCTCCGAGACGAACTGTAGCCATGGCTCCGTATGAGTTGCCACAGAACCGATGAGGTTGCATGCTGATTCACATAGCCTACAACGCTGTCAATCATCAGCTCACTCGACTCATTGGCCCACCATCGCAAGCACCTCATGGTAAAAGCGATGCTTCAGATGACACCTCGTATCGACCATCTACAGAAAGTCTATTTCCAAACGATGACACTCTAGGTTCGCAGGCGTTGGATACTCAGACCCTAGAGAAAAATGCGCGTTTACTGAATCAAGAGCCTGACGCTGAGGTACCCCCAGTCATCCTAAGCGATGTAGTCCGGCAGCCATTTCTGCAGCATTCGACAATCTCAAATTTCGGACGGAACTTGCACTATGGACACATGAGCACTATATCCACCCATATAGATCTGGCTTCCCCCCGTGGACATCCGAGATAGACTCACCTTTTTGCGGTCAATTCGCAGAAACGAGCCTCACTGGAGACGATGACTGCTTCATACCAGAACAAAGCGATACAGTCACTAAGATGGTCTGGTGTCCGATCCACAATGAAACGGAACCGTGGCGCCCCAATCCATCTTTGCTTATCAGAATGGGCACGTTTATGATAGCCAAGGATATCGTGATGAAGGTTGTGCGCGGTGAAATCGAAGGATCACACCAATGTCATCATCGCCGATGCAGACAACTGCTTCATACTACTTGGGAAACCCACCAGCAAAATTCGGCTAGAAAACGCTGTCATTTAGCTATTCAAAATGGTGGCTACAACTGGTTCAATCAATCAATTAACGGCTTGTCATTCTTGTACGCTAACTACATAAGCAACTAGTGCACATTTGTCTACCACTTTGTTGGTAATCAATTTCTTTATTGCCTAGTCTGAACTAGCCCTGGACTAAAACCTCGCCTAATGAGGAAAAACCTTGGGGTGCCTCCACAGGACTGATTCTTTCACGATATCAGTCAGAAATCCACGAAGATTCCACTTTATCATTGGTCAATCTTTCCACGTGATGTCCACAACAATCTTGCCTCGCAGCGGGGCAGTCAGCAGCTTTTAGGTGTGGAGAAAGCTAGGTTGCCAAGCCTAGGGAGAAGAGATGAGAGGGTGAGCGTGGCGGGATTCGAACCCACGTTCCAGAGATGGAATGCCAGCAGCGCTCTTCTACCATTGCGCCACCACGCCCTACAACTGGTTCTGTGAACATGAAGGTGAGGGGTGCCTGGTACATCATGCGGCAATTCCTGAATGGGTGGTATTAGAGAGCACGACGAACAAACGGAGGAGCCGCGGTGCGATGAAAACCTGCACATTTGACGATTGTGGGTGTTCATTTACCTCAGTGCGCCAGTTACAATACCATTTTATAGACGATCACGAATGGCCTCAACATCATGGCTCGGAGATCTGATGGGAGGCACCCCAGTCTGCATGCCACTTGCAATCTACAATCAATCTAGCTATCTCGCGCTTGGTTCTTCGAGTTTGCAATATATTAGCTAGTTGCAAATGAATCAAGTCACTTCTATTTTCCTTTTGTATCTTCTCTATCGTGAAATGAACTATGGACCATTCCCAACCACTCGCTGTTCTCTTTCTTGGAAGTTTCGCCGTGGCTAGTTCGTGCAACTGGTTTCAGTTGAGTTTCGCTGGGTTTAGAGGTCACAATCGGTTGGGTTAGGTTTAGGTTTTTCAAACCCCACCCATTGGGTTTACCTGCGGACCCAAGCCAACCGGACCCGGGGTGACCTCCAATTCTTCAAGTGTCGATAATTTTATGAATTTTGTCTTTGCAATCGGCAGTAGACCTAGCACAGAAATGTACTGCCCGACTGATTTACATAGTGGCCGGCCTCCTATTGAAGTTACTGTAGAGCCAGTCATACAGCGTAATTCATGACCGTTGGCTGGCACTGTTGATCATGAAAATAGCACCAGAACGGGTAATTTTCATGAATCAAGAGCAATCCCGACGGGGCGAGACGGAACGAGGCCGACTACACGCTCTCCCATATGCTAAGTTTTGATAACATTTCGCAGGTGACCCAGTGGGTTAATAGACTTATTCTCTCACTGTTCTAATCTTCGTAAAATGGCTTCTTCGTCGAGTTTTGTTCACATTCGCCATCAACAAGCTCAATGGACAACGCCGACTATCTCAAAAGCCGCATTTCTCTAGATCGCCAATGTCTCTCATGAGCTTGACAGAATACCAAAAAGTTGTAACCAAATCGGATGAGACTTGTGAAACAGTAAAAGTTCCACGGCGTTTGCAAATGCAGACGGGTCGCCGATCACAACTTTAAAGTTTTCTCGGTTCGCCGAGTCGCCGAGCCCCCCTCCTTTCCGGCTCACCACAGTGTACGCGCTCGTTCAACACAATCATTGTAAAAAATCCCCCATCTTTACGCTTACAGTAAAGAGCGTCGGGACCATATGGTGAGTGAAGGAGCCAGGCAAGGAAAAGGGCAATCTAGGCGGCCGTCTGCGCTTGCCTGCCAAGAATGCAGAAAGAAACATCTCAAATGCGACGCGACTTCTCCAATCTGCTCGCGTTGTTCGAAACATGACTTACACTGCACTTACGTCCCTTCGCGGCGAGGACATCGGGGCAACACAACGTCACATGGGAATCGTACTAGTGGCTACTCTGCAAGCCGCCAATTGGGCCCATGTGGAAGAGACTTCGGCGTCGCATCGCCATCGATGAATACGTCTATCCCCGCTACAGTGCTGCCGGCTGTAGACGAAACAGCCGATTCGTACGTGGATACCGACGCCATTGATGTCAGCTTTCACCAAGTTTCCAGTGAAGATTCCCCATCGTCACCAAGGCCTGCAGTTGCTCCAAATGCGGATGAGGAATTCTTGACTAATTTGTATTTTTCGCATTTTCATCCGATGCATCCATTTCTGCTACCACGAAGTCGCTACAAGTCCGAAGCCATCCCAGCATACCTTAGGTTGGCTGTGCAGCTAATCGGAAGTCACTATTCCACCGCTTTCGAGAGCGACAATCTACGCAACTCGGTCGACGATGCCTTGGCCGTAGCTTCGGAGCTTTCAGTTGCTCTCGTTCAGAGCTTACTGCTCTTCGCTATTTCTTTACATGCGCGGTCTGAACGTGGAAAAGCCACACCAGTGCTGACGAGAGCTTCCAGTATGGCAATTGAATTAGGCCTAAATCAAGCCGCTTGCCCATCCACGCAACAGCAGGACCCGTTGGTAGTAGAAAGCCTCCATAGAACATGGTGGGAGCTATATGTTGTGCACAGCTATTTTGCTGCTCTTTATCGGCAGACGACATTTGCATGCAATGCTATCGAATTGGATGTCCCTCTACCTTGCAGCGAGAGGGCATATGTGGATGGGATGAGTGCTCAGCCCTCTTGCACCATCGAACAGTTCAGTCATCGTTTCTTTATCGAGAATGAGACTCAATTTCCATCTGCATGCTACCGTATTGAAGCGATACGCATCCTTCGTCGAGTTGTTGGCGTAATAAGCACCAATGAGGATCAAGCTGACACCATCTCAGCTGTTGACAATGCAATCATTGCTTGGAAGCTTCATCTCCCTTGCGACCTCGCCGCAACTGTTAATAGCTTTGGTGTTGTGGATTGCATGATTTTCCAAGCACAGTTCTTCATTCACATCTCGTCTATTCTCCTTCACTTTCCAAGAAGCGAATTACTGCTGAAACTACCCACGACCAATGAATTGGCCTGCCTAGGACGATTGACCCAAAATTCCGCGACCTCAGCGCAACATACCGTCAAAGCCATCTCAGCGTCGAAAGATATTTGCGATCTTGCTGCACTACCCATTGATCGCCATTCTCCGCTCTTCATCTGCAGCCTGATCTTTGGAAGCACAGTTCAGCTAGCGGCGTGCTCGGCTCACCCGAAGCATTGCCATCCTCAGCATCGTGAACGCGTGGCACTCATGACGGGAATGCTCAAAAGGCTGGGCCAAACATGGCCATTTGCGCAAGATGTCTTGCGCCACCTATCCCGCATTGCCGATCGAGTGTTCAATCCTGAACAGAGTCGACGCCACACAGGAAGCGACGAGACTACCGATAGTGGAATTGATATGAGCATCATCTCGAACAGTGCGTACTGGCTCGACTTTCTATCAACGGCAGATATGAGCTACGACATTTCCATTTCTGACGAGTTTTGCAACCCTGAGCTCGATGCCGTGCCGTGAAACCAGAACCCTGTAGCTTTTACTTTGATCATATAAATCCACGGATGTACACGTTTCCGGAGCTCCTCATTCTCCGGGAATCTTGCTGGCATAAATCGCTTCAACATATTTTATGCTTGGCAATCCGAACAAGTCACAGACAAGGATCAAATGTCGATTTTGCACGCCATCTGGCGACTACCGGCCAGATCCAAGATATGAAACGCCTTTGAAGATCCCGAATCCATCGGACTTATGTTGGCATGAGGTCGGCGAGGTAGTCACCAAAGATGCCCGATAAGAGCAGAAGCTGGACAACAAGGACTGCCTGTTATTATATAACCAGACCCAATCGTCACTCGTTTGATTATCATCCATTGGGAATACTCATCGGCTTTTTTACAACAAGTGGCGAACATGTCAGGTCAGGTCTGTTCATCATGGTTTCCAGCTCTTCTGATGTCGTTCTGACGAACATTACAGGATTTTAAGCCGTTCAAAAATATCCACGAATTTCTTACTGCAGTGCACATATATACTGGAGAAGCAAAAACGGGCATTACACGCTATGTTGAAGCTACGCACTACTGTGCTCATGTTCGAAAGGGTGGGCAACATTTCCAATCTGCTGTTTGCATGGCTCTCCAATCTAATAGATATATTGCGTCCAGATCTTCGGCAGTGCCTAATTTACGACTCACATGAGCAAGATGCTAAACTGATCGGTGTCGAGTATATGGTCCCCAAGTCCGTCTACGAGACCTTTTCCGCGGAAGAAAAGAAAATGTGGCATTCGCACGATTTCGAAGTCAAGTCGGGGATGCTCATCCTCCCCAAACCCGAAGGCTACACTGAAGAAGAATGGGAGGCTGCAGAGTTGAAGGCAATGCAGGAAATTGTGACGCTCTACGGGAAGAGTTGGCACTTCTGGCAAGTTGACGTTGGTCATCAGTATCCGCTTGGGCCCGCGGTCTTGATGGGCTCCGCGACCAAGGCAGAACAGATTGATCTTGAAAAGGCGATGAAGAAGCGAAATGATACCTTTGGCGTACATCACAGTAACAAGGCGAAAGCACGGAGGGATATTCTGCCTCATGATATTCACCCTGGTAGGTCTCTGCTCGCCAATGTTATCTGGGTTGCTGACCTGGTCCTCAGACGCTGATAGTTGGTGGGCGAAATGACGCACACCCAATGTTAATAGACAAGGTTTCCAAGCAAATCAAAGCATTGTAAAAGATAGAAAACAATCACAACACTCCTTTTATAGCTTGCATAAACAATCCATCTTGACTATGATTAATAAAACAGGCTTTCTTCGGACGGCAAAACCCAAGCGATTTTAACCAAAAACATGCTATCCAAATGAGTCTCTTGGGGACTTGGGGGACATTGCAGGGCTGATCGCCTCTGTAACAAAATTTTGGGGACTCTGTTTCATCCAGCTGCCTCGCTGCAGCTGCAAAAAATGCTACCTCATGTTCAAGACGATATTTCTACCTTGGATTGCTGTTTTTTGCGGAATCAGAGCT
This sequence comes from Astrothelium macrocarpum, assembly GCA_021030915.1. Lineage (NCBI taxonomy): Eukaryota > Fungi > Ascomycota > Dothideomycetes > Trypetheliales > Trypetheliaceae > Astrothelium > Astrothelium macrocarpum. The sequence goes on along the minus strand of JAGEMR010000095.1, from coordinate 100,596 downwards.
ATCCAGATAGGGTTGTTTTAGTGCCCTTGGGGCGGAACTAGCTTTGAGCTAGAACTAGATCAAACCACAAAAACAAAGCCCGACCATGGCCAGCATGTTTGGAACGTCGGCGAGGTCTGGATTTTACATTTCTCAGTGATGTTTACTAATTCCGGATATCAATTGTTATGCCGAAAGCGATCAAAGCACGAGTGGATCAGAAACAATACGAAGACCGGTTTAGCTTAGCTTTCAAATGTAACTGTAGCCAACTTTGTTGAAGGAAGCTGTTCCGAGGTGGTAGCTATTGCCCTTTTAGTTCTAGCTGTGTGTGTACATAGCCGTCTCGTTCTCCTCCGAGACACTTGGACGTCAATAAATTTCTTCATGAGATTACAACCCACTTCAACGAATTTGAGGCTGTATAACAAAGGAGAAGCTGATTTAGTAGTCGGAAGTAGGCTTCCTCCATGTTTCCGATAGACATGTGCGCTGCGCATCAATGGCATTTCCCATACAGATATACGTGTTATCAGGAGAGCACAACTTCTTATCGTAATTTGGTCCAGTCACATTAGAAAATATTTAATGGTAACTGTCCCAACTCTGGATTTTCCTGCTGTTGCATCATTAAGAAATCTTAACATCGCTATATGTCGATAATAGGGCACAAGTCTACATATGAAGCTCCCGGCAGTCTATTCTATTGTATCACTCCTTCTCATTGCTGATTCTTCCAATGCTCAGGTCGGAGAACATTATCTCGCAAAGTAGGCTACCATAGAGTATTAATTGTGATAAGCGAATCTAATGACCTCGACCAGGTTTTGGCTTGATAGATTTGCCCTTGCTCTAAACTATCCGCCGATTAGGAAAGGTAGCATTGTGCCAGGCAACCAAAGTAATATTCCAAGTTTCTATTACATCAACCAGTGTCCACACGGAAACAGCAAAGCGGATTCAGTATATTCGTCCTACCGCTCATCTGCGTGCGAGTTGAATAAGAGGCTCAAAGAGGAGGCCACATCTGGGGGAAAGTGGTGGCTCCAATGTCAAGAACCTATGACTCGAGCTTACCTAGGGAGGGGCTCAACACCCGGACGAACCTATCAAGGCAGGTGCCGTTCTAATGAGCTCTGTTTCACATGGAAGGCTACGAGGCAACAGAACACAGATGGTGCTCCTCCCTTTACGGCGCTCTGTATTTCTGGGGAGGCATTCGTGAGGCTCGCCCAAAACATGGATGCCAATTTGAAACGGCGCGTTTCACTATTTCCTGAAAAAAGGAAAATGAATCAAACTAGAATGACTAGGAGACTTACTCAGACCGACCAAGCCAGCCAATGGGAGATGGTTTTAACAAAAGAAAACGACCAGAATACTCCTTTCAAGGCAAGCATTATTACCGCTATCGCTAGAGATTCGGATAGCCATCCGCTGGGTCCACTGATATCATGCATGAGCTGCAGTAGGCTAAAATTTGACGATTGGCCATTTGGTACAAATGATTTTGATATAAATATTACCACGCCACACATCCACGATGTAGCAGACGTGTACGTTGCTGGATGGTCCAGCGAAAAGTGGGATAGTTAGGGATAGGCTCCCATGAAGGGTCGCCATTATGAAATAATCTACAAGTGTCACTCAGTCAATGACAGATCGGTTCAACCGTTGCTACTTCCCATCTTCTAGTCTTCAGTCATCTTCGTATCGCCAGAAACGTAAATGCGTGCGTGGTGCTGCACATGGCTCTTCTAGTTTAGGATCGATATCTCTCTGTACTAGCATGTTGCCATACATTGAGCACCCCTGGCGTTAACCGCACACAAGACCATAGCGTGCTTCCCTATTGATGCTGTTGATACTCGGATATGGAGAATATCAATCCGCATAAGCAGGTAGTCGTAGGGCTTCGTGAGCAATGATCAGTGGCAATGACGGTAATTTCACGATCAACATGCATAACATAGGTGTTGAGACTCGGTTGGGAGTTGTATCGTAGTCATTTAAAGTAGAAATGGCCGAAGATAGGAGAAGAAATGTCTTGGAACAATCGCTGAACCAAATGATCCGAAATATTCTCCAGTTGGAGAGTAGCGTTGGGCCAAAAGTTCTAATATTAGGCGCAAGATACTAGCCAAAACCTTTGTACATAGGCTGGGTATGCATTGCCACGATCGTCTCGCTGGTCTGTCAAATCACTGGCACAATGTGTGGACAGCGTAAATGGAAAGGCCAGACGAGAAGCGTAAACGAAACCAAACGACCGACCCAAGACGTCGAATTTGATAGTCACCAAATTCAGTGAATTGTATTGTGTAGAGACTCAAAAGAACTTAGAAAGGAAAGGATGAGAGCTGCAGGTCGCCAAGCAGCTTGCGCTATTATGTAACAATTCTCAGACTTCCAATCAATACCCGAACAGCCACCGGCAACATTAGCGCCAAGCAAAATGCAAAGAAGCCTGTGCTACCTCAGCCTGGTCTGAACATGGCTTCCTGCTGCCTGGGACCCACACTTCTTGTACAAATCGCATCAATGTCAGCCTAACTCTTGAGTTGCACTTCAGCTTTCTCATAATTACTCGGCACAATAGCTTCAAAACTGGCTGGCCTAGAGACCGTCGCCTTGGCCGAGACAATGTCCCGAAGAACAGGAAAGAACCCCAGCCTACAAGCCGAAGCCACTGCAAGGGCTAGGACTCAAACTCTGCCGTACGAGGCCAACACAGGAAAAACTCAAGATCGCTTTCCAGCCTACGAAGATTTTCCTTGGTCGGAAATTGAGGCATACTTGAAAAACAAATGGCCTCATTGGATAGACTTCAAGCAAGCCCACGTCAGTTCACCTCATCTTGTCCATCGGATAAGTGTCTTCCACATTGTACACCACAGCTAATACTCATACAGGTGGGTGACAACTGGGTATTTGAAGTTCCAGAAAAGTTGAGTGATGTGAGTATTGACGACATGGCGCGGAAATGGTACTAGAGTAATATGTAAAGCAGGGGGACAAGACGGTACTTAGAAGACTGAGAGATGCGTGGCAGAAGCAGCACGAGGGCGTGACATCTAGGCAGCGCGAATCTGAATCACCCGAGCGTTGAAAATAAGTGTCCTAGACCAACTTCAAAGGAAGAGGGTTTGTGGTTAAGCCTAGAGTACAGTGCGTGGAAATGATGTTGATGAACTTTGTGCATACCTGTATTTAATGCCCTGATGATTTGCCAGAATTCGCACTTTCGGAAGCTTCTCTGGCGGCACTACAATCTAAGACTCAAGACATTCTGTACATGTCTCTAGTAGGTAGGGAGGTGCGTGCTCCGTACGGAAACGAGTAAGCCACTTTGATCCAGATCGAGACTCGCCAAGCCCCTCATCTCCGCAGCTGAAAAACTCAAACCACTTTCATCATGCTTCAGGAGGGCGCGTGACGCGTGAGTTCCACAGTGGTCTGAATAAATTTCGAATAGTTTGCCTCGCGAATTAGCCTTGGCTGAAGCCTCGCGAAACGTGTCATGGGTGGGTGCGCTGCCTGCCACACTGAGACAGCACAGCCACAGATCTTCGTTGCGAGGCTCTCGAACATGCCCGCTGCAAATGTTAAAAAGTCATTATCATCCTCTTCTATTCCATCCCACATCTCATCCCAACTTCTCTCAAACATCAGATCCATATTGTGCCCCGGCCATGCTACCTTTGCCAATTGAATTTCAGCAATCCTTGATCAATTGTGCCGAATATCCTCTGAACCTGATATCCAAAAACAACTTCACATACCGATCAACGCTAGAATCCTACAAGCAGCGGCTTCATGATATTGAGCCCGACCTCTGTCTTGTTGAAGGGTTAGACGATGTTGACAAGAACTTCGAAGTCCATTTCCGCGATCTGGAGACAGCCAATGGAAAACGTACAAAAGCTTCCATCGACTTATACAAGAAATTAGTAATAGAGTAACTTTTTGTAGATGTCGATAAGAGAAATATTCATTCTCCCGGAGAGGTGACACGGTGGCTAGGAGTCGACGTCACAACCGATCCAACTGATCCAAGTCAAAAGACAGTCTTAGCCCAAAAGAGACATCCGAAATGCCGTTTCATGTTCGTTTACACTGTCGCTCATTTCGTTGTTGTTCGCTAATCTTATACAGATATATATACGCTGACAATTCACGGAGCCAATTAAAGATAACTCTTCATGCACTTGTTCAAATCTTGACTTACCACCAAGTACTGCCAACATACTTGGATTTCATGTTCGTTTTTGGCACTCAGAGCGATCCCAAAGATCTCAGATTCAGCGGGTTTCGTCAGCAAATTCTTTTAAAGGATCCGGGAACTGGACTATCAATGCCAGATCTCGGCCACAGCGGGCGACACTTCCGGCTATGCTACAATCTCAAAGGAGTGACGTTTAAAAAGGAAAACCAAGAGAACATCAAGCTCAATGAATGGTCTATTCGTCAGGCCGCGATATATCACGAATTTGACGTCGTTTTCGGAACGACACTCTGGATAGTTACCAAAGGCCGCATAGACATTCAGCAGCGATACAAGGAGCTTACTGGCCCAGATGGAAGAGCTGAAGATAAATCATTTGGAAAAGTAGACGAATGCTTTCGATCCAGTCTGGCTGCCCATTTACTGTATTGTCATTGGTCGACCGAAGATTGGCGATGGTATATTCGGTGGTTGGAGAGTGTAATTGATGCAGAGGTTAGAGCTACACCCTCCCACTCTTCGCTAAACAGACTGATATTGTTATAGAGTTCCATGGTCATCTATGGGCCCCGAGGGCCAGGATACGCACACCGAGAATACAAGCCATACCATATCCAAGATCTTCAATACTGGCAAGACAAGACAAATGAGGCAGTCATGGTTCTGGAGGCCAATTTCAAAGTTATCAATGCGATGCGAGGTTTCTACACGAATCTCAAAGACCACAAAGACTTTCCTGAAATCTTGAAAAAAGAATGCACTGACGACATTACGACTTTTGTCGTATACCTAGACGAAATCATTGATAACTGCAATATGCAAACAACTCGTGCTAGGCTCCTGGCGAACACGATAAGTGATCGTAAGGAGCTTGTACTTCAGCATCTTCAAGGACAGGCGGCAGAGAGAACAGAACAGCTGAATTTACATTTGGAAAAAGAAGCTATTGTAATGCGAATAATTACCATTGTCACATTACTGTACCTCCCTGCTACATTTGTATCAGTAAGATTCCCACTTCCCTATCCAAAAATCCTTGTACTAATATATAGAACTAGACCTTTTTCAGCACTGATGTCATAAAATATCAGAACCAGGGGCAAGACGGTGACGCTCCTGGGAAAGGTTCGTTTTCGCCTGTTGCGATGAAAAGGTGGCTTCAAGTCACCCTTCCCTTGACAGTAATTACGCTTTTCTGTGCGTGGACGACATACAAAGTCGCAGAGTCTAAGAGCGAGGGTGCAAAGCTTATAAAAGCAAGAAAGCAGCAAGCTAAGCAGCAGCATCCGCAATGGACGCAAAGACAAGATATGGACCCGTCGCAATTGCGGCTGCCTTTAAGATTTATTCAGCTGCTCGTTAAACGATTCAAGGATGACCACGCGGGAGGAGTAACATGGAGAAAAGTCCCGACATTACCATCATACGAGACTTCCAAACAGCAAGAGTCAAAAGGAGAATAAGCCATCAACCAAAAACTACGTTCAGATAACTCTGCATGCAAGACACTATTTCCTTTTATTGCGTAGGTTAAAACGATACCCATTATCCGAGTACACAGTCGTTATTGCCTCTTGTATGAATAGTCTGCCAAAATCCATCCGCTACTTAAAGGCATTATTCAATCTATGCGGTTTTGTTGACCCCCAAGTTGCTCGTCTTTGGAGCTAGAAGGCGCAGTGCAGCCAAAGACGTTCTTTTGCAGACGGTCACGCTTCCATTTGTCATCAACACATGGTTTCGCAGTTGCCTTATTGCCTGCTTGTATCTTGTCTTGCGTCTTTCCAACACGCTTGTACCCACCACTTCAACGCAAAAAGCCTTCAGCTAGCCGAATTGACACAAGCGGCGGGGTATTCATGTTTGCTTTTATGAGCTTCGATCGGACTCGGTCGTTCTGATTTGCCACACCCCATTGACCCTGCCACACAAAGAGCGCACAAAGGTATTATTTTGGAAATCCTTTTATTGATCCAAAGGCAGAACGATTCAGCTGGATGCACACTAGCTGGCATCGCCAAAGCGAAAGGGCTTAGAGGTAGGAACCACAGCCTTCCCCCCGGGCACGATCGGTGCAGCTCTTGAAGCCACCATGTGCACTACCATCCTGGCTCAAGGTCCCGATCGGTGAGATCACATCCTCCGTACGCTTCTTAAGTCCATGAGGCTCTGTTTCTTTCCGATTCTCAAAACCAGGCTGAGCCGACCGCATCTCTGCCTTTCTCACATTTTCAAAAACGTTTCAATCCACTATGTCGCCTTTGTCTCATCATACCATTTTGCATTAGTCAACGCCGCATATTGCATTCGACATTAAAATGAATGCGATCAGCCCAGTCTCATAATGGAGAATCGCAGACCCAGTTACCTAGAAAAGTTTTCCGACTGCTTGAAACATCATTGGACGTACTCCGCAAAGGTCGCTTGCTACCGAGAATGCGACCCTCCGCAAGAATGCCACTGCCGACAGCGCTTTGTGCATGCAGCTGAGGTTGTGCGCTGGATGAATCGTCGAGAATCTAGTGATTCTGAGCGGTCCGACGAGGCGATTCCTAATGCCGGCCACCTACTCAATGAAATACACCAAGATATGAAGAAGAATCTCTCTTCTCCCTTTCTAGTCGATTCAAAACAGATTCTTGAAGGAGATGACCAATGTATCCTGGTGTTTAGCATTCTCTTAGAGGAACACAACGGCCATCTCATTAAAATTTTCCAAAGCGCTCAAATCTGTGACCGAAATCTAGCCTGGTCCGGTTATCACGAGAAGCTTCTTAGAGAGAAACTCAAAGAAAAGAACATTTCCGATGTTGATACGATAGTCAAAAATTTCGAAAGAGCAAAATGGGCATATGTATCACCAAAGCTCACGCTACATATGGAAGGGAACTTTGTGGATGGCAATTACATATTGCCGTTTTGCAGGCGCACGAGAGTGAATGATAAGGGCGGCACGGCGGCTGTTTATCATGTCGTTGTGCAAAAAGAGTTTGTGATCGAATCCCAATTAAAAAAGGCCTTGGAGAAATCATTGTATCGAGACAAAGAGTTTGGTGAGGCAAGTGTTGGCGACTCTCCAATCTATTGTTGCAGTTGACTGACGATACATTAGTGCTACCAAATGGCACTCAAATCATACTCAACAAATATGCATACCATATACGAATGGGAAAAAGTTGCTTTCTCTGGACTAAAGTATGGTGATAATAATCCAATTGTCCGCTATCTTGGATGCTACTCTCACGATGAAACTACAATGATTTCGGGGAAAAATATGACTGCTACAACTTACAACCTTTTACTGGAGTACGGTCAAATGGACTTTGACGAGTACTGCGCTGACTTGGGTAACATACCTCCCGTTCGACCGATGGAGATTATTAGCTTCTGGCAGTCATTGTTCAAAATTGCAGACGCCCTTGTACATGTCCATAGACTCTGTATCAGACATGGAAAGCAAGAGAAACGCTACAATGGGTAAGTCTTTGACTTTTTGAGATCCTGCAAAAACGCCACCGTCAACCCATCTTCTTAGGAATTCTCTACTAATCTTCACAGGTGGCATGCTGATGTCAAACCGGATAACATATTGATGGTCCACGGCCAGTTCAAACTATCCGATTTTGGGTTTGCTAGATTTGTAGAGCAAGAGGAAAAGGGTACATATCCTATCCAATATATCGAAGGTGGCACGGACACATATGGTAAGTGTACCGCTCGTATTTGGTTTTATTCGTGATCACTTACAGGGCGAAACTTCAGGCGCCCCAGAGTTTGCCCGAATGAAACGCTCTGGCACCAAGACGCAAGTTACTCAGTCCATCGATACTTGGTCCTTTGGGTGTGTGCTTTCTGTCGCCGCAACATGGCTGGTTCTGGGATTTCAAGGTACCCGACAGTACAGCATGCTCCGGCGTCTCGCACCAAGTAATCGGCACAATGGAAAAGTGACTGATTGGTTCCATGACGGCGAACGGGTTCTCGAGCAGGTCAAAGATTGGCACAAATACCTGAAAGCTCACATTCGAACTTCTGATACCGCCACTCCACTAATACTTGAGCTTATCGAAACTCGGATGCTTCGGACAAGTCCCAGTGATAGATTCCGATCCGAAGAAATGTGCCGTGAGCTGTCAGAATGCATTTTAAGAGCCACTCGAGATCATGAAAACAAGGGATCTGAGGAAACGGCGGATTCTGTGAAGAGAGCATTGTTGGTAATGGATGAATTGGCCAGCTCACCGGATGGTAACGCCAACCGAGAAGATGCTACAGCCACCAAAAGCCAACTCTACATCAACATAGATCAAGACGGGGCAGCACCTAGCACATTACATGTACCTCCAGCCTCATCTGAGCAAGAATCCAATCGTGCTGGAAAACACGCCAGGCTTCAACTCGTCCCATTTGCCAGGACACCTCATCGAAAAGAACTTCTGGAGAGGGAGGTCACGAGTAGCCGGGTATTCTGGAAAAGGGAAGAGGGAGGAACTGGAGATATTGCGCAATCTCAAAAGCATAATGGCGAAGTAATCAATACCAGCCCCATCGATGATTTGCTTCCGGAAAACTTTCCACAACATTGGAATAGAGCATCAGCACCTAGAGTCCAACGCGAAGGGAAAGATGCCCAGATGAAGCAGAATGAACATCCCAAAGATCTCAAGATTCAAGTCTCGCCGTATCAGCAAATCGCTATTCCCAGTATTAAGGTTCCCTCGCCCCGGCGTTCGCCACAAGACATTCAACCCCTGGCCCAAGTTCCGCACTCAGTCAATGGTCTGCCGTCTGCCGCTCATTACGAAAGCCAAAGCAGCCCAAAATCGAATCCCTCTAGCCCCAATACAATCCACGAATCTCGAATCGAAGCCTCTCAACTCGTTGGAAGCGTCACGGTCCCAATCGTGCCAAAGACGAGCGAAAGTACTCCAATGATGAGCCCATTGGGCGGTTCCCCGACTCATGTCTCACATGTTGCAGCCGCTTCTCCAAAAACCCCAAGTCCCATTAATCGGAATGGTTTCATTAACATGCACAACCCACTCCAGCCCACTACCGATAACCACTCCAGAGATCTTCATGATACGTCAACTGGGCAAGAAACAATCAAAGCGCTACAGCGTGAGGACAAGCGAAAGAGCCTAGTTTCGATACAAAGCTTAGGCAATGGGTTACAGTCGCCAATCAACACATCCAAAACTGCTCCGCCACCCCATCCGTATAAGCTTGACTTGGATGTATGCAAGGTTCGGAGGGAACTGGAGGCTAAGAAGCCCAAATCCAGCGTAGCTAAGGCCTTCGCAAAGGTTCGCAAGGAACCAAAGGATGAAGAATATGCTAAACATATCCATGATCGCGACATTGTAGGTAGAATAGATTGCCATCGTCCATATGCTTGGTCTAACAGCTCAAAGGTTTTTGTCATTGATAACGGCACGTCCATGTACGAACACTGGCCCATTTCCAGATTTGTAACACAAACCTTGGTTATGAAAGTCGCCGGTCTAGACAAGGATGGCGTTGACATCAAGTTCACTATCAATGGAAACAGGTTAAATAAAAGCGGGCTCCGCGGGCTTGGTGGACTCAGCGAATTGAACACCGCCCTGAACAATGCACGACCATCGCAGCCCACTGGAAAAGGAGCAAGGGAGGCAACCGATATGAGAGCCATTTTGCACGATATTTTTCGCAATCATCAATTAAAAGGACCTGAAAAGCAGACGACGGTCATTGTGCTTACTGATGGCGTATGGGAAGGCACTTCACTTGACTTGGTAAACAGTACAATCGTAGATTTTGTGCGGAAGATCCAAGCCGACAAAAGAATGTTTCATCCGCGGCATTTCACGATCGGCTTTGTAAAGTTTGGCGATGGGGAAGAGGAGAAGAGAAAGCTCCAATACCTCGATGACAACTTGTGTCAAGAAAATAGGCTCAAGTAAGCAGTCGACCCTACCTCAAGCTCACAGCCCCAGACTCGCAGCTAACTACTTGAACTTGTAGCGATATCATTGATGCCTGTTCTTGGAAAAGTGACGTTAGAAAGATGATTCTCGGGAGTCTCCTCGATTACGAAGACCAAAAAGACACGGATGAAGATGAGGCGAACCCCACGAGTTACCATCAACAGCAGCTACAAACGCTTTTCGAAGATTTCAATAGCGGTCGTCTTCAAGTCCTAACCGAAACCGAAACTCCGAATCTGGGTCAAGGCGGAACAAAACGAATCGATACGGATACAAGCTTTCTGTCCCTCGGAACACAAAATAATATTAGGAGAGGGTTTCCGAGTGCTTTTGGATCTCGGTCGTCGCCGGATAGGTGACATGAGCCCGCGGTTGGAACTGTCCCTTATGTGCTCTCCTAGCAGTGCATTTGGTGCTTTTGCTCGCCAAGTTTGCATACACCTTTGTCTGCCCTTGAGCCTGTTTTCGGAGTTTTGGATTGAGACTTAAGATACCCACAATGTAAATGGTCTTGTTTCTTCTTTCGTCATACATTTACTTGTCTATACCCATTCGAACGACATGTGCATTGCGTATCCAACTTGCAATACGTGGCCTTTTTTTTTTTTTTTTGGATACATGGAAAATTTCCTGGTTCAAGGGGGTTGCAAATCCCATCAAGGTGTCCATTGCTTGGATATGGAAAGCTGCATTCGCTTGCCTTTAGGAATTGTATCATATCTTGTAGAGAGCAGAGTCTTCTAGGTCAGAGGCAACGCAATAGAGTAAAAAAATCAAGGCAAAGATTTTCACACCAGTGCTCTCTTCACTTTTACCACTTCCCAAACAACGATCTAATGCAGTCTACTTCTTGCAATGCCATCTCAGGTCTCCGAAACGTGTGGATAATCACGCGTTCTGACTCTTATTACTACATTCATTGATGACATAAGATTGAAGACCACTTTAGTAGCTTATGGAAAGACTTAGATGGAGGTTCAAGGCTATTTACCCCTCTTACAGAAGATTTCGACGTATCAACTAGATTTCTTGGTAAATAAAGTACGCTGCAAACACGTATCGTTACACGGGAATCGAGCCAGACCAGTAGTATTATTATCGATTGCAGCAATCATGCAGTCCATGCTGCAAATATATGTCAGCAGGGTACGGACAGCTACAAGCGGCCGAGCAGGACTTTGTCAAAAAGAGATCCAGCAGCTTCCCACTCTTCCATAGACAAAAATGATACGACCATCACAATACGTGTGTGACAGAGTAAAGTCTATGAATCTACACCCTACGGCTCTTTTACGCACATCCATGTCAAATTAATGTGCTTAATAAGAATGTGACCGGTCATGGAACAACTGGCCTAGCCTCGCTGACCATTTCCAATTCCAGTATCCAAACGCTATAGTTGCAACGGCGTGGCCAGCAAGGGCGGTAACAGCAACGCCCTTGAATTGCTTCGGGTCGCCCCAAATAGCAGTCATTCCCCATCTACTCAATTCAGCAAGGCTTACAAAAGCCATTTCGACTCCAGAAAACTCAACACACTGGCTTGCGGGTACAGCGATCTGCACCAGCGTTTGTTCTGTGAGTCCGTACGCAAAGGGACCAAGACGTGAGAGAGCAATAAAAACAAAGATGAAACTTGACAGTACCGGAAATTCTTTGTCAGGTTCTTTTGCTGTACTTGGGAGAACGAGCAATGCCACTGTCACTGGAACAAGTGCGGCGAGCTGCCAGCACAACCCAAACAAACCAACTCTAGCCAATGGTTGCAGAGGATCAAAAGAATTTGCGTGTTTTCGTGCACCTCGCGCATTGAGCCACGAAAGAGCCAGAGGTGTAAGAATGGTTGAAGAGATTTCTGCAGTAGTGCTAAATGTACGAGCAATTGTAATAATCGATAGAGGAAAATTGGCATTGAGGAGATACGTCGTCATGCTTGCGGACAAAGTCAAGACGGAAAATGGTTGTATTACTAATGCCAACGAGGGAACGCACACCATGCTTCCAAAATAGAGACGAAGGCTCTGCGTCTGGCGAGATAATTTCTGGAGAAGCGTAGGATCGTTGGGCTCTATCCGGTGATGTGACGACGAGGGAGGGCTTTGGGAACTCGCATTGCTCCCTGTGTGATTATCATCGCGGGAGCGCCTGGGTCTCTGCAGGTTCTCGGATGAGCTCCAAACTTGACTCGCAGTTATCAGCTCTAGCATCACAGTTGCAAGTTGCGTGGCACCAATTAACAGTGCAGCCAACCTCAAGCTGAGCGCTAATGCTACGGCACTGACAGCGATTGGTGCTGCGAGTTTCGAAATCAAGTCGATTCTCTTCATAGAGGCATTGAGAGTAGCCAACGCTGGGCGGCTTGTCGGGGTAGCAAGACAGGGCACCCAATCTCGTTCCATCACCAGCAAATTGCCCACGGCAGATAGTTTTTCTAGCATACCAAAAACAATCAGCATGCCAAATAGAACGTGTCGAGTCCAAACATGATCAGTCCAGTCTTTGAACGGGGATCTCCCCATTGATCTACCCGGATTTTGGTCGTCGTCATGGTCAACATGCTTGACTCGCAAGATCAACAACCAGCCCATACAAGCAAGAGCAATGCAAGCGCGCTGAAAGATGATCGTCACCTGTAACGTTCGCAATCGAGAAGGATGACGATTTGCCCATCGTCCTACGGCCGGCGAGAAAAGTAGGCTTGCCAAATTCGCAGATAGGCCACGAAGTGAAGCAACCACAAGAGTTCCTGGATATGCAGAAGCTGTGAAGAGCACCTATATTCATTATTGTTATTCTGTTTGACAACTTTGCCCCTTAAGGTTTTTTAAGGAGAGAGCTTACGGCTGCGAATTCGTAGCTCCTGCTGTTCCACATTGACAAGGAATGGCTCGTGTAGAGACATAGAAGCTGTAAAAGAGTGAGGTTTGATACATGCCCATTGTCTGCAATATCGCTTCTCGAAGCGTGCGGAATCAATGGTCTGGCCTCCTCATGTGAGGATGTATCGCGACGCGTCATTTCGTCGGCCTCCTCCGTCTGTAGACCATCACCTGCTCCTTGACTTATTTCGTCTTGGGGAGAGGGACCTTTGAAGGTATCAAGTGTAATGACCTCCTCGTCTTGTGTATCATACCTGAACGTGAGTCGTTGGGTCGTCGGGGAGTGGGGCTCATCTTGCAGCATGCTCGGTCTCGTCATCAACCAATCTCAGACTGCGTATAAAGTATCCTGGTATCTGTGAGTGATCTGCCGCTACTTCTCCGTTGCGACACACATGTCGGAAGCACAGTGCATAGATTCGACATCATATAGGACGCCTGAGGTGCTCTCAGCTCGGGGCCAAATAGAGGATCAAATGGACCAATCACACGTGGGCAGTCCTTAGACAAAATAAACAATAGTCCTGCATCCAATCTTGTTGAACATGGCTGTGTTTCTAAATTTGCGATACTTGCTCAAATAGTTGTTGTTGCTTTCCAGTCTATTCAAGGAACAAAGAGAGTACATCATGAGTTTGTTATTCCAACTCTGCTCAAAACACATCCTGAATGTCTGACTTTATCCAAAGACAAACCAGAAAGGTACAACCTGTAGCAAGATCCAAAGTTGGAGATAGAGCAAAGCCTTGACCTTAGTATGACATGCGATGATGATCGTCATGCACTTGCTTACCCAGCGTTCCAAAGTACACAGGCTTTATCGCTAAAAATGACACTTCAGATAAGCTCAAGACCTCAGCATCTCAAAGCAAAAAAGAGTCATCCAATCGAATGCCTACTTTGGTACGAGATTATACGACTCATCATGAACGAACCCTTTTTGTTCTTGGTGTCCTTTTCCAGTAAAAAATATTCATAAAGTAAACATTCCATGTCGTTCTTCCCTGCCTTATTCTCTACTTTTCAATCAAGTCATCGATTGAACAAATTCATGATTGTATGAGTCGTCTTCGGAGAGTACGGTGTCGTCCACCAAGTACTGGCGATGCATCACTTGTATCCAACTCTGGCAATTCCCCTTCCACAAACTGCCAGCGATCGACAACAACTACATACTCAACAGTCTCCCCATTCCCATGATGGTGCCATGTTTTTCCATCCAATTTACTGGGACCTTTCCATTTCCATTCCTCCAATTTTGTGTTTTCGGCACTCAAATAACCTCTCGAACCACGGTTTGCAGTAGTTTCTTCGCCTTCACGATCATTCTGCTCCCCCTGAATGCGGAGCTTAAACTTCTTATTGCGCGCTATGATTGTATCCATCTGACTTTTCTTCCATGACAAAGTTTCATACTCGACTAATAAATTTCGTAGAGATGGAGGTCCGTGAAAATTGCGAAGCCAAGTATCCAGCATTCGAAGATTATTGTTTGTTTCCCACCACCACCAATCAGAGTACCGAATGGTAATCGTCAATTTTTCTGGACGAAAAGTTGGCCATGAAAATATCTACACGTCATTCAGCTCCTGTTGTGCAATTTATCGTTATGGATTCGGATGATGCATTACCTGTCGCAGATTCTGCCCTCCTTCAAGCCAAAACATTTGCGTAAAAAACCTCACCGCAACAAGATCCTGTACGTTTTGCGCTGTCAGGCTTCCAAAGTATTCTCGACACTTGTCAATCCCGCTTCGCTCAGGAGGTCCTCGGTCAAACCAGAATGCATGCTCGGCACTTCTGGTCAGAAACGTCTTGGCCTCGAGATAGACGAGTTGGCACGTGCATAGCAAATGGGATCGTGATTTGAGTGGTGCACGAAATCCAGGACGTGACCAAAATGAATCTTCTTTGTAGACATGAGATGCATCTTCATATTGCAAAAGCGCCCAAGAGTAGATTTGATTGCGGATCTCAGGAGGAAGAACGGTGAAGAAGGAAGATTGGGTTTGCGGATTTAGGTTCGTGATGGGATTGATCATGGCCATTGAATGCTCGTTAGGTGAGTTTGCTTCTACCGGCTGTAGAGCTCCAAAAGGAAGCGTTTGCGACAATGACTGGAGCCACAAAGTAGAAAAGAGTTCGTCGGGCGTTGCGCAATGCTAGATGCTCGCCTTTCACCTCTCTACAGGAAAAGGATATGCAGTTTTAAGAGTGAGAGTAATGGTGAAAGATGGATGGCACAACGCAAGCTTGCCAAAGCCTGCTCCTACGTACTGGAATACTATGACATAGTAGGATCAGGTGGCAGTTGCTACCTGCTAGACTATGCCCAAAGCGTTACCAGTGTTTGCTTGACTGTTACAGGATGTCGGGTCCCGACCACCCCTGGGCTTCTCTGAAAACAACATAATGGCAATGCACCAATGCTCGACCGACTCCAGAAACTAGGCAACAAGAGTACCCCAATTTGATGCGCTGCCTGTCCACACAGCGCCTGATCTGGTGATCACCTTTTCCCCTCGACTTGGCTATCCTATGATCTTGCAAACATTATCAATCGAAGATGATCCATTTCTTGAACATTTTGGTTGCCTCATTTGCTGCTTTTACTCTTAGCAAAATAGTAATCAATCCTAATACGATCAAATAAATTGTCGAGTACCGGCGTGTGATATTTAGTGTTCAGCTAGTTGATCTCGAGCTTACGAGGGTAGAATTTCGAATTTTTTTGCATGATGCTTCCCATGTGATTACAATGCGGAACCTCAAGAGGACAAAGATCTGTCAAATCTTAGCCTCTACATGTCATCCGGATCGTACAAATCCAGACTAAATGCATCTCCAGCATCCTCCTGTCGGGATGCCCTGTGCCCGTTTGCGCCCATTGCAGAACTCTGCTTCCGTTCCATCATGTCCTTTTCTCTTCGCCGATCCTCCTCTTGTTGCGCCTTCTTTCTCTCTTCTGCCTCGTGCTCTTCTTGTCTGGGATCTATTGTTGGGTCTTTTCCTGTTTCCACCAAGTACTGAACCATCGCCAATCCTCCGCTTCGGATGGAAGCATCCTGAGGCCAAGGCACGAACGGCAACTTGGCAACTGGATCTAGCCAGTCTCTAGTCGGCTCATTGAGATCGCGAAGACCAACACCGGGCTGATCCTGACCTGTTTCCAACGACGGAGATGCTTCACCGTCTTGCCCAGCTTCGTTACCTGTTGGGGATTTAGAATCACGGTCGATCATAGGCTTATCGGGATTCATCAATGTATCGGTTTTCTTCTTTGGTGCTTTCATGTCCCAGGGAGCAGGGGGCCGATATGTAGGAGGAACCGTAAATCGGCTAATGCGCTTAGCGTACAACAAGAGATCATTGTAATCGATTTGAAGAAGCGAATCTGGAAAGGTCGTGGCTGGCGCAGCGAGGAGTTCTTTTCGCAACTCGGCCAGAATTCTGGTCGTATCCTTAATCCGATCATCAAGCTTCTGAGACTCTTCGCGTAGCTGACATATGCGGGCGTAATTTGCTTGATGAGCAGCCACTAATATTCGTCAGCTTCATACGCTCTCCAAGCGGAGCATGGAATTAAAGTACACTGGCTGAGGCCCTCGCTAAGCTCATCATCAGCTGCAATCAAATCCACGGCAGCGTTGGGCGATGGATTGTAAGATGTAATAGAGTCAATAAGGACATTCAGGGCATTTTCAACTCGCGTAAACTGGTCTTGGATCTTTGCGTCCATAGCTTTGATGCCGCGGAAGAGGTCATCAAATGAGTAAGAGAAATTAAGAGACGGAAACAATGTGATATTTTTAAGCTTGATGCCATAGAATGTCGTGGCGAAAAGCTAATTAATTCGGCAGATGCCAGAATTTAGCAAAGCGCAATTCGGTTGTTGGAATCCATCAAAGACGACGCTTTCGTTTCCAAATGGAGGTGAGCGTGCCTATGCCACCAAGAGCACTAACCATCTGCAAGTAAGGCAGCAAATATCTAAAATAGGTCAATTAGCGGCGCACCTCCTGCACGTACGCGCCGTCACGCATCCAATCAGCAAAGACGCGGGCATAATGCATATAATCGTTCGGAGGGGATGAATCTTATCGATGCTAAGCATAGAACTCCTTGTCGACCCCATCCAACTGGCTGTTGTGTATAAGATGGGCGTCCTTCTCATTCAAAAAAACTTCCACCAAGGCTGCCTTGTCTTATCGCCCTATCGGGCCGCGTTGCTTTCAGGCTCTATTCGTTGTCCTATCCGTCACTCACGGCCGATTTCTTGGCATGCATTTGCACAGCCTCACTTGCACAACTCACAGAAAAAGTGCCCCGCTGCCATCACTGCCTTGACTCTCTTCACATATTGCAGCCGTGTCTTGTCCGACACCCCGATCAACACATTCAAATTAATTAAACTACCTCGATCGCAATCTTGAGACACCGGCAATCACATCTGAGTCTCATACAGCTATAGGCAAAGCTTGCCGATATGGGTAAATCGTAAGTGTGACTTCATTTTTTCGTACTCGTCCATAGGTTTTCCGGAACGTATGCGCGTTGATCGGACGACAACGGACCTCTTTCTCTCTCTCAAAAGTCCTAAACAGCCCGGGCCTCTTCACTGTACCAGCAGCTGTGACAAAGTTCGGAAAAGCAACATCACTTTCAGCGGGACTTGCTGGTCTTTACGCCAAATGTCTAAAGGCCTGGTTCTCCATTATTACTACAGTGTTGTCGCAGACTACGTAGATGATAACAAGGCCACCCGAGATAGGGAAGCTCACCAGGAATCAGTATATGAAAAAGTTTTGGCCACGAATTCTCCAATCAACCGTGCTAGATCTCGACCCAAACACATCCCTCGACAGAAAAGCCAAAGTTACAAGTCTTATTTCCAAGAACGCAATTTCGCCTTACAAGTTGCCGTCAATCAGCGCATCAAGGAGCTTTGCCACGGATTCGGAGCAGGTGACATCATAATTGAGCATTGGGGACTGACTTGTCTATTCAATAGCCAGAGCAAGCTCTCCCAACAGGAGCTCAGTGACCTCCAGAAAGCGACACATTTTGACAAAAAAGAATTACAGCAATGGTACAAGGGTAAGAATCTTGTTCTTAATCACGACATGTCAAGGACTTTGATCCAACTGACATGGATAAATCGTAGGCTTCTTGAAGGACTGTCCTTCCGGTATGCTTACCAAAGAGGAGTTCCAAAAGATCTACAAACAATTCTTCCCATTCGGCGATCCTTCTTCTTTCGCAGACTATGTATTCAACGTGTTCGATGCAGACAAATCGGGTACAATCGATTTCAAAGAATTCATATGCGCGCTCAGTGTTACAAGTCGAGGGAAAATGGAGGACAAGCTAGACTGGGCCTTTCAACTATACGACATTGATGGTGATGGCAAGATTAGCTATGATGAGATGCTCAAGATTGTTGAGGCAATATACAAGATGGTTAGTATCCAGTCTCATAGTCAGAGAAAGTTCATACCAACATTGCTAGGTTGGATCGATGGTGAAGCTTCCAGAAGACGAAGATACCCCCGACAAACGAGTGAAAAAGATTTTCCGAATGATGGATAAGGATGAGAATGGTAGTCTGGACATGGAGGAATTCAAGGAAGGCTCAAAGAGAGACGAGACCATCGTATCTGCCTTGTCTTTGTATGACGGTTTGGTCTGATGTAATCGTATACATCTGGGGCGAAAGAATGATATGGACATCCTGATCATCGTGTCCACGTGTGATGGATCGACTTGACGCGATGACTTGTCGAGTCCTTCAAAGGTTTCAAAGGAGTTGCCAGGGGTTTTATTGTGTATCAAGGTGTAAACAGTAGTTTATGGGCTGAAGCGGGAAGTCTACGTGCAACGGGCACTGGCGTACGGAGAAAGTCGTGACTGTAAATTCTGTACTGAACGCAGAATACTTAAATCGTCTTGCGCAAGCAGCATGTTTTAAAAACTGTCATTTACAGCTACTTGAGGCGATAACACGTCGTCATTGGTTGTTCACGCGTAACTGCTCGACCGGGTGGCAAAGGTAACGCGAAGGCACGTGATATCTAGAACTCCCGGCTGTCAGACGAGATTACCTGGGCAGGTATGCAGTTGGCTTTGTTGCTTGGCACTTATTCTTGGATTGTCGTAGTGGTCTTGGAAACACTCTCGCCTGCAACAAAGAGTCTTGCAAAAAGCCTTTGAATCTAAAGACAAATAGTCTGTTCAGGTTGTAACCTACAAAACGAATCTCCACTGTATTATACCTGGGCCAAAAAAACAGTCACGCTTTTATATCGCTGATCATTCCCAGAGCATGTGCGGCAGGTGACCCAAGACAACATGCGACGAAAAGATGAATCCCTCTTACGTATCTTCCTGACGTCGATCCTTTACCTCCTATCCGTCCTCCCTTCCCCAACGTCAGCCTTCTACCTACCAGGAATCGCTCCGGTATCCTACAAATTCGGTGACAAGGTGCCACTACATGTCAATCATTTGACCCCCTCGCAATCGCAGAAAGACAATCAAGTACGGTCTGTCTTCTCATTCGACTACTATTACAATGCATTCCATTTCTGCCAGCCAGAAGGGGGGGCACAGTACATTTCCGAGTCGTTGGGAAGTATACTCTTTGGAGATAGGATTCAGACATCACCATTCGATCTGCACATGGGCAAAGATGAAACTTGCAAGTCTCTATGCAAACCACAAACATTTGAACCAAGAGACGCCAAGTTCGTAAACAGGAGGATTTGGCAAAATTACAACATCAATTGGCTTGTCGACGGACTTCCTGCAGGTCAATTACAACTGGATCCAGATACGGACACCAAATTCTACAGTCCTGGTTTCATGCTTGGCGAGTTGAGGGATGAGCAAGCTGTCCTACACAATCACTTCAGGATTCACATCGATTATCACAAGGCTGGTCAAGATCAATACCGGGTGGTAGGCATACTGGTCGAACCCTCGTCTCGAAAAGAATCTCGATACGTCGAAGATGGCAAAGCCGAGTGTGGCGATCTCGAAGGACAATCGACACCAGTCACGCTTTCCGAAAAGGCAAACACAGAGGTGACTTGGACATATGACGTGCGATGGGTACGCTCATCCACTTCTTTCGCCACGCGTTGGGATAAATATCTACATGTTTTCGATCCCAAGATTCACTGGCTCTCACTCATCAATTCCGCCGTCATAGTCACCTTTCTCATCGGCACAGTCTCCACGATTCTCATACGCACTCTCAAAAAGGATATTGCGCGATACAACCGGCTCGATCAATTTAGCCTGGATGATTTCGGAGGAAACTCGATGGACGATGGCGTTCAAGAAGACTCGGGCTGGAAACTTGTCCATGGCGACGTCTTTCGTCCCCCCAAATACCCGCTCATCCTCGCTGTTATCGTTGGTAACGGTGCTCAGCTTTTGATGATGGCCGGCTTCACCATTGCATTCGCCTTAATGGGTTTCCTTTCACCCTCAAATCGCGGTTCCCTTGCCACAGTCATGGTGTTACTGTACACCATTTTCGGCTTTATCGGCGGCTACGTGAGTAGCCGTGTTTACAAATCCTTCCATGGTGACGCTTGGAAACGACTTTTTGCGCTCACGCCCGCTGTACTCCCTGCACTAGTCTTTGCAACCTTTTTCCTCCTCAATCTCTTCGTATGGGCACGTGCCTCCTCTGGGGCAGTCCCGTTCACGACCATGCTTGTGATCGTGCTTATCTGGTTTGTGATATCCGTTCCTCTCTCCATCGCTGGTTCCTGGCTTGGTTTCCGCACTACCGAACCACCAACTCCGACAAAGACGAACCAGATTCCTCGACAAGTTCCTCCAGTCCAGGGCTGGCTACGTCCGATCCCGTCCATGCTGCTTGCTGGTGTGTGTCCCTTTTTCGCCATCTTCGTTGAGCTTTACTTTATTATGAACAGCATTTGGTTCAACAAAGTGTATTACATGTTTGGCTTTCTGTTTATCTGTTATGGACTCATGTTCATGACGTCTGCCGCCGTTGCAATCATCATGATTTACTTTCTTTTATGCGCAGAAAACTATCGGTGGCAATGGCGTAGCTTTGTGACCAGCGGGGCGAGCGCTGGTTATGTTTTCGCCAGTGCAATGTTGTATTGGATGCGTACTATGAGTTTCACAAGTTGGACGAGTGGTGTACTCTATCTGGGATATAGCGCATTGATTAGCGGTTTGTTCTTTGTCTTGAATGGTAAGTCATCAAGGATTCTCTTGGACCAGGACAATATACTGACTGTTTGAAATTAGGCACAATCGGTTTTCTGGCCTCATGGATCTTTGTGCACCAGATCTATGGGTCTCTCAAGGTTGATTGAAGAGCCTGAAAGCAAAATGTATTCAGCCTTTTATTCTCGAATTGAATTGCCCATCAACTGCATACCTTTTGTCTTTGCCATCTTGTGATTTGATGTCTCAATCATTGTACTAGACTGTTTGAGCAAAATGTACTCAACCTCTATTCTCTTCCAGATATGTCCAGGCTCGCGAGAATAAATCTGGTCCTTCTCCAGCAACGTCACTATCCCTCCAACCCCAGCAGATACAATAATGGTTTGCCAACAATTCCCACTCTTCCACTTCATCAACCATCTCACATCTTGCTACCCTCTCCTTCTCATCCGCTTCAACGCAAGCTTTCCAATAGTTCAAGACACTTATACCATCTTGCCCACAGTCAAACCCCACATCCTTAAGTCTGGTTCTCTGTGCAGCAAGGTCATGATATGTCTCCAGAGATTCAAGAACAATACCACGTTGTGAGAGATTGGATACCATAGTCTTGCCAAACGGATCATACGGATGTATGGGTTCGTACACAACGAGTGCGACGGCTGTAGAGGTAGGGAAAAGGGTATTAGACAATGTAGTAAGAATTTGCGTTGACACAGATGGCCGAAGATAAATCAAACAGCATTCAGACAGGACAAGAGTAGGAATATCACGTCGGAGATTGCGCAAGTTCAAAAGCGTCGAAGGGTCGGGGGTGCCAATGTCTCGAAGGTCCATGGCGTGAATATTGTAGCTTGGCGAATAGAGGTTGGAGGAATCTGCGGAAAAGTCAAGTTGTTGGGGCAAGACTGATTGGAGGTAGGCATTCTGCTGGATAATGTTGATCTTGGCAGTTGTAGTGGTAGCAAAGTCGAGTTCGTGATACACGAGGGTTGAATTGAGGTCCGGATCATTCTTTACAAAGCGAAAATAGCGAGTATCGGTACCAGCACCAAGAGAGATTATTTGTTTAGCGCATGAAGAGGCTTTGAGGAAGCGCAGAATGAGGCGATCGATTGCAGCAGTACGAACATAGGTCCCTAAGCGGACTCAACAACCTAGGCCAAAGGCAAATTACAAGATATGTGAGAAGTTGTTACCTCTATTGATGATGGGGTAGCGTCGCACCGAAGTATCTTTCACAAATGCCCTCGCAAACGGGTCATCAAAGTAGCCCAGATTGACAGCACTCAGTCTGGATTGAGCGGCATCTCGATCTGTGTTTTGGACAATGTCGTCTTTGACTGATGTGTCTGCTTCGTCGTCTGTGCCATGTTGATGAGATCTCAGAGCTCTGGCCCTCAGACCGCCGCCTCTACCTCTGCCCGGTCTCAGAGTGTTCAAGTTAGGAATTTGATCGGCGTTCATTGTTTGGCAGTCTTTCCGCAGTCTCGCACGCCAGATACCTGGTAGCTACGCTAGCGTCAGTCGCGCCGACGGCTAAACCCCGGTCCTACATCTGAGCTTGACCGCCGTGACCGCGTCGGCAGAATGTTGCGCCTCAATTCTCTTTCACCAGTCTATTGATTCGTTTATTAGTTCGTCACCAAGATGGCGGATGAACGGGGCGAAGATGCCAAGGAGCTCTATCGCATGTATCGTGTCTGGCGAACTACGCGTCAGATGTTGAGAGACCGGGTACGATATGCAGCATCTCACTGCAATGCTATTACTCACAAATTTCCCAGGGCTACGAGCTGCTCGAGGAAGAAGTCGAGGTCTCATTTGAAGAGTTCCGTCAACGGATGGCCAATGAGCTAGGTATATTAAAGTATGCTCATACTTTTCATAGCTTTGAAACATCTTCAGCACTCGAGTATTGACTAACATACCATCCGTGGCGCAACAGTCGCACCAGCATGGCATTCTCAGCCAAGCCCTCTCAAGAAATGATTGAAAAATACCGCGAACCTGCTACCAAGAACAAGCCGGCAAGCGACAATATTGGCACTGTATGGGTTGATTTCAACGGAGATCCCAATGTCGGCATCAAACAACTCCGCGCTTTTGTCCACTACATTGCTCAGAACAATTTCCACACGGGCATCTTCATTTCCAAATCAACCGTCACTGGCGCTGCTCTCAAGGTCATTCCTACCATTTTGCCTCAGATTGTCGAAGTCTTCGATGAGAGCGATTTATTGGTGAACATAACAAAACATGAGTTGGTTCCGAAACATGTCCTCTTGAGTCAGGAAGAGAAAAAAGCGCTGTTGCAGAGATATCGGTTAAAGGAGACACAGTTGCCCAGGATCCAAAAAGACGATCCAGTAGCTAGGTATTTGGGTTTGAGAAGGGGACAAGTCGTCAAGATTATCAGGCGCAGTGAGACAGCCGGACGATATGCAAGCTACAGGTGGTGTATATGACTTGCAAAAAGTCTGACAAAAAGGCGAACTGGGTGAATTAGGCGTTTGGTGTTCAGTCCTGGTCATAAGGGCAGCAAGGATGCATGTCTGAACGAATGTCCGCTTAGAAGCTGGCTTGCTTCTGCCACAAATCATTGGGTGGCGTTTTCCTACTCGACCACGTCCGACTTCTGTCTCGTATTTCGTAGAAACTTCACTGTAGCGTATGAACCATTACATCGTTCTACGATTTTCCGAAATTCGACTGACATGTAATTGCATTTGAAACATCTCAATTTCTTAATCCACTCAATGGTATTATGTTTCTGATTCAATACACGTCATAGTGACGGAAGTATCAGTGGGGCTTTCTCGCCGCTTCTCTCATCACCTCAGAGCGTCAATTCATCGCAACACCATCGTTTGCACCATTCTTCCCTGCAGCCCCTACCTCTCTAGCCTTCAAATACAAAGACTTTGCCAACTCGAATCGCCTTCGTTCCTCTTCTTCTTCTCTCTTCTCCTTCTGTCTCGCAGTCTCACCATTCTTCAACTCCACCTCAACGCCTCCGAACTGTGCCATAATGTCTCTGCCAATTTCTGCCATCTCCAAAATCTTGACTTCGCTTACAAATTCATGTATTCTATGTTCCCACTCGCTACTAACATGCTCCCACTCTCTGCTTTCGGCTTCGGTGCCCATTGGGAAAATCATCAGGGGTCCCTCGCCAAATGCGCCAGTAGCGGTACCATCACCGTGAACGTGATCGATAATAGCACGAGCAGTGTCAAGGCAATGTTCATCGCTTGGATCGCGGTGGAGGAGCGCGCCCATTATACGAGCGGCTGCCGCTGCACGGTCTGCATCAGTAGATTTTGCATGGAGGAGGGTTCGACCATAGCTGGTCTCGGTGAGGTGGGTAGCGGCGAGAACAAGTTCGGCGTCGCCCTCCGAAAAAGCAAGAGGTGTATTTCGTTGTGGGGTCGTGTTCATTGAGGACTCGTGACTGGGGGGCACTCGACCTGGTGGGATGGGGATTGGTGAAGAGCTGCTATGAGTTGGTGAGTCCATTCTCTTTTGTGGACTTTGTAGGTTCATGGAGGTATCTCTGATGTATGTGGTAGACTTGAAGGATTATGTATTTTAAAAGCATGCAAACGCGACGTTTGACTGAATGAGCTGTGACTGTAGACTTACCCTCAAACAAACCAGCCAACAGATCAACGAGGTGACTCAGGACAGTAAATCGCGAAAGTGAATGACCCGAGTCTCTCCCGTGTTCAACACTTTTCTTGATAAAGAGAGGGAAGCGTGTGTGTTCCGTGTGTTATGCGTTGATAGCAGCAACAACCCAAGGTGGCGAACTTCCTAATTCACGACTCCAAGTATATAGAACAGGCTTGCAGGACTGCTAACCGTCTTTGGAAACAGTTGGTAGATTTCCCGAATTCCCGATGACAGATTTATGCGGTTTGCCACCGGATTTTCTTCCGCTTTTCACTTATAGGAAAGTGCCACGCCTTAATGCCAAAATGCTCATTTCGCTTCCTCTTTTCGCGCACCCTTGCGGCAAACAGTCTTTGTAAGTTCAAAGTGCAAGATATCGTAAATGGTGCGAAAAGTTCGGAATAAAGTCTTTTGCCAAATGCATTAGATTTCCAGTACTTTGTCTTGTGAGTGTTGATCTCAAGAGCAGTGAAATAGATAGTCCAGAGGCGCATTGATACTATACCTTACGTTGCAGATAACATGATCAGTTCGATCCGCCCAAGTACCATTCACACACGCCTGGAATTGGATTGCCTCATCCAGTGCAAAATACCCATAACAGCCTATTCGATTGAGAAGCAGTAAATGGCGTGATCCTTCCAAGTATTCCCCTACGGGCGTCTGAATCGTGGATCAAAAGAACAGTCTCTGTCAAGTGCCAGTTGATTGAGCTGGACTTGCTTATACGCTCCTCAGATAATTTCACTCGTCCTTATCTTCATCTTTTCCGGGCCACATAATCTCTTTCGTAATCACAGCTCTGGCATGAGCTCCCAGAACCAAGAGATATACCGCTACGAGGATGATTGTGAGAATGCTACCTACCCAAGTAATAGCGTTGCTCTCAAGGCCTTCTCCAATTTCAATAATGGCAATTGTAAAACCAACATTAGGAAAAACAAAAGCCCACCAAGCAAGATGAAAAGTCATACGTGGTGTCATCAAGATGACACTCATCAGCGTAATGGAAAAGAACCAAAAGCTCAATGACCAAATAAAAATTGCAAAGGCTAGAGCAAGTTGCTGCAACATAGATACGACATCCGGATGTGCAGCAAAATAGCCATATTGAGATGGAATACTCTTGCTCATTCCGATCAGAGCCAGTGCTGTAAAGCTTGGTGGTCCAACTGCTATGAACATACCAGGTCGTAGCTGCGGAGCTGGAAGACCAGATTCCATCAGTCGGGAGATGTAGACTGCATATACTAGGATAGCGACCCAAAACCCAAGGCCTTGAAATGTCATGCCTGCGACCAAGATTGCAACACGTTGACTGTCAGGCTGAGTTGGAGAGATGAGTGACGCGATAGTGCCAGAGAGCATGACAGGGAAAATCGGTAACAACCACGACGGAGTCATAGATTGAACGGTCAACTGTTTTCCTGTGAATAGAATCCAATATTGGAAAACAGATGAGAGGAATGTTGTTGCTACGTACATCCAAAAAAGGACGCGAAGGACAACAGAGAGCCAGACGCCAACGGATGGGACTCCATAACGTTGTATACCTCCAAGAATGGTCGAGATGCTCAGGAAAAATGTAGGGAAGAAGAGACCTTCTGTTGGATGCTGGAGAGAAGCGCGGAGGCGGCTGGGTCTGCGAATAAAGCGTGTAGTAATGGCACTCACAATGAGAGCAAAGAGGACGAGATCGAATATGAAAAAAATCTTTCCAATCACGTTCAGCCCCTTGAAACTATGGGGTTGTTCGGACAGTAGAAGAGCAATACCACCGGTACTCATTGTCAATGTAAACCACGCCCACGTGAAATGGTCAATTCGGTCAAGAAGGGTTACAGAGGTAGCATTCGGAATCCTGGTTTTTTCATGATTATTCTGAGCGTCTTGCATTTCGGAATCGAGACCATTACTTCTTTCCTTACGGGCTTCGTGTGATGTCAAGTGGTTTGATTCATGATCCATCATGGAGCGATTGGACTTGAAGAAGTGTAAAGCCCGCTCCTGTCAATTTCGGAACGTAACATACGCATCAAGGGAGCGGTTAATATGATGGACTATTGCTTGACAGACTGATGTCTTTTTCTGCCTCAAGACCGATCCTTTCCTATCATTCTTACCAGGAGATACAAGAGACAAGATCGAGGAAGGGAAGCTAAAAGATCCAGCACAGGACGATGGCGAACCGAAACAAACAAGTACGGGTGGTAGCTTTGAGATCTTGGCTTAAGCACTTGTCAAGAGAGCCAGCGGTGCACTACATCCTTCGGTAAGGAAGAGAACAGTGGTCCAGAAGCACCCCGCGCCAGGAACTAACACTCGTCTCTGCCAACCCCTGTACAGCAACGACGCCATCTTCAATATTTTCTCAAGTTCGACTTAAGATTTTCTTGAAGATTCTCAGTTACTGAAAACACAACAAAATCTCATCATGGCCTCCACCATCCCTCGGTTAATGTCTCGGCCTTTTCGACCAGCTCTCGGACCCCACATAGCCCGAAAACCCACCACAACACGTCCCCTCTCACCTTATTTTCTTCGCAGATTTGCGACTGCCAATGAACAACCCAGATTACGACTTGGTTCAGTCGGTATGTGGATTCAAATTTTCATTTCAATCACGACGTGCCACTAAGTCAATCAAGCTCCGAATTTCAAGGCCAAAACCACTCATGGCGACATCGATTTCCATCAATTCATTGGCGACAAATGGGCCATCCTCTTTTCCCATCCTGCGGACTTCACACCAGTTTGTACAACGGAGCTTGGAGCTTTTGCAAAACTCAAAGATGAGTTTGAGAAACGTAACGTCAGGATGATCGGGCTCAGTGCAAATGATCTCAAGTCTCACGATAAATGGATCAATGACATTAATGAAATCTCAAACGCAAACCTCCAATTCCCTATCATTGCCGATGGGGAACGCAAAGTCGCCTTTCTATATGACATGATTGATCAACAAGACCTTGAAAACATTGATGAAAAAGGCATCGCATTCACGATTCGTAGCGTGTTTGTCATCGACCCGCAGAAAAAGATTAGGCTCACAATGATGTATCCTGCATCAACAGGGAGGAATACAACGGAGGTTCTCAGGGTCATTGATAGCTTGCAGACGGGCGACGTCAAGGGAGTGACTACGCCAATTGATTGGATTCCTGGTGACGATGTAATCGTCCCTCCAAGTGTTACAAGCGAAGATGCCAAAAAGAAGTTTGGAGCTGTTCGCGAGGTTAAACCATATTTAAGGTTTACCAATATTGGCAAGTAGGGGCTCTGCCTTATTGCCATCGGCAATAGACTCTAGAAACATAGACACTTCTTAGCTCACGCTACTCCATGTCCTAATCTGGCACATCTTGCCATTTCGTCTATCATCCTCTTCAGTAAAGTTTCCAAATCGGGGCTCCATAATGGTCAAATATTTGGAGAAGTGGTCATACAGTTGTATGTTCCCTCGTTCGTTTCATCGACAAGTACCGCTCCACAGTGAATCTCCACTTCCCCACTAAGAAGCAAAAGTACGTAGAAGAGACACAAAATGATACAGAACTGCGCTTTTGCGCAGGCTTTTAATGGCCGAGAGAAATATTGTAGCCGCGGACAACTTCATCACGTAAAGGCTACAAGACGTAATCTGTGTACCAAAGTATTCTCATGGTGGCCCTGAACATCAAAGTCATCAAACTACTAGACCCCTGAAGACCTGACTCGACGTGGCTTTAGGGCTTGAAACGCAGCCACAAAATTAGCCGCCTGCAATGCGTTCTTTACCAGAATAAGTAAGGCTTGCGAGTCTTCGTGCACGTGGTTTTCCTAAGCATTGTTTTAACTCTTCGCAAGGACACCTGCAACGAGTCTGTTTTCAAGATCACCCCCAAGTACCAGCTGAAGTCTGGAAGCTTAGCCCGCTTTTGTCAATTAAGATCAATGCTAACAATCACAAACCCTGGACCTATACCGAGTACAAACTTAACAGTGCCACCAGTGCCCCTGAGTAGATCTGCTCAGCCGCACAGCAAAGTCCGTCATGACTAAGGGTTTTTAGTTACCATTTTCCACGACACTGCGCCTCATGAGTTCTTAAGATTGACTTCGCTTCACTTCGCTCGAGCTCAACGAAATTCTGTGCCAGCTGTGAAAACCTCATATCTTGAAGGTTACCGCTCATCACTAAGGCTTCTCTTCTACCTTCCAGCCGTCTTTCGGACTAACCGGTTGGCTGCGAAACCATTTTGTTCAACGCCTGATTTGTTTTTAATCCCCTCAATATTCATTCATACACATGATAGTTCTGCAAAATGCTTCCTATGACACCACTTCACCAAATCCATCCACGACTGTTCGATAGTAGCACTGCCGACATTCAATGTGCAAGACCCAAGACCAATAATGTCGGAGCGCCACTTCGTGAGGGAGGCACTCTTACACTCCATCAACTCATGGTCGACATTTCTGCAGTATGTCTAGTACTTACTGTCATAAGCTCCGTGTTTCTTAGCTGGAGACATTTGCATCGATACACAGCACCCCAAGAGCAACGCCAAATACTGCGGGTCGTGAACCTACCAGTATTTTACAGTCTCTTCAACTTCCTTGCGCTATGTTTTTACAATGATTATCTCTACATTGAGCCTATCGCGGGCATATATGAAGCTTTTACTGTGGCAGCATTGTTTTTCTTGGTTCTAGAATGGGTTTGCCCGGACGGAATCGACCGTGAAAAATATTTTGACAAGCTTGAAGCTCGGGACAAAAAGGGAAATCCAGTACCAGGAGGAAGTCTCCAATGGTTTCAGGTTAGTCGCAAAAATAGTGCGATGCGAATCAGAGGGATTTTCGTGCTAATCCAACTCCGTAGCGGACTTGGAGTTCAACATTGCAATATCCTCTGACAAAAACCATAATTACTGTCATTCAGATAATCACCCAGTTTTACGGCGTTTACTGCGAAAATTCGTTTAGTCCTAAGTATGCCCATCTTTGGGTATGTACCGTGAAAACTGTTGTTTCGATACATCAGACTAAGTTCCATATAGCTTACTATTATTGACTACCTTTTTGTTGGAGGAGCCCTCAGTGCAACCGTTAGATTTTATCGAAGACTGGCAAAAGAGGTGGATCCGATCCACAGAGGAAGACCAAAGTTTTTTTCCTTCATTGGCATCATTATTTTTCAGGTTTTGCAAGGGGTAAGAATCTCTTTATATTCATAAACAGGTCCGGCTGACTCATTACTTCAAGCTCATTTTCCACATCTTGAATGGCAAACTCTTCAGCCCGACCGCTACCGCGACGTACAACGACATCAACTTTGGCGTACCATCCTTCATGACATGCATCGAAAGCCTCATATTCTCCTTCGTATTCCACTGGTCATATAGTGCTGGCGAGTACAAAGAGAGTCGCAGACACGATAGGTTAGGTGGACAAGCTCATCGTGTCACCACATTCAAAGCAGTCCTTGATGCCATGAATCTTGGGGACATTGTTGCGGGTACATTTGTAGCAATGCAGCTACTCGTCATGCGGGTCAAAAGTCGATATGGGGCCTCAATGCCACCCACGCGGCAAAAGACGCTTCGTATGGAGGAGAACGACATGCATTTAGAGCCTCTCTCAAACCAAAACCGACCCGAATACAATGATGGTTCCTACGGCGGATCTGACTACGATGCTCCGCCACAGCAACTATCAAATCCAAACCGTACCATGGCAATGCCATCTATGCCGAATACCGCCAGGGATCCATCCCCGGCCAATAGAACACAGACGTTCCGGGCCGATTACATAAGACCTCAAGATGCACAAGAATATCCTACAGGATATGGAAGAGTTCCTTCCCCTCGAGACTCCAGTCCGGATGAAAGTGCTCCGATACAGAGACAGCATGAAATTCTCTAAGATGTTGAATGACGGTCAACCAAAAGGAAGCACACCCTCAAATGAGACGAACCTCGGCGCGGCGTTTAGGCAAATGTCGAAGAAATTGAAAAGGATATTGACTTGGCTGAATATGGCGCCCGTGAGGTCTTTTCCAGACTAGATTTGGACAACCTGGCGTTTTCGTCTCCCAGCGGCATTGGAATCCAGTCGGCCTGATCTTTCTCGAATGTACTAGCGGCGATGCACTACTGCATTCCTCGGGGATTTTAGGGTCTCTCTTGCTTTTAATCTTATGATTTTACGATTAGAATTCAGTGCACACCGTAGTAGCCTTTCTCAGATAGAAATTATTGTCCATGGTCATCCATGACGGTCTTAAATCGAGGGTAATGAGGAGATTCTATTTCGGATTGTGCAGTCCAGTCGGGTACAAATCTCAGGGATTTATACACAACTTCCCGGTATCGCAACGGGTTTGCAGAACACGAAGCCACGCCAGCTAAGCTATCATCAACTCTATGAACATGCTACATGCTACTCTCAGGCTTTGAATGAAGTTGTTAGCCTGGCTCCGTTAAGCCCGTCCCAGGGTTTCCTCTATTTAGAGCTACAATCAACTTAGGTGCAAGGGTCTCCATGTTGATGTGTCTAGTTGCTACTAGGCATGTTTCAAGAATTTGCCAAGCCTCGGCTTCCAACCAAACGCTACCTCGACACTGGTCTCAGCTAATCGTCCCAAATCCATTCAAATGTCATCAACCTTTTGTTGAAATAACGTGAGTGATGGGTTCTTGTAAGCGTACAGACACTCCATGTCAGAAAATTACTCCCGTCGATGAGGCATGTTCGTATTCGGTTCGGTCTACAAGCAAAAATTACACGCATAACGTTTGTGGACCTTGACAAAACAAGATGTAACGTGCAACGGTTTGCAGCAGAATGATTGATACTAGCGCACTATGATGGCCACCGCGGCACGTGTAATTAAGTTCTTAAATGCTTGGAAGCCCCCGTGAGTTGTATCGACGAATCTAACTCCCTCACTCACAACTGATATGGCTGGATCACGAATCAAAGACGAAGACGGTTACGCTCTTCTTCCATCTAGGCAGGAATCCGATGAAGATTTTGAAGAAGGGCCACAAAGGCCGAATACAGGGTCCTCAAAATCCATGCAATCATGTTTTTGGCTTGTAGTCATGATCATCTTTTTCGTCGAGATTGCTCACGTTTTCTTATATGCGTGCTGGCACTTTTTACTGATTCCCTTCTTCTTGTCCACAACACCTACCGACCTTCCTTCTGCTTATAACATTTCACAAACCTTCAATGCAAACATCTCGGACCTGTCGTTGGTTCAATCCAGTCCCGAAGCGAATGCCTACTGGTCCTCCATTACCAAAGGTGCTAATAACGGACTCGTCTCTTTGCCATCTACCTACGCCAGTACCCACAATCTTGAAATCAGTGGGATAAATACCAGCATTGGCGAGAGTGTCTTTCAGGTTGATGC
Organism: Astrothelium macrocarpum; assembly: GCA_021030915.1. Taxonomy (NCBI): domain Eukaryota; kingdom Fungi; phylum Ascomycota; class Dothideomycetes; order Trypetheliales; family Trypetheliaceae; genus Astrothelium; species Astrothelium macrocarpum. The sequence goes on along the minus strand of JAGEMR010000095.1, from coordinate 68,253 downwards.
CTTTCACCAATTGCACTGCGTTGCTCGAATCCGTGAGATGATCATCTCATATCCTTCGCTACTAAAATTGAACCCCAATCTTGGCGAGCAGGATAGATATTATCGCCATACGTTGCATTGTGTGGATTACTTGCGGCAGTCAGTCATGTGCAACGCAGATTTGACGCTTGTGAGTACGGGCCAGGATTTAGAGTTTGATCATAGCCCTCCTCGTCAATGTCGAGACTGGGATGCCGTCGTTGGTTGGGTCGATAAATGGAAGTGGGTACCAGATGGAGTCGCACCGAATGGGAAAATAGAATGATGCTCTTCATGAGTGCTGCTGGTAATGCATACCTTCTGTGGCTTCCCGATACAACACGGTGGATATTTTGGTGGCTAAGAATCAATTGTCCTGGCTTCATCCGTACACACTAGAAACCAAAGAGCAACTCTGCTGCCAAAATCTGAGCATTTTCGGTCTTCACTATGCCGTCTTTTGTTCTGGGTAGCTTAGCCACCAAGGAAATGTCGATGTTCATCATGAGGACTGGGTTCTTGGATAGGCTAAGAAGCAAGGGGCATTTTTCGATCGCTCCTGAAATAAGAGCCAATCGCTTCAGCAATACAGAATAGCAACCCCAGGCGAACGCGGGTTCGACTCACAACGATTCCAAGTGCGAAGCATTTCAACCGAACCAAAGCACTGACGAAGCCTGTGATGTCGCTCGTTGAATATTCGCGCCAAAGGTTACATTCAAAGGGAGCTGGCCATAAAGAGTCATCGCTTCTCTTCATCAGAAGACCTTTCGTGCGATCAAAGTGCCCCTTGTCCCTCAATCCAAACGAAAACGTCTTGTCAAGACCGGTCGCGCTCTCTGCCATGAACAATTGTCAAGATGGACGGAACGTCCGGATCATTCTGCTTTTGCTGGTATAAAATTTTTCTCAGGATTGAGCCAACTTGATCGGCGACATTCTACGTGACCGACGAAGTCTCAAACGGTTAATGCTCCGAGCTGTGAGTAGCTGGTGCGAGATCAGGTGACAGTCAAAGTGGTCTGGCTTCCAATGAGCAGGGTGGTGAAGGAAATTCGTCAACACTATCATCTCTACTGCAGGAATACGGTCATAAATGCGAGTTGTGGCAAAATCAGAATGGCAAGGCAATTGGACGTACATACGACACCCTGGAGATAGACTCAGTAATATTAAATAAAATTGATTGCGTGTGTCGCTTGATACTATTAGGAATTATATAGCCTTCAAGGTTGACAAGGCGAGTCATTTGCATGTCTTTAGATCATCCTTGTGATCAAATCCGCGTTCCAAGTAGGGTCAACGGAATGGCCAAGTCTAGGCATTAAATGACCTTTGGCAATCGCAAGACAGGCTAGGCGAATAGTACGTGGGACGGCGTTCGCCGTACACAGCAGTTGGCCAGTCTCAAGGGGTGATTTCGATCCCTGATGTGCAACTGATCCATTGGACGAGGCTCGTTTGTGAAAGACTTTTGAGAAGATACCAAGCTCTGGAGCACCAAAGACAGTGGCCGTCATTGATAAAGGAAGTTGGCGTTAGTTAGCGGCCCGTTCCTGTGGCAAGGGCGTTAAGTCTGTGTAGTTGCACTGGCCAGCATGCGTGGAAATTCTCCAAGGCTGCTGTCATAGAAGTAAAATGCTTGAAATCGTGTTCCAGTCTCTGCAAGCATCAATACAGCTAGCTTGCACTTTTGACCATTTGCAAAAAGCTTTTCCTGGACTGTAAAAAGGCATTCGAGTCTGACATCGAAAGGCTGTTTATGGGGCGACTGGCTCGTACCAAGCAGTCCAGGCGCAACAACGATCTCTTTGATTCGGAACGAATGCCAGGTATAAGTGTATGAGTTTACTTTTCTCTTATCGCCTCATCGAGCTTGGCTCAACCTGAACCACTCGATGCCGACTGACCATTAGGGCCCCGCAAATGCGCGCTGCTTCCCTTGAAAAGACTTTGCCAAATAAACGCTTCGCTCAACAATAACTCAATTTCCTTTTCGGTCCATTCCCGAGTAGGTAATGCTTGAAGAAACATCATAATCTCCGAAAAATCCATTTTTGTGAGCTTATCAGACCATTTGACCAGAAAAGCAGCACAGACATAGAGGTGAAATTCGGAGAAGCCTTGTTCTTCAGCCATATATGTATCCCACATGCGAATGACATTTCTGACACTGACTTCGCGCATTAAGAGACAGTTCATCCATCGAAAACTGAATTGAATGAATTCAACCCCTTCGGATTCGAGGTGCTTGGCGAGTGTCGAGTCAATCCTCGCAGTGAGATCACGCAATGCCGCAACTTGACGTTGAATTCCCGGTTGAGCGAAAATGTAGTTGTCTTGAATTCCATCCAATAATTTGGTCAGGCACCAGAAAGAGTCTGCTTCAACTGCATCCAACACCGGCTTGGGGAGCTGGCCAGGATCCATACCAGATTCGATATCAGGATCCGCAATATAACTGCTCAGAAACACTTGCCAGAATGGAGTCACCAGATCATTAATTCCTTGGACATAGCCACTTGCTGGATGTCGAATTGCCCAGACGTATAGTATCCGCTCAAGTGATCGCTGAGTAGTTTCATAGCTGTAGAGCTCCAGGGGTGGGTTGGTTCGCGGCACATCAATACTGATCTGGTGCCAAATAGCTTCATCAAGTCCGCGTCCGCGACCTTTGTTGATGACTGGTCTGGGTCCAATGGAATTTGGAGCTACTGGGCCTTCACTACCAGCTGTTCCCCGCTCAAATGCCTGTCTAACTCCATCAAGATATTCCTTTCGTTTCCTTTCCAATGCTGCAACCCTTCTTTCACTGCTGGCTGGAAGATAGCCCAATAATAATTGCCAAGACATGGCCCGAACTTCCTCTGGAATGCCAGACCAGGCTGAGCTACGCAATTCGGTCAGGTTGATAGATGTAGCTTGAAGAATACGCTTGAATTTGTTGATTCTCGTAATGCGCGCAGAATGTGCCTCAAGCTCTTTGGAAGTAGCAGCCGGAGGCACCAGAGGATGGTCGATCAAATGGAGGGCATTTGCAGGGTCCTGTAATATTTCTTTGTACTGCGGTCTCACAATCTTGCCTTCGCTCTTCTTTGGGCTCGGATAGCTTGGAATTACTCCTCTTTCCTCGGCAATGTCGCCAGTTTCTATCCTCCAACCACTGGGGGATAGACCGATGTTGCCATTGCTATAACTGGGAGAGACACCACCAGCTAGCTCATTTGACCGGACCGTTGCCAGCTTTTTGTCTTTTCGCCTCATAGAAGCGATGCTGGGCAATCCAAATTCATCCTCTTCTTCGTCATAACCCAAATCGTCGTCGTCATCATCGTCTTCATCTGCGGTCCATGCTCTATTGGTATCGGAGAGGAATCCAGTATAAGTCCGTCGCGGAGGAGGGGAAGAGGTCGAAGAGTTTTTAGTGGAGGAAGAGTTCTGTTCCCGAGTAACTGTAGGTGGACTGCGAGGTCGAGTATTGCCAGAGATGGATCTTATTCGTAGTCAATAAGGATGAAGAGAATGCTGCACTCAGGTGCATTACAAAGAGCCAAAATTCAACATATCCGCATGTGAGTAAGAAGCTCCAATCACCTTCCCACTGCTGGATGTCGAAGAGGCGTTGCGTCGGAGAGAGGGTGCATTGCTCCTCCAAAATGGCGAAGTCGATCTGGGCATGGAGGTCAGAGCAGTGATTCGACGTTGTTCCCAAGCGCGATCTTACTCTGAGCGGTCTGTTGAGACTCAGACTCAGCTAGTTAGCACAACTGATCCCGCAAGGCGTCTTTGAGAGCAGCAACAAAGGAGTGATAACATGTTATACGGACCGACCTGAACCATTTCCTGTTTTGAAATTAGCGCAGAAAGGCAGGTCGCCTAATGAGCATCAGAATACCTGTTGGCTCCTCTTGGAGCTCATCTTGGCCTATGACGAGGCATGTACAAAGTGTTGAAAGAGCAGGTACTCCATTATGGCGAGCCTTCAAATCAAGAGGATGCTGATTGGCCGGCAATCCATGTGTTGCTTAAGTCAGCGGCTAGCCATTATCATCAGACGCTAACTCTAGCTTTCGCGATGCGGGCAACAACCCAACTCTTTACTTCCTGCCCTCGACCTTGTCCAGCTCCCTTATTTCTCACTCTGCATCCTTTACGTGGACAGCTACTTGTTCTGCACACCACTCGAACCTACTCTTTCCTCTCGACTTTCGCCACTGAGCCTTCCTACAACAAAGACCATCTAGCCTTTGTCAGGCCTCCGTTACCCTAGTTTTTCGCTGGTATCGACCGTCGCGCACTGCACACGCTTCTCCACACTTTCGCAATTCTTTCCGTAACAGTGCGCTCATCATGGCCGATAATGACGAGCTCGACGAAGATCTCTTCAACGACCTGTAAGTATCCATGTTATGAAGGAGACTGCACCTTCCAGCGACTGCTACGATGTCTGTGCCATGCGGCTACTTATTCTGACGCAGTTACGACGATGACAATGCTGCACCGCCCAAGCCTACCCAAAGTGTCTCGGAGCCATTAGTAGATGATCTTGCTGATGTAGCCTCGCATCTGGACCGAGTCAGCCGACCAGCTGAGCCAATTCAACAAACAAACACTAGTACCATTGATGCCGACGATGATAACGACGTCCGCATCACTGGAGATGACTCCAGTAACTACATGAATGGAGCTGCATCGTCTGCCGGAATCAGTGGAGCGGTTCAATATAATTACGACAATGATGAACAGCCTATTGGTATAAAGGAGGATGGGTAAGCGATGATTTCATTTATGCTTTCAATTGACCTTTCTACCTTCTCTTCATATCCTTGTATCTACAGATAAGATTGGACCGGGCTCTTTGATAAGCATGTTTGTGGATCGGTAAGTTTCCTTGAGTGGAAAAGGAGCAGAGTGCACGGCTCTGGTAAATCAAGCTTACATCAAATCATTTCCTCACGACATTCTGGAGTTTGAGAGCCAGACCACCGAGGGCGGGGTTCAAAGCGGAGTGTGCTGAGGTGTGGATACTCAAATGAGCGGTCGTATAGAGGACTGCAGAGGCAGGCCAACATATACTTCACACTGGCCTTGAACAGCGATGTCTTAGTAGTTCCGAGACGTGTCAGATCTGGCGCTGAGCCTACTTGGTTCTATTCCTGATTCCCCTGGGTAGTCGAGAAAACTAGCAGAAGATGAGAATAGGAAGAGACAACTTGGGAAGCTCGTTGGACAACATCGATACATCATCTCGCACAGAGCTGGTTGCGAAAAGCACTTATGTTAGATCTAATTGGCCTAATCTAACGCGTCGTGATCCGGGTTGAGGTGTGTTGGAGCCAAAGTTGATACAACTGCAGTGGGGCAAACCTGGAGATTGCTTGTGCTGGTATACCCACTTCTCTTCAGATACACCATTATGAGGGTCAGAAATAAATCTACTACCACTACTGCTACTGTTTCATAGCCTAGTGTGGATGGAAAATAATATTTCAGCACCAGCATCGCAGTCAGACTACAATGGACAAGGAATTGGCGTCTGAGCGTCTAGTGGCGCATGGCTTTAGAGTCAATTGCTCAGATCCAGTACCCATCTACCTACCTACGTTAGCACTCGACTTCATAGCAAACACAGGCGCTTCATTCGATCGTTCATGGTGCCTTTGCAACGGATGCTTTGTGTGGTAAAAGTGGCTACGAGCCCTCATTGCCTTCGAATGTCCAGTTAAGATGGTTTTTAACGTCCAATTACGTTGGCTTCAGAGTGCCTAATCGCGGTGGTGTCCGCGTGGTGGAAAATCGGTGGCCTTTGCATCACAATTCAGAGGAGGCGTGATTGGTTTCTTCACCCTCGCGTCAGTGAAAGTCTTCAAACAACCACAACCTCCACGATAGAAGCCCTCATATCGACCACCAATCCTGTTAAAATGCCAGAGATCGGATGTAGTGTTTTTTGCCGTGTAAGACTTCCCTCCGGGTTCGTTCCTCGTCAAACTGAGAACGCGCGACACTACCCTATCCAGCCATGGATACAATCTGCTGGGCTGCTGCGACTGGACGCGACTCCCAGGCCTAACGATCCCAGGGAACTCCGGCTTTGGAAACGAGAGATTTGCTTTCTGGCGAGGCGTATTATCCAAAAACAAATTACTGATACAACGTCCCCAAATCCCAATATTTTGGCTCATGAACGTCAAAATGGACACGATCTGGATCATCAGAAACAAACAGAACGTACTGCAATTCCGGAAAAACCTACAACTTCACCGACTATCGGCCAACATCCAGTGCCTGTATATCCATGCTATCAGAAAGGGTCTCTTACTCTCTTTTCATGTTCTTTTTTTCCTTGTACTCCTGCTTTTCGTGCAACATTTTGGCGTCTGAAACAAGCATACTGACCATCGTTGATCTAATAGGAAGATGTTCATTGGCGGACTCAATTGGGAGACAACAGATCGTAAGTGGTCTTAACCAGGATCTGCTAGTATTCAGAGACTAACTACTCTCAAGAATCATTGAAAGATTATTTTTCTCAATTTGGAGAGGTTATGGAATGCACTGTCATGCGGGACGGAGCAACTGGACGGTCAAGAGGCTTCGGCTTTCTCACATTCAAGGACCCAAAGACTGTTAACATTGTGATGGTCAAAGAGCACTATCTAGATGGCAAAATCGTGCGTAATTCGTCAAAAACATTTGGCGTGGACATGAGTCGCTAACCAGTCGCAGATTGATCCCAAGCGTGCTATCCCTAGGGATGAACAAGAACGTACATCCAAAATATTTGTTGGTGGAGTTAGTCAAGAAGCGACAGAGCAAGAGTTTAAACACTTCTTTATGCGGTTTGGTCGCGTTCTCGATGCTACTCTTATGATGGACAAAGACACTGGACGTCCCCGTGGTTTCGGTTTCGTTACGTTCGATTCGGAGGCTGCTGTTGATAGCACGCTCGCGCAACCACTAGAGATTCACGGCAAGATGATTGAGGTCAAGAAGGCGCAGCCTCGTGGTAACCTCCAAAAGGAAGAAGAAGAACGCAAGTTTGGTCGACAAAAGGGTAACTTCCAAGGTAACAACCAAGGCAACTTCAGTAATGAACAGGGAAGCCAGCAAGGACAAAGCTCTAACGGAAATAACAACATGAGTCCAGCAATGATGGCTCAATACTGGCAACGCATGCAGCAATATTTCCAGATGATGCAACAGAACATGGCTGCTGCCATGGCTCAGCAACAGAATGGTGCCAACATGGGTGGAATGGGCGGCATGAATCAGATGAATCCGCAAATGATGCAGCAAATGATGGCCATGCAACAGCAGGCACAGAATCAGCAACGCGGTGATACACCAAACCCTCAATCTCCTACAGGCGGCCAAGGTGGAATGGGACAAATGAACCCTCAAATGATGAATCAGATGATGTCACAAGGTGGCATGGGTGGAAACTTTGGCCCTGGAGGTAATGGCATGGTTTCGCCTATGAATGGCGGCCCTGGTGGACGGCCTGGATTTACGGCACAAGAACAGCTTGCTTTTGAACAACAAAAGTACGAACGTCAGCAAGTACAGCGCATGTCACAAGGTGGTTACGGCGGAGCGGGACCTGGCGGCCCTACTTCTTGGGAGGGAATGTACGATGACGTCCCACAACCGAATTTCCCGAACCAAGGATCTCGAGGCAATATGGGTGGAGGTGGAGGTGGAGGCTACGGAGGGAGGCAGAATAGTCCGTATCAGGGTGGAGGTGGTCGTGGCAATCGTGGACAGAACAACACACCACAGCCCAGCGCAGGAAACCCTTCAGCGCCTGCCAATGCGCCAACTGGACCAAAGAATGCAGGTAAGCCGGGAGCAAACTACCGTGGTGGTGGGATGAGAGGCGGACATCGTGGCTTTCACCCATATGCACGAGGATAAAAAAAAAGGCCGTCCACGGGACAGTTTGCAATTGCAGAGATACATCAGCTTTTCATTCTGAAAGACGGCAATGCCGGCAGCGACCCATCATTGATAAATGGTTTCTTTTCCTCCGAAAGCACATTACCTATTGGCGTTGACGGTATGATCTGGCCCTTATGGCACGGTCGTTGGGTACGCTCACGGCGATATCCCTTGTAATAACCGCAACTCTCTTGCGAAGTGATTTCTTTCCTGTATAATAGATGAAGCTGGGACATGGGGACACCAATGATATGCGAATGATTAAATAATTCAACGCTCATAGTAAAAAAGCGCTAGGCCAGTTTCTCCGTGACCGCCTCCGCGATAGGAGAAACCCCAATTGGCTTTTTTAGCCAACCAAACTTTTGCACCACATTCGCAAAGCCCACTACAGCCGAACGTTGCCTCAAGTCCTCTCTCTCAACAACAACTCCAGTAGTTGTCGCACCTACTAGCAATACATCAACTCCATCCAAACACCACCACGTACCTCTCAAGCAATGGCGATTCAATCTAATCCCAGTCTCAGTAATTACCGTAATAGCTATGCTCATTCCAGTCGTACTCTTGCTTCCTGCTCCACTGTCAACGTCGCCATTACCAATCTCGAATCTTTTCAATACACTACTTGCGGGCCAGGAGGGCTAGGGTGGCGGGTTTGAGGTCGGCTCGGTGACACGACTGCCTACCTCACTGTTCGGTCCGCCACCTGATCCATTGAACTCGCCAATCGGCACAAAATTGTCAAATACCAGCAATGGTGTGGTCAAAACGGCGGATCAAGGGGACGATGCTCCACGCGCCATTGCAGAAGGTGTTCAGAGGCTCTTATGCGAGACGTTACGCACCGTCTTTCTAGGGAAGAACAAGATGGGCAAATACGGATCGCGTACAACAACAAGAATATACGCTAAGTCTGAAGACGCTCATAACCGGATACGGCGATTTCCTGGGAGGCATGAAGACAGAGATAATATGGAGTGTCGAGAGAAGGATGAAAATGTCGTAGGACTGAATATGGATTCTGGCAAAATCCTTTCGGACTGCAGCAGTCGGATGCCAATCGTTGTCTCGAAATCACGAGCGTCTGTACGAGAATGGGTCGAATTTTTTGATTACCAGAGCGACGCTATCGTCCGGGGCTTCATTGCAGAAGACGATCATCACGAAAAGACACTTGTGATCTTCTTTGATGCAGATGTCGTCGGGAAGGAACTGAAGCATAGGTACCGTTCACAGAACCATAGGCTTATCTCGGGCGGCTACTAATTCTAACCAGTCTTGTCGCGCTTCTCGAACTCTGCGATACTACCAAATTCAATTGTTCCGGTCTCGTCATTGCTGTTGATCGTTTGACCTCCGTACCTGAAGCCCAAAGAATCAATCAAGACCTTGGCTGGGTTGGTTTCCGACCTATCACTCTCCAGACTTGGGCGGATAAGAATATCATTAGCGATAGGTGGCTTTTCCTAGGCATGACTGTTTAAAAAGTATTCGTATTCTTCTTGGGCACTTTTAAGACGGCCAGATGGTACAGCAATTGACCAAAAACTCGAATCTATTCTTGCGCTTTTATTTTCTATATGATTTTCCCTCGCCTCTTTTTCTTACAGTGAAATTAGTGAAAGCTAACGTAAATGCTTCTGCCTCAATCCAAGCTCTCATTCTGGGCAGCTTTTTCGAGTTCCTCGAGCTCTTTACGCCTTCTCTCTGCGTCCACCTTCCCTAATCTTACTGTTTCCAAGACACCCTTTGTGATTGCATTCCTTTCCTCCGCATCAGTCTTCCCGAACATACCATACGCTTCTTGCACGCTCTCAAAGACATCTTGTTGCCAGTCTCCGCCCACATGGACGTTTCCTTGATCTTGCCAGCAGTCTTCCACAGTATCTCCAATTTTCTCGAAGAAACCCATTAGTCCCTTCTCTCCGCCTCCTGCTGCATAACTCTTCAACGGCCCGGTGACCGCCCAGCGAGGTCCCATGCTTGCCTCTACGACAGCATCCAGATCTTTGACAGACACCACCCCAGAAGAAACGAGATGGATAGCCTCGCGAAGAAGCGCAAATGCTAGACGGTTGGCCACAAAACCCGTCGTCTCTTTCTTCACCAGCACAGGTCTTCGTCCCCTCTCTTCCCAAAATTTCAATGTTTCATCGATCAAATCCGCCTTAGTGTCAGGGCCAGGCACAACTTCAAGAAGAGGCATAATATGAGGTGGATTGTACGGGTGCACAACGATGAGTCTACTTGGATCTTTCATGTTTTTTGACTGTATTGAAGCAGGGATACCCGAGGTTGAGGACCAAAGGAGAGCTTCGGGTTTGCAAAAGCATTCAATCTCTTGCCAGAGAGCTTGTTTCAAGGTAGGGACCTCGGGGCAAGATTCTTGGATAATATCTGCATTCTTCACCGCCTCTTCAAGGTTTGTTGCGATTTTGACAGGAGGATATGACGTGGTGTAGGAAGTGAGAAGAGCAGATAGATTGATCTGAACATATTCTTCCAGATCCGGTCGGGAATCATATATTGTGACACTATTTTCGAAGGAAACTTGAAGAGCAGCAATTGACAGACCGATAGTGCCAGCACCGATAATAGAAACGTTTTGAGGTAGGGCTTTAGATGAAATATCCCCTTCTAGAGGATCATCATCCATAATGGTTCAAGTCGTCGGAGCCACCCGAGTGGTGGTGGTACCATAGCTGTAGCTCAAGAGGTGTCGTTACCTTGTCCAATTCATCTTCCCCGCAACCCCGCAACTTACACAGACAGATCTAAATGCGGCTTGCTGGCGCTCCAATTAGCATCGGCAGTACAAGCCCAAGCATACAGCGCTGTCGGATCAATCGATCAATACGTAGATGGTGAGTGTGTTGGCTCATCTTTTCACCTCTTTATTTTCCTTCCCTCCTATCATTCTACCTCCTGGTTCTCGTCTTACAAGCGCTGCATTTCTAATGGTTTTTAAATCACTTCAACCAGACATTAACCGTATTTCTTCCTTCCAAGCAACTAAAATGGAATCAAAAGACCATTGAGTTAACTCTCGTGTAGTTCCTCGGGATGTCACAGTTTGGGACTGGCTGTTTGACTCCCAGTATTCCTCTCTTAATAAACACACACCGTCCTCAATCGGTGGCTATGAAAATGCTATAACCAAAGAACGCATTTCCTATTACGATGTCAAAGATTACTCAATAAGCATCAGTACCGCCCTTGTTACGAGATATGGGCTCAAGGCTGGTGATACGGTTGCATTGTTCAGCCCAAACACAATATGGTATCCTGTCGCAATGTTTGCCGCAATCCGCGTAGGTGCCATGGTCTCTGGAGCTAGTCCCGCGTACAACGTCGAGGAGATGACCTATGCACTCCAAACCAGCCGTGCCAAGTTCCTCATGACAAGTCCACCGTCCATGCAGGTCGCTGTAGCGGCAGCAGCAGCAGCGGGAATACCCAAGTCCAACATCTTTCTCCTCGAAGGCGAACTCGACGGTTACACAACAATCAAGGACTTGATCAAATTCGGCAAGCAAGCATCTCAGCAGACTCCTGCTTTCAAAATACCTCCTGGTAAAACAAACTTCGATATCTGCGGTTTCCTGTCCTTCTCCTCCGGTACCACTGGTCTTCCCAAAGCCGTCATGATTGCTCACCAAAATGTCATAGCGCAGTGCCTACAGGTTGAAAAAGTAACCCCTGGATCCCACAAAAAGATACTTGCAGTACTTCCACTATTCCACATCACAGGCCTTGTACATGGATTGAACTTGCCGATTCTGATCAATGCAAATGTATACATGTTACCAAGTTTTACAATGAAGAGCATGCTAGATACTGTTGTAGAATACCAGATTGCTGAGCTGTTGCTTGTGCCGCCCATCTTGATAAGGATGGTCCGCGATCCTCTGGTACTTGAATACGATCTCGGATTTCTGACACGATTCAGCAGTGGTGCAGCCCCACTATCGGAAGAGATCATTCAGGAACTCAAAAAGCGTTTTCCACAGACAGGATTCACCCAAGGTTATGGCATGACGGAATCTTGTAGCTGTATTACCAAGCATCCACCTAGCCATTATGATTACAAGTACGCACACGCTGTTGGCACAATCTGTGCTTCGACGACGGTCAAAATAGTGGATGAGCAAGGCAGGGAATGCGGAGTGAACGAACCTGGGGAGATTCTAGCACGGGGACCACAGATTGTCATGGGTTATTTGGGTAATGAAAAGGCCACGCAAGAAACCTTCGACAAAGAAGGCTATCTGCATACCGGAGACCAGGGCTTTATAGATGAAGAAGGGTTGATCACAATTACGGACCGGATAAAGGAGATGATCAAGGTCAAAGGTATCGGAGTCGCGCCTGCGGAAATGGAAGATCTATTACTCGGCCATCCAAAGGTTGAGGATTGTGCAGTGCTTGGCATCAAGGATGACTATTCGGGTGAGCTACCGAAGGCATATGTTGTCATCAAGCAAGGCAATGTAGCAAATGAAGACGTAGGAAAGGAATTGCACGCCTTTGTGAAAGAGAGAAAGGTCAGGCATAAGTGGATAAAAGAGATTGAGTTTGTCAAAGAAATTCCGAAAAGCGCCAGTGGAAAGATCCTGAGGCGAATTCTGCGAAACAATAAAACCACCGAGAAAGGTGTAATTGTCAGGGATGCGACTAAAGAGAGGGCAAAATTATAGAGTATCAAGAGAACAGTCACGAAGTGCTTTTACAGTTACTGTAAAAGGACGAATGAGTATAAGAGACTTGTGCCAGTATCTGATTAAACTTCTCGACCCATACAATCTATCGGCCAGGAATGCATATATTCGAGGTCTACTCAGCAAGCAATTGACATTTTGGAGGTTGTGGTGAGTAGTGCATATTTCAATACAACTGCTCCGAGTCTCAAATGGCACTGACTGAATTGTGTTGTGTGTCTCTCATCCATACTTTGCCATTCGATTCGTGTCACGGACCGTGGGCAAGCAAGAACAGGATCACTCTTCTCCAATTCAACTCGGAGAGTTTCCCAGGATATGCGCGTGATGTAGCTTGCAGTCACTGGGCCATTGTATAAATCAGGCCAAGCTTGTCACAGGCGTCGCACGTAGGCAATCTCCGCAGTCTATGTGAACAGTAAAGAGTTCATAATCCCGGAACACCATCTATGATTCTTTAATCCTTGCTGGCCACCTTCATCTCCTTTCCTTCTGGCTTCACCGGATTTGGATTTCCATTCCAGGTCAACTTCCTAGGCTTCATGTAATCCTGCAATACCTCATCTGTCACCGCGTTTCTCCGGTCCTGAAAGGCCTTTACATATTCTTGCATCATGCTGATACAAACTTTCTTGAGTTCGCCTGTCGTAAGAGCGCCAGATTTGTAGTCATCGTACAATTTCTTCAGTTTTTCGTCATCATCCTCAAAGTAGGTCAGATATTGCTAATCATAACGCGTCAGCACACCAGCTTTACAAAGTAGACACAATGGATAATGTACATAAGACACATCGACGTCGGGATTTCCTCCAAACTTGCGTTGCTCCTCCAATGTGTCGCGGCCACCACTAAACGCATAGCGATTAATTTTGTTCTGTCAAGTCGTTAGCATCTCATTTCTTACGGCACCATCATCATTCTGGCTCATCAACCATGTAGCCAAGATCACGCGCACCTTGATTTGATTTGGTGTATCGCTCATGAATATTGCGGACGTCGGATCTGAAGCAGACATCTTTCCCCCAGGACCTTGTAAGGCAGTCAGAAACTTCGAATGTATGATTGCGGGCTTTGGTGAAGGAAAGCGCATCCGATGTGAGTTTTCTCGGAGAAGCCGAAAGTATGGATCTTGGTCTATGGCCATGGGAATGAGACATGGTATTTTGGCTGTTTGCTTTGAGCGGAGATCAGAGTTGGGGTCATCCCCCCAGATTTCGGGATACGACGTTGCAAAGGCAGCTACACATTGAAGTGATGGGAAGTAACATCGACCTATGCTAGTGCTGTGGGAGAAAATGCAAGATTAGCATTGTCATCAACCAAAATCATAAGTCATGGATATCTAAAGCGAAAGCTCTCAGGAAACTCTTAGTAAATCAATCATTCCCGCCAAATGCTCGACAAGGAAAGCTTGCAGTATGATGTTTTTGTTTTTGCTTTTATTTTTTGGTAAATTGATCAACTTACCTCTCATTAAATCCAAAGGCGCCCCTAACTTGGTTAAAGGTTATAAGCTTGGAGAATTCCCAGGCATTTAAAAGAAAATGTCCACCAAAGTATTTGAGATCACTATAGATGAAAGTCTTTCTAACATCAAATCCCATAGCAATAATGTCTTTGGCATTATCTCGGGAGTATTGCAAGACCTCCTCGAACGTGATTTTCTCCTTGAACAGAGCCTTTTCATCGTCGGTCAACATAATCACCAAAGGCACGTCAAAGACATCTTGTAACCAGCGTGTGAATTCAAACGGAATCGTATGGCCGATATGTACGCTTCCACTGCTGGGGCCACGGCCAGTGTAGAGAAAGAACTTGTCACCACGTTCATAGCAGTCCAGAATCCGGTCAAAATCCCGGTGGCTGAAGAAGAGACCACGCCTCAGCCAGCGGTGTGGTTTGTGTCCAGTCACTCGTTCAAAACGATCTAATAGAGCCTGATCAATGAGCTTCGTGTTCCATTTCCTATCAATATCATGTTATCCTCAACATGTACGATGGTGATATTGTTTGTAGCAACATACTGCGAGATAGCTACATAGTCGAAAGCTAGAGTTCTTCCTTGTTCGTCTGTGCCTGCTTGCACAGACCACGGATCGATCTGTTGATCGGCCATGTCAAATGAGATCTTCTTTGGACAAGCTCTCGATGCCCAAAAGATTCGAGGTCAAGGCAGGTAGTGCAAGTTGGTTCATAATATGTGGTGTGTGGTGTGACTCAATCGGCGTACTCATCACTCACTGCGCGCCGACGGGTAAAATGCCCGCAATTAAATCCCACACGATCCTACCATAACAGTCACATCACACTTAAAATCTTAGCCGAATGACATTGTATATGCGTCGTAAGATGCCAGGCTTTCTCTAGTCCAATCTACCAATCCATATCTGCAATTAGGTCTGTCTTCGACGTCACATGAGCAATTTAGATTACCATGTCGTTCAAACACTCTCTTGAAGAACTGTTGGATCGTGGCAAGGCAGAAATCAAGAATTTTACCGAGAATCATCGTGGCCCAAGCATTCCAGAGTCCAGTAAACCGGCTCCTCCGGTTCCACTATCGAGTAAACCTTCTCCACTGTCATCCCGGCCTTACTGGCAGCCAAATTTTCACCCCTCAGTCCCTGTCTCTCAGTATTTCCAGCACGAGTGCGGACAACATGGTTGGGGAAACAATGAGGCTCAAAACTACACTGCAGACACCACCAACTCCTTCCATACGCAGGACTGCAAGCTCGTTGTGCGCGCCATAGCAAACAGCTCTGCACCTACAAACGAGACGAAATTCACAAGTGCAAGGTTGATCAGCCACCAAAAATTAGGCCGTCAGCGCGGATGTCTCATTGCTACCCTCACTCCTCCTTGTGCCCCTGGAATATGGCCTGCCTTCTGGATGCTGCCCTCGCAGCCATTCACCTGGCCCAACGATGGCGAAGTTGACATCCTGGAGACATGGAACGGTGATTACGTGAACCACAGTTGCTTGCACTGGGGCTTTTATAATGGCGAAGACTGGAACAAACACCGCGTCATAGAAACACAAATGGCAAACACAGGAGAACAGCAGGGACATACTTATGCATTTACATGGCAGCAGCCCGAGAGCGGACAAGGCGGAAAGGCTGTTTGGTACATTGACGGGCGACCGGTCATGAAAGCAGCAATCCCAGAAGGAATAAGGAGAATGGATGATTGGAAAATCATTATAAATGTAGCAATGGGTGGGAATGTCTGTCAGGGAAGGATACCAGTAGATGGAGAATATCACTTTATCATCCATGAGATCAAACTTTGCGAGGAGCCAGCTGGTGGTTGGCATACATTTGAACGAGATTGGAATGCAGCACCAGAAGGCCATCCCATGTAAGAAGATGACGCCGTCAAGGTAATCAACATGAATTATCGATGTTTACTCACACAAGCTTCCCGATAGGTAATTTCGGACTGGTAGGATGTTTGGCAAGCTTTTTCAAACATTGCCGGTGTTCCTCATGTGAGAGCGGCTCCTGAATCAATGTCCAGCGCTGCTTCACTTATCTGGGCGCCAACACTGGGAGCTTCCACCAGTTCGCTGTTCCTGGTTCGGTGCCATCAGGGTAAGAATGCATACTATTTAAACAATACATTTGTCATCTCATTACAACAGCAGTATGCCAGAAAATGGATTTTAAAACCTCTCCTTTTATCTATACAGAGTGGATTCTATATCGTATTACACATATCAAATAGCTTTTGAGTATAAGCGGGTCCTCAAAAACACCCGTTGATTGTACACGTTGTGAGGCACAATCGTTTAATCTTCATCTGCAGACTGCATGTTCTTGACAGCAGTTCCGCTTCTCAACATCTCTGCTGCTGAGCCTTGCGCCAAAACACCGCCTTTGTCAAGCACTACGCAATAATCTGCATTCTTAACAGCCTCTATCCTATGAGCAATCGTGATTACTGTGCTCTCTTTCATTTCATCACGAAGAATTTGCTGAATCTCCATGGATGTCTCAAGATCCACTGATGCAGTTGCCTTTATAGGATTCAGTAGTCATACACATTAGGGGAAAACGACAGGCACGTACCTCATCAAGAATAACGACCGGGCTCCTTCTTAGTACGGCCCTGGTCAAGCCAATTAATTGCCTTTGCCCTTGGCTTAAGTTTTTACCTCCGGCCTCGATTTCTGTCTCTAACCGCCATCCATGTCGACTACACACACGTTCAAGCACACCAGCACAATCTTCATCAGAATGCTCGTTCATAGGGTCCAAGTTTTTTCGCATGGAACCAGGGAAGAGCACCGGGTCCTGTGCAAGGAACGTTACACGTGTACGGAGCGCTTGTGTATTAACCCGAGCAATGTCAATATTGTCCAACAGAATTTGACCTTTTTCTGGGCGTACTGTTGCTAGGAGAGATAGAGCAAGCGTACTTTTCCCAGATCCAGTACGCCCCACAATCGCAGTCGTTGAGCCTCCGGGTATTCTGAGGGAGACGTCACATAAGGAGACATCAAGATGCGGTGCGTATCGGATTGTGACATTCTGAAACACAACATCGCCTTGGAATGAAGGCCACCAAGCTGGCGGTTCAATGTCTCCTTCTGGCTCTTGCTCTAATTTGAGTAGTTCAACAACACGCTCGACTGATACAAACTCCATTTGCAATTGGCCATACTGTCTGCAAAGCATGTGAGTGGCCTGTACAAAGTTGTCTGCTGCGATAAGGGCAAAAGCTGTCAAACCAGGCGAGACATAGGTAAAGAGAGCCAAAAGTGTAAGCACAAAAGATGAAAAGGCCGACAAGGTATCAAAGCGATACATTAGCCATGCCTGGAGACTCCAAAAGAAATGGTCCATTTTCTGGAAGTTGTCAACGACTTGGATAACTCGATCCTGAAAGCGATGTTGAGCACAGAACGCCCGGACCGTAACCAGACCCTCGACCAGTGCCCCAAAATTCGACATGAGCGGGCTGAGCGAGACCATTTCGAGTCGCCGTAAACTTTGAGAAGTGGGTAAGAAGCGGCGAAAGATGAGCACGAACGCTGCCGTGAGTGCGATAGAGAAAACGAGGAAAATTGGTGTAACGGAGGCAAAGACTGCCAGAGATGAGACCCATAGCACAACGCCAAAAGCAATCATTTGGAATTGAAAGCTTATATTTCCATCAACGGTGCCAATATCCGAAGTCAAGCGGTTCATCAAGCGACCGACCGGCGTAATGTCGTAGAAACGAAATGTAGCGTGGCTAACTTTGTTCATGGCTTCCTGAAACATCTGCTTTCCTGCAGAGTATACAATAACGAGCATAAATGCCTGGGCCATGAAAGCAGAAATTGCTTGAGCGATTGCGAGAATGAACAGCACCAGAAGCCATGGTCGAACATTACTCTCCGGCGGTGGCAAATTGTCAAAAAGGCCAGATGACATGGTCTCTATGGAGTGGTCGTATGCCTCACCCCATGCCTTCAAGAACCACTGTCTGAGCAGAGACATCAGTCGTGATAAACTTAGTAAGCATATCAGCACTATCCACCATCTGATCTTGCCTGCTTTAATGTATTCCCAATAAACTCTTACTTGAACACTACCGTGTGCTCTATGCTCATCTTCAATAAACTTGTCTGGGATAGCGGCTGTATTCTGATCTTCGTCTGCCTGGTCGTGGTTGGCGTCAAGCGAGTCATCCGATTCACTCGAGTTTGAGATGCTTGAGGGCAAGCTAGTAGACAAAATTTGGGCTTGTCCTCCAGAGATTTCGATCATTTGCTCAGCAATGCCCTTGCATAATTCGGTACGATGCGTAACTAGGACTATTGTTCTGCCTTCGGACAACGGCCCTGCCAAACATCTACGAACAACAATCTCAGCTGTCTGATGGTCAAGCGCAGAGATGGGATCGTCAAGAAACAAGATTCTAGACCGGCTGTACATTGCTCTTGCAAGAGCAACTCGAGCCTTCTGTCCACCTGAAAGCCCGATCCCGTTCTCGCCAATATTCGATAAATCACCGTGTTTAAAATTAGCCAGATCTGGAATTAATGCACAGGCTTCCAAGACAAGCTTATAGCGCTGCTCATCATACGATGAGGAGAACAATATATTCTCGCGTATGCTCATGCTCTGGAGCCACGGAGTCTGTGCACAATATCCAATCATTTCACCAGGATGCTCGTATATGCCGTTTATCATGTCGAGTTCTCCTAGCAAAGCCTGCAATAGAGCGGTCTTACCGGCACCGACTTTTCCACACACCACATTAAGGCCGGACGGGAATGATAGATTGAGATTACTGAGAACTGGTTCGATCATCCCAGGCCATGCAAATGAAGCATTTTCAAGACAGAGCTTTGGGTTCTCCGAGGCATTTGGATAAAGCTCGACATGGGCTTTATCTGGCTCTTTCATAAAGTCTTCAATGCGGCCCATAGCTATGTAAGCATTAAGGAAGGTTGTGATCAAACCCGGGACTTCTCGCAAAGTTGACTCCAGCATTTGGAAGAGCTGCATTGCTGGAAAGATGAGACTTATGCTGAGCGGGCGTCCAGCCCAAACCGTGTAAGCGTAGAGTACGGCAACAGGAAACATGCCAGTTGAAAGATAAGTGAATGAATAAATCACAGCATTCCAGAGAGCCGTAACTACTCGCCACTCTAGTTCACGCTGCCGGGCGGCAATTATCTGTTCGAGCCACTTGTCCTGCCAACCATACCATCGTAAATGCCGGATGGCTTCTACAAATTGGGACGTTGCTTGAAGCCGATCATCGGTTGTAGATCGGCGAAGACGTTCGTAGCTTAACAGGAGGCGTGTGATGACTGCATTGGCACTTTGAGCTATGACTACTGTCAAAATACCGACCAAGCATGGCCAGCCAATTAGCTTCCATGTGACTGCGATTGAGAGGATAAGCCCAAGAGGTACAGTTACGATTGTCTCTATCTCCCAGAACCTTGTCAAGCACTGTTAGTTACAAAACAGAAGCTAGGATAGGGAGGTTGTATTGCTACCTTTGGGCTACTTCGTAAACATCTCCACTAAAGCACAGTAAGCGACAAGTACAATATCGACATGATTGGGCACAGATGAGTTAACCAAGCTCACCGCATGAGGTTGAGAATTTTGCCCATCGAAGCAGGCTTATTGCGCTTCTCTTTCGCGCTCTTGCCCTTTAATCCCATTGGGAGGCTAAGTTTGCCGCAATTTCTCCAGGAGCGTGTTGGATGGAATTTTGTGTTATCGGTGTCTGGGTTATTAGTCTCCTCAGAACGAGTCGCATTTTGGTCTACAGCAATCTTTCTTGACAATGTTTTCTCATATAACATCGTAATCATTTCTCCTCTTGACCTCTCGTAGCATCTCCTACTATACCAGAGATTTATGACACCGGACTGAATATTAGTAAAGCGAACTAGAAGCGATAGGAGAGCGTAGGTAATAGCGGAGCTTCTGGGTACACTCGGAGTCTCCATCGACCACAAGAGTTGCTGCAGTAGAAGAGGAGTAGAGTATGCTACGAGTTTATTCAGTCAGCTAATAGACATTGGGGCTTAAGGATGTCTCGAATGTAAAACAGTACATACTTGCCAAGGACTCGAGAACCCCAAGGAAGATTATGATGACAATGTCAATCCCATTTGCCGAGAGCAGTCGCCTCGTCACAGACCCTTGAAGCTGTCGAAAAGATTCATGCAATCTTTTGTGCTGGAATACATATGCTAACAACCACACGTCGTCATCGTGCATTTGTCGCTTTGAGCCAATCGCAATCATTGGGGCCATCCATGACACTGTCACGAATTGCCACAAGGTCAGATTGTCTTCTGGGCTTCTGAAAGAGCTGGTAGGCGTGTGATATACAGGACAAATATCGTCCAATGGAAGACGAGGATCTCGAAGAGGCATCGACAAAACAGTGACGATTGCCACCAAAGCTGCAACAACTACAAGACACTCCACGATTTGTCGGTCATCAAGTTTAGTGCTAGCTTCGACGAGTCCTGGTATTAAAAGGGCCAGTTCCGTAACGTAGAATGCTATGAAAGAGGTTGGTGCCGTCCTCGGAACAGTCACAGCAGTCAACATAAACAAGATGCCCTATGAATTCCCAAGTTAGTACATTTGTGATGGCAGAAACAATAAGGGATAGCAGAATTGATGTGTTGGGTTGCGTCCAAAATGGAGCAGGATTTTACCAGGACAGGAACTCACCCAGGAGACAGCAGATAAGATGGATGAAAAATGGTAGTTCCATTTTACAATAATGACGATCCAAGCCACGAATCCTACAAGTGTAGAGAAAAGTAAGGAAACGAAGCCGGGTCTAACGGAACCTTGTTTAGCATCTCTGGACAGTTCTCCTTTAGACTCGCTACATTCTTTTATAAATGGCCGAGTCCACTGAGGACGCAACTGACGAAAGCGTCGTAGAAAATGGCCCAAGGTGATAAGAGCTACGATGACTGTGGGAGTTATCGAAAGAAACGGTAAAAAGCATTTGTCAAAGCGAGCATTTGTAGAGTCCTGGATGCAAGGTCAGAAGATTCCAATGGAACGCGGCATTTACTAGCATGTAAAGATACTGACCCAAAAGCTGCTGCACTCTTGATGCTCAATGATCGTGGCGTTTATCGACAATGACGGGTTATAAAGTACCCATTGATGGCCCTTCTTCAACGAAGTCATTTTGCTTGCCTACTTGATGAGTTGGACAAAAAGTAACTGCTGGTGGTTCACGACGGAGGCAGTCATGCAGTCCGCAATTTCTACCTTCAAGGACCACACCTCACCTCGACAGAGAACGCAATGTGCAATCACATATGATCGCATTGGATTGATGCTAAGAATATAAATTTCCAGTCGGTCAGTCACATAGTCACGTGCAACTCTCACCGATTTCATGATTCTCCTTGCATGCAAAGAGTCACCAAATTCTTATCCGCTTTCAGCCCAAATAGGCAGACATTCCTGTCACACAAGAAAGCCAAAATAAGTAAGTATAAGAGTCCCGTGAACGCCATCCGTCCCATCTTTTTAAAGACATATTTGTTCAAGATCTTCGGTCGATTTCATATTTAGCGCCATACGGCTCTGTCAGCATCCACCTCGTCCATAGCCCAGCCTTCTCAGCTCAACATGGTGATATTATTACGCCGACTTTTGCGCCAAGAAAGCTGATTTGAGCAAATGCCAAAGAAAGATTCAGCCCCCAATAACGCCTACCCGCCCGTCTCACTAAAAACAAATGTTGTAGTGCACGGCCCCGGTCCTACTACAACGATCGTCACACCGGAATTGCGCCTTTGCGCTGATGCTTCTGGTAGCATGGACGAGAGCTGAGGTATATCAGGCAATGCGCCTCTTCGGCATGGCCTCCTACCTTCACGCAATATCTCAAAACTACGCAATCGCGAGTCAATAGCCACAACACCAGAAAGATGCACGAAATACCTGCAGATCTCTCCAAAAGCCTCCGGTCCTACCGTGGTAGCGTCCACAGCAAATCTCCGGCGCCCGAAGATAGTACAAGATCAGCTACAAACGACTCTGAGTCGGACGAGGACGAAAGCCAGAATCCAAATTCCCTGATACTGGTAACTCAGACCTCTTAGAGCTTACACCCGTAAACTCTTCTCCGCTTCCTTCAATCTTCTGCTAACCACGCGACTTGTCAGCATCCCACAGCCTCAAACCACAATCTAAGGCGCACTGGTGGATTTGAAAGGCAGACACCTCCCGCGGGCCCACAGAATGGAGTCACTCAATCTGCTTCACTCCCAATGTCTCCCAAAAATCCTCCACAAGACAAGCCAGAGAGCGCACCGACAATGAGTAGCCCCATTGATCCCGACCCGATTGCAGCGCGCGAAAAAGATCGCAAGGAACCTTTGGCGGCACCAGACTTTTATTATCTGATGGGCATGCAACCACCGGCGGACAAAGGTCAGGTTCCTAAGCAACTTGGTGCGACAAGTGGGTTGTACCCAACCATTCGGTCCAAGCATGACCACATCAACAGGAAATACCGAATCTACGACTTAATCGTCTACGTCTTTCTCGTCCTCCAGATCATCTTGGCAGCCATCTTCATCGTTTTGGGTGCCTTACGAAACCTTGACTCGCATACCGCTGTTGCTGTACTTGGTGCAGTCAGTACTGTGATTGGTGGCGTCTTGGCTTTGATGAAGGGACAAGGCCTGCCCAATCGCTTGAGGATGACACGGGCGGGGCTGCAAAAAGTTCTTTTCGAAGCAGAGGAGCTGTATTGGGATGTGCGCGCTGGTCGGAAAGTTTTGTATGCCGATGTTAAGAAGGTTAGGGAAGATTATTTGAATGTCTTGGAAGAGGCGAACAAAAATCACCCGGACACTTGGAATTCGACAACCGCGGATGTCGGGCAGACTACTCAGCGTACTGGTGAGAAGGCTCAGGTAGCAAATGCTGATAAATCTGCCGCTCCCGAGCCGCCAAAAGCAGCATGACATGTCACAGATAATTCGAGATATATGTACAAGCTCAAGTTCTTTTCGATATTGTGAAATTTTAGTCGTTTGATATAAAAGATATATCATCAATTTCAAAAGTTCCCGGTGAAGTAGATCTTCTCACAATGCTTCACATTGCCAAGCAAGCCTGGCCGACCCTTGGTAGACTCTCAATTGCGCACGTATCTAACATGGGGTCCAGCTGCTTAACTAAGAGGCTCGCAGTGACACATCATTCTATGGATTGTCTGGTCTTCTTGGATTAACTTTCAAACTCCTAGCGACTGCATGTTGGAGCTTCAAAGGCGTAAGTCGTCTGGAGCGTGAGATTAGGGCGCATCCGTAAAGAATTTGCACATAATTGCATTAACAAACGCCCGTCAAATGAGTAATTACATTTATGTCTACTACGAGGAACTGCGAACTTCTTTAGCTTTAGGCCTTTTCCAGCGCAACGGTGGCCCCAAATCCTTCGTGGTCTCTTGAAATACCCAAGTAAGGGGGGTAAGCGAAAAGTTAAAAAGATTGCAAAAGTCGTGCATTGATTTGAGGGACATGTTTAGCAGAAGAAGAGCAATACAAGAATCAGATATCGATTGAAGCTACTAAATAACAGGAAATGAAAAAAGATGGGTCTAGGTGATTGTCGAGAACGCCCATCCCTTGCACAGTCTAATACTTCCAATATATGCAAACAAACTCTTTCTTTCCAATCCAGCCCGTAGCGAACAAGCCGACGAAATATATTCAATTACAGGTATGACGTCTCGAATTGGCATCACAAACTCCTCCTCGCTTTTCCAAAGCACGCGCGTCAAGTTCAGATGGCTTAGATACCGTTGTTGATCTTCTCATCGATGTGGCGGTAGCGCTCAAGCTCTTGCCTGTTCTTGATGACGACGACAGTGGAAAGGAGATGGATCACATCGAGGCCTAGAACAAAAACAGAAGATTAGCACTGTGATTGACATGCTTTGGCTGGATAGGTTCGAGCGGATTATCCTATACATACCGACAATACCGAATGCCGCAGTAAAGATCAAATCCAAGAATTTGTTCGAAAAATTAGTGAAGGGGGTTTGACAGCCTCCCTTGGTTGCCGCTATCAAATCCGCAGTGCATGTCGAGTCTTGGACGAATGGCGGGCTTGTGCTGTTTGCATAGCCGCAGCAATCAAACTTCATCTGCAGCATACTTTGATCCGCCAAGGGTTGCTCGCCCCAAATGGTATTGAGTCTAGCCTTGGTCTTCAAGGTGTCGAACCACAGGATTAGACCGACAATCATGGTGAATGTCGTGCAGATAACAACGAGCCAGCCATGGAGCTTGAGGAAGAGGCGGTTCAATGGGAGCATAAAAGCCGGTAGGGCGGTCAAGAAGGTCGCAAAGACAAAAATGGCGTTGACAAGAGAAGCTGGTTTTATTTCGTTAGCGCACCTCTGACAAGCTGGCAATGGCGCATACCTGTGATCGGGGAATGAGAAAGCAACAGGTTGTGAGCAATGTTGCTTTCTGTTGTCTTCTTGTCCATGTCATTTCTGCTCACGACCGCAAAAGCGGTCAGCAAAGCACCGCCGACGAGGAAGAGGAAGTTCGTTCCTATGAACGTAAGAATAATCTTGTTGACCATGGCTGTGGTATTAAATAGATGTCTTCTAAAAGGGAAGGAATGAGTGACAGTGTCGGTCAACGACTACGAGTCCTCCAAGAAGACGACCAGCCAGCTGGGCAACGTGTAAATGAGCGTTGTTGTCCGAAAGGATCAATGTTCAGTAGAAAGGCATGAAAGGAAAGAAAGATTGAGGGTGTGCCGGGGGAAAAGGCCAAGACCTACCAGCCATGGTGGAGCCATGTTATGGGATTAAACTGCTCAGTGTCGTGCAGCATCACCGTCTGAGGAGAGTTTCACGCTGAAGCGCGCCGGGTGTCGCCCTTCCGCCGACCAATTCACCAGGGAACGGAGAGGATTGAGTTGCATCGCTTATCGCAATTGCTTCGACGGAGCATTTCAATTCAGTGTATTCCAAAATATAACAGTAAGGCGAATTCTTTTGGCCCAAGAGTATACCGAATATGTTCACGAGCAAGTACAATGTGGGAGCGTTGAAGAGCCGATGTTCCCCGGCGGCGGCTGGAGCACGGTTTCGCCGATGTGGAGCGTCAAGCTCATCACCAGAGCCTAGTGCTTCGACCAGGTAACAGAGCAATCAAGACAGCTCTCTCTGCAACCGGTGGCGTCTCCGATGGTCAGATTCGGATGAGGCTCATTGCGCACTGGGCAGCAGTTTCCATTTTGATTCATCCAGGACCCACCAATAAGTTTGGCGCCGTCGTGATCGTTATTGCTGACAGGAGCGCACACAGTGCTGAGTAGCACGATTCATGTTAATGAGATTGACTAATTACAGGCATCAAAAGCTAATTACAGCAATGCCCCGAAACTTTTGTTACCGTAATAAAAGCAAGAATGACAATGATGCTCCGGTGCGAGAAACCCTCCTCCCTGCAAATGCAATCTATGGTACAGCTCGCATAGCTCAAGTGCAAGTCGGGTATCTCGTGCGATATTAAAGAGAAAAATGCAATCTACCCAGTAGTCACGCGCAAGCCGACTGAAAGTCCTACTGGCAGCGCACCACGCAAAGTGGAGTGGCAGACGGAAATCTGGTACATGTGATGGAGACGAGAAACGCAGAGAAATGCAAATGAAACCGACAAAAAAGAAAAATCCAGCACGCGACATCAGAGCCTCCAGTCAATCCTTACTCTTATTTGATAGCCAGCAGCTTGACGTCGAACACCAGGGGAGAGTTGGACGGGATGCCAGGCATGCTCTTGCTGCCGTAGGCCAGATTGGCAGGCACCGTAATTCTCCTTTCTCCTCCAACACTCATTCCTACAACACCAATTTCCCAGCCCTTGATGACCTCATTGTTGCCCAATTTGAACGAGAATGGTTTCCCCTTTTTGTTTGAGTCGAACACCTTTCCATCCTTCTCCAGCTTACCAATATAGCGCATGTCCACGCGATCCCCCTTCTTCGCAGCAGGACCGACGCCAAGCTTCTTGTCATCCATCTTGACGCCTTGAACTATTTTCACGCCAAGAGTAGCCTTTGGCTTTTCAGCATTCTTGTTTTCCTGCTTGCCTTCGGTTTTGGGGGAGTTGGTTGGGCCTTGCTCGAGATTTTTAGCAAACTGTACTTTCTTTTCGTTCTTGGTGGCACCCTCTTTGATCGGCGGCTCTTCTTTGACGGTGTCGGATTTGGCTGCAGCTATAGCTTCACCTTTGTTGTTCTTCAGCTTCTTGGCTTGCTTTTTGCTGAGCTTCTGATCGCCGTTGATTGCCTGTTCTTGTTTGACGAGTTTCTCGAATGTCTCAACCTCGTCCTCATCTTCATCCTCGGATTCTGCAGCACGTTTATTCCTTCCCTTCACTTCTACTGCCTTTACCAGCTTAGGCGCTACTTCTTCGTCATCAAGCTCGGTAATTCTTGGGTCCTCTACGTCGTCAAGCTCGTCCTCCTCAGATTCCTCGTCATCCAATTCGTCCCCATCCAAAGCCAAGTTATAATCGTCATCTTCTTCGTCGGAATCATCAGCTCTAGCAATATCGTTTGGAGAAAGAACGTAGTTTCCGGTAAGAAAGATGTTGTGAGTGCCTGAAACCTCAAAGTAAACACGCTCGTCCTCGCCAACAGTAATGTCTAGCGGCTGTTGGTAGTTCTAGAGGAAACAACTGTCAGACATGGCAGTGTAGTGCAAGTACTGAGAGACTGTTACCTTGTTTGGGTCGAGGGTGCAAATGACGAATTCTTCCACCTCAGTATCATCGTCTTCCATGTCCTCGTCATCATCAGTGACCTTGGCCTTGCCTTTCTTGACCGAGTTCACACCGTTGATGCCATTAGGGATTCCATCTTCCATGTCATCGTCCTCTTCTTTTTGAAGCTCCTTCTTGAGAGCTTCTACACGAGCTTTGTTGGTCTTGGATGGGTCGCTTGGTCCCTCACCGTTCACATCCTCTTCATCGTCCTCTTCATCATCTTCCTCTTCATCATCATCGTCGTCCTCTTCACCAAGCAATGCCTTCATTTGATCAACATCAAAGTCGTCATCATCTTCATCATCATCCTCGGAGCCAATTGGCTCGCGGAGGATTTTGAGAGTAGCGCGAGGGGCATCAGCAGAAGCATTTCCATGCTCTTGGGCAGGGGCGCTGGGATCAATTGCTGCCATGGTTACACGAAACTGCACATCGCGTCAACAGGGCGGTTAAGGTACGATAATTGCGATGGGATATATGATAATTCGTGTGGATGCTTTGTGAATAGACGATACGATTCAGATGAAATAGATAACTTTTTGTTAACAACGGTCTTATTGACGAACATGGAAAGCGTAAATAATAATGTATTGGAGGCAGATAGGTAGGAGAGCGGTGAAGCTGAAATCAATCCTCATTTTTGCGTGTTGTTACAGCACACAGGAAGACACATAGTATGAACTGGGGAGTGACGGAAATAGGCGTTGGATCGGGCATGGTCCAAAATACAATCCAGCAGATCCAAAGATGAATGCATTCAATCAAAGTGCACATGGTTGGTTCAACTTACAGTAGCGGGGAAATCAGGAACAGCTGGGATAGGACCCTTCCCAGCCGGAACCTCGAGTCCATAGACTGCAACAGGAAGAAGAGTCGACATGCTGGAGTTCTGTAGGCAATGTATGGGGGAGTAATGAAGCAGGAAGAGAGATGGGGGATGGTGGATGGAAAAGGCAGCCAGTCGAGCCAGCCGAGTCGGTCGTGGCCGTCCATTTTTCTGCCGGCGAACTTTTAATGTGCCTTCACCGCCTGATACACAGTACAATTTCCACTAGGGGCGGACCCCACGCTACCCTCGGCTAAAGCTTAGCAAGACGCGTGGTGGGGCATTCGTCGCCAGCTGCCCGCGACTTTCGTCATGCCTCGCGTTTAACTCGTATCGTGGTTTTGCACTTCAGTCAGCCTGTTCTCTTATTCGCGCTGATTCGTAAATACCTTATTCCAATCTCATTCGTCGTATTGTTTGCCTCTGTATGGGATCGAAATTAGAGGCCAACTCCAACGAAACGAGAAAACGTATCGCTGAACGTAAGACTCCCTTGCTACGTCTCATTCTCTCACTAGACATTCGCTAATCTTCGACTAGATACCTTTCAAAATGAGGAAGGCGAAGAGTATGAGCCTTCCAACTTTGGAGGCTTTCCCGACTATTTTCGCCGCAAAAAGATCAAGCTACAAAATCTCGACGTTGAACTTCGTGAACAGTCTGCTGGGAACCCCCCCATCTTCCGTGGCGTTGTTGCCCATGTCAACGGCTACACGCAGCCTTCACTGAATGACCTGCATAAACTCATCGTTTCCCACGGCGGCGGTTTCATACAATATCTAGATGGCAAGACACAAGTTACGCACATTATTGCCAGCAACCTGACACCCAAGAAAACTGAGGAGTTCAAAAGGTACAGAATTGTCAAACCAGCATGGATCGTCGACAGTGTACATGCCGGCCGACTTCTTCCATGGGACGCCTACCGCATCGTTGACGAGGGTGCTGGTCAAAAAGTACTCCAGTTCGATGACGGACGAATAGTGAGTCAGAAGAACAGTCAGATTCGAGGCTATCGGGATCAATCAGATGCTAGCTGGTACAACAAACAGTTTGAGAGCGCGATGCAAGAAGATACTGATGACCAAGACGACGGAGTGCCGATGGATGAAGATGTAGGAGAGAATACAAATGTAGATGTGCATGAGGGCACGGATGATGAAATGGATGACGAAATGGACGAGGACCTGGATGAGGACATGGAGGAGGACACAGACACGCCAACAAAAGAGCTCAAGGAGACCACGCATGATCAAATAGATCAAACCCGTGTACCATCTCCTTTCAAGGAAAGAAGCCTGTTTCTTGATGGGGCCTGCTCACCTCTGCCCCCCAAGGCCGACTCGCAGGAACCACCAAAGCACTCTCACTTGTCTCTCCTGCACAGCAGTCTTCACGGAGCAGATGGCGCCCCAGATGAAGTGAGGTCAGTAGCGCAGGTTCCGTCAAAAAGAGACAAAGGTGCAAATCAGATGATCGAATACGTGAAAGAACATGTTTTGGACCAAGATGATGATTTGAAATACTACATGAGACCTGTCTCTCCCCAAGGACGTGACAGAAATTCGCCTCAGTTGAAGGGAAACGATACTTTGGGCTCCATCTCACCGTCGAGACGTGCTAAAATGACAGCAGAAGAGCACAATGCAATCTTACTAGCCGACCCTCGAATCCGCAAATCTACGGTCGTCAACCCAGACTTCTTAGAGCAATATTACCGAGAATCTCGTTTGCATCATCTGTCAACGTGGAAGGCGAATTTGAAATCCCAACTCCAAAAATTGACTTCGGAAAAAACATCGTCGCAAAAGCCACGTATCAAGCGTCCTTCCGGTGCTCGCAGGTACATCTTGCACGTTGACTTTGATAGCTTCTTCGTTGCTGTGTCACTCAAAAAATGTCCACAGCTCAAAGACAAGCCCGCCGTCGTTGCACATGGTGGTGGTTCCGGTTCCGAAATTGCAAGCTGTAATTATCCCGCGCGTAAATTCGGAGTCAAGAATGGCATGTGGATGAAACGTGCTCAAGACCTCTGCCCGGATCTCAAAATTCTGCCATATGATTTTCCGGCCTACGAGGAAGCGAGCAGAATTTTCTATCATGCTATTATCAAAACAGGCGGAATTGTCCAGAGCGTGAGCATTGATGAAGCTCTTGTAGATGTTTCCGCCGAGTGCATATCTGCCGGTGGAAGCGACGGCAAGCAGCCAAGAGAAGGTAGTATTTATCGTGAACAGACCAAAGCCGAGGAAATCGCCCAAAGCCTCAGAGATCAAGTTCTTGAGAACGCGGGCTGCAACGTCTCTGTTGGTATAGGAGGCAATATTTTACTTGCCAAAGTGGCTCTTCGAAAAGCCAAACCAGCTGGTCAGCACCAAATAAAACCCGAAGAAATCTTGGACTTTATTGGGCAACTTGAGGTTCAGAACTTGCCCGGTGTCGCATACAGTATTGGCGGGAAGTTGGAAGACATTGGCGTACGCTTTGTCAAAGACATTCGAGCAGTGACAAAAGAAAAGCTCATGACAACTTTGGGCCCCAAGACTGGAGAAAAAATTTGGGATTACTCGAGAGGAATTGATAAAACTGAAGTCGGAGACCAGGTCATCCGTAAATCTGTTTCTGCCGAGGTGAATTGGGGTGTTCGCTTTGAAACACAAGAGCAGGCTGATGAATTTGTCGAAAATCTATGCGGCGAACTTCACAAACGCCTGGTTTCCGAATCCGTGAGTGGTCGCCAATTCACCATGAAGATTATGCGACGTGCAACAGATGCTCCACTCGATCCGCCGAAACATCTTGGCCACGGGAAATGCGATACTTTCAGCAAAAGTGTTGCGCTGAGCATGGCTACGAATGCAACCAATATTCTGGCGAAAGAAGCTCTTTCTATTCTCCGTGGCTATGGATTCTCGCCAGGCGAATTACGAGGCATTGGTGTACAAATGACCAGATTAGAACCTCTGAAAGGCACTTTGGATGGAGCCCCCGAAAGTAGCCAAAAGCGTCTCCAGTTCAAATCGAGAGATGCAAATCCTGTCGTGGCATCGATGCATACGAATGAGCCTATACATGATGATATTCGTACTCCTCAAAAGCCGAAACAGAAGGGACATGAAGTGGATAGGTACGACGTACCAAACGGACTTGAAGCTTCGGATAGTCCCAGTCGAAAACCTTTGAATGTTGCTGGCACTCAATTCGTTATGCCAACTGCAGTTGATCCAGAAGTTCTCGCTGAGCTACCCGAAGATATACGGTCAAAGCTCACGAAAGCTGTCTTGCCAAGGCAGCAAGGTGCAGGAAATGCAGTCGCACCAAATCAGTCTGAGATTGTGACTGGTTTCCTGCCGACTGAATCCCAACTCGATAAAGAAGCATTGGAAGCCTTACCTGCTACAGTCCGTGCCGAGATTACTGCCTTTTATGACGATCAGAACCGCGCATCACGCGACCGCTCTTTGCTGCTCTCCCCAACTAAACCTCGCCCTCAATCACTCATGAAAAAGGTGGCATCAAGAAAACGGGGCGGCGGAAATGCATCCCGTGGTCGAGGAGCATCCAAAGCTGGCTCATCGTCCACTCTCACTCAAGCTGCTTTCGTGACAACGCGTCCACGCAACGAGGCCACAACCTCATCTGAACCAATCTCTGAGGACTTTCTCGCTGCCCTACCTGAAGATATTCGCCGTGAAGTGCTCGATGACGCCCGACGTGAGCGCCTCAAGCGTACTTCCGGCATTGATATTGGTGCCCACACCCATGCTCGCCAGCCCGTGTCTTGGGACCAACAAGATGATGTTGCCGCTCAGGCTGTTGGTCTAATTGATGCACTTGGTACTGATTCTGCTGCATTGGTTCGCGAACGCACTATCATACTCCCTCCCCGGCCTGCGACGCCAACGTTTACGATGAAAAAGTTCTCACAGCTGCCAGAGCTGCGGGGGGCAGTGTCGGCATGGGTGAATGAATTTCGCGCAGAGGGGCCGTATGAGGAGGATGTAGAAGCATTGAATAAGTATCTAAGAGCAGTAGTTGTAGACGAGGGCGACATGAATAAAGCGGTGAGTGTAGTAAAGTGGTTTGCTTGGGTCTTGGCAGAAATGAACGAGACTGGGCAAAGTACGGTGGCCACGGGATGGAAAGACGCGCTGAAGACTGTGGAAGAGGCCGTCCAGATAGCCGTTGGTGCGAGGGGTCTGGGAAATGTGCAATTTTGATGCATGCGTGATGGAAAAGGTTCTACTTCACACCAGCGATACCCAAGCTTAGTAAATCTAAACGATGAACAAATCCTGCTTAACATATAATTGCAATATAACACGAAATCTCCTACCACGCATGCCGCGCTGGGTATATTATGTAGAGACTATGAAACAGCCAAAATCGAAGACCCAAGCAATTAGAGCAACAACTCAAACTTCCATAGAGCAATCAAAGCCAGACTCGAAACGCCGAAGATGCGCTCAATCCTCCGCGTAAGCCAGGTCAAATTTCGTGATATCATTGCAATCCGTAATTGGCATTCTCGTTTCATCTCAACTATGCCCGATGGCCGAAAATCTCTTGTTTTTTCTTCTGCGTTTAGCCAAGGCCGGGCTCCAAATGCCAGCAAATAAATCCTCGCACTCATCCTCATCCTGACTGTCGAATTCAATGGCCTCTCCATCATCCATGGTGCTTCCGCTTAGTCCACCGAGCTCTTCCACCTCGAGATCATGAGAAGAAGATGACGGCTCCTCATTCTCCCAACACGAGCTCCGACACACTTTGCGTGTCTCGAGGATAAATTTGCCGACTTTGTAGCGTTGACTTTCCTCTTCAGCAGCAACATACTTCCACCCCAACACACTACCACATTGTGCACAGCTGATGTCGCTCACAGTGTGCGCGCCGGTGACGAGAGTGCGAGGAACAGCCTTGTGGGTATTGGTGTTGGGAAGATTGGCGCTC
Source organism: Astrothelium macrocarpum (assembly GCA_021030915.1). Classification (NCBI taxonomy): domain Eukaryota; kingdom Fungi; phylum Ascomycota; class Dothideomycetes; order Trypetheliales; family Trypetheliaceae; genus Astrothelium; species Astrothelium macrocarpum. Next base: position 35,492 of record JAGEMR010000095.1, on the reverse strand, counting down.
GATGAAACTAGTTTGGAAGAGGCGGGAGAAAAAAGAGAAGGCTGCGCGGAAGGAGATACGAGATAGGCACGGCCATGGCGACCAGTGAAACCTTTGCTGATGATTTGAGACGAGAGGCAGAGATCCGCCAGGCACCGGAAGCAGCGAAGGTGGGATGTGTTGCCGCTTAGGTAGTGTGCTGGTGCGCTCGGGGTGGATGCTTCATGTTGAATGGAGGAAGCAGTTGAGGTGGAACTGGTCGAATCTTGAGACGATTTCCGCCGGCGGAAAGGGAGAGAGGGGACAAGATAGGTAGGAAAGATGGACGGAGGAGAGGGAAGGTGGGCAATCGGCATCGAGAAGGGACTTTGGGGATGTATCACGACTGAATCGATTCCTCAAGGCTCTCCACTAGATGCAAGGAACAGAAGAGAAGAGCCTGGGGAGGAGGAAGAGGAGGAGGAATCAGGGCATGCTGCAATAGTAATACAACCAGCAGGGAGCTCCTGATAGATCCATGTCCGGATGGTGGGGTCAGACGATGCTCACGCTGCCGTCATTCCGCTCATTCCGCCCATTCCCCGATTGCACCGCTTTCTTCCGGCACTTGATTAGTATTGTGCGTCCGACGTGCATGTTTGCAGAAGCTATGAGAATGGCAAGAGCACCCATGTCAGCGTCAGTGTCAGGTGTCAGTGTCTGTGGTTCGGGTACCATAGCCAAGATACAGATTATCACGACAGTGCCTTCTCCCGCTGCTAGACGTGGTGCCACACGTCTCGTAGAAGCAACTACCGCAAGCAAGCCAGTGTCGAAGCTGCCAGTCAAAATGATGGGTAAATCATGCTATCTACTTTTCGTGTACTTCTCTCATCTCAAATCCAATCATGTTATTTCTAGCAGATCGTCTTCTACTAGAGCTACAGGCTGTACTCTGTTCAAACTATTCTTCGATTTGCGCAATCAGTCACAACAAAGTCATTTCTATTATCAAATTTTCCGTCAACAATCATCATGCCTTCCAGAAGCATCACTCCTTATGCCGCATCAAATGCTCCAGACAGGAAACGAAGTGTGACCACTTCATCTGATTCAAGTGCCGTGTCAAAGCTTCGCAAGAGGGTCACCTCTGTCTTCGTTCGCAATAAAAGTGCGTTCTGGAAAGCCTCAGATTCGCACTCCATGTAAGGACGGCCTGCTAACTATTCTCGAGGTCCGTTGGGGGACGATCATGCTGCTCTGATTACAGACACGCGACCTGATGCCGCATCGATTTCGATCACCAATAACAATACCCCTTCTGCCATCTCAAATGATAATTCGGGTGATCGTACAGCATCACGAGCAGCATCGATCGTCTATCTTCACCCTGATCTTCAAAGTGATGGTGCGCTGAATTCTCCATTCTTGGAGATCGGCTGATTTGCTATATTTGTTCCAAAGCTCACGTTTTGCGCAGTGTCTTTGGCAAACGACCGAAAACTTTCGGGACATCTTCGAGAGTTTGATGGGACATGTGTCGAAGGTGCTGATCAGTTCGATGGATCTAGGGAGAACACAGATTCACATGCAAACGGCGACGACGACAAAACACCCACAATTCCCCCTAAAGATATCGAAAAACAGCCAAGACGCTCATCACTGTCTAGCCTATCCCAAGCCATCGCTAATAAAGTTGCCCCTTCGACTGTCTTCCCAACTGTTGTACATCGTCCGAGGAAGAGGCCGAGTGTTGCACGTATGAACATCCCCATTGCTCCCACAGCTGCAGTTACACGTCCAGAAGCGCCGGAAGCCCTACAGGAAAGCCCAGACAACAATGATTCTAGTAATCCGTCAAACTACTATAGTAGTACTTCACCGATCAGTCAAGCCTCTACAGCCAAAACTTCCGTCTTCTCAGATACAACATCACCTCGATCGGCAGATTCCAGAAGATCCTTTAAGAAGCATGACATCCACAACAAGGACCTACCTATAGAGCCTTTCGAGGATGCACTTTCAACAATCGAAGAAGTGCGTAGCCTTGAAGCAAAGACACCACCACTCCAGTTCCCCGTTCAAGACACGCCCATGATCACTGAGCCAACAGTTTCCTCTGCCGAAAGAGCAGCCGCAACGAAAGCTTTTTTCGAATTGCACTACAACGAATTACTGCATAGTCCTCTTGAAGCTTCACGCGCACAACGCCGGCAGGATTTGGAACGTAGCCTGTGCTCACGTGCCATGTCACTTGCAGATCGTCAAAAAGCACGGCAAGAATGGGCTCAAGCCGAGAGCAACAATTTGCGGCAAGCAAGAGTACTCAAGACCAAATCGATTACTCGGCAACAGGCCAAGGGAATCTCGATCGCTGGATATGAGCAAGTCCGCGTGCTTGGGAAAGGCAGCTTCGGCGTGGTCAAGCTCGTAAGAGAAAAATCGCAAGAAGATCAGAGCTGCTTCCATTCAGCGGGTACGACACCAAATGGCTCGCCGACGCGTTCTTGTCTTGGTGTCGATGGCGCAGCACCAAGATTTCAGGACCAGATCAAGGACATTTTCGCCATGAAGGTCATACGCAAGTCCGATATGCTTCGAAACTGCCAAGAGGGCCATCTTAGAGCCGAGCGTGACTTTTTGATCGCATCTCAGCATTCTATCTGGGTGGTCCCACTAATCGCCAGTTTTCAGGATAGCACCAATTTGTATCTCGTCATGGAATACATGGTTGGTGGTGATTTTCTCGGCCTTTTACTTCGGGAAGATGTGCTCGACGAGTATGTGGCAAAGTGGTATCTTGCTGAGATGATTCTCTGCATTGAGGAAACGCACAGATTGCGTTGGATCCATCGGGATGTCAAGCCCGACAACTTTTTGATCGCTTCCAATGGCCACTTGAAAATTTCGGATTTCGGGCTCGCTTTTGATGGGCACTGGGCGCACAATCAATCTTACTACAAAACTCATCGGTACGATCTAATTGAAAAGCTTGGCATCGAAGTTGAAGGCGATGAGCAAGACAAGGACGATGAACGTTCGTCGGCTTCTGAGAGTCCCAGTCGACTTCCAAGTTTACTCCGCCGAGACTCAAGGAAGAAGCACGAACCCCAGGTTCTCCAGGACGACTCGAGACAGGAAGGCATCCTCGATTATCGCAATCGCCGTGAGCGGAGAAAGATGGCAAATAGTGTCGTTGGAACTAGCCAGTATATGGCACCAGAAGTAATTCGTGGCGAGCAATACGATGGTAGATGCGATTGGTGGAGTATTGGTATCATTCTTTACGAGGCTTGTTGAGAAATGAAAAACGTACACGCAGACATTGACATTAATGCAGTGCTTGTATGGATGTACGCCCTTCTTCTGTGAGAACCGAAACGATACTAAACTCCGTATACTGGTGCGCTCAAAGAGTCCTGGATTGTTTGGTGTTGCTGACACGTTCAAGAAACACTCCTCGGAACTCAAGTTTCCTGGCGGAGACCGCTGGGCTCGACCAACAACTGAATACAAGCAGCTTCTTGATCCTCCGTCGTGGGAATCTCAGGACCTCATCTGGAAGCTGCTACAGTCTCGAAACTGCCGTCTCGGCAGCCGTAAGTACGTCATCAACGACCTTCGCATGCCCCTCCGCACCGCCTCGAGCCCGGTAGGCTCTCACCGTGACAGTAGCGACACAGCGTCAACACTTGGGTGCCATGTTTTCCCCAATAACGCCGAGGAAATCAAGGCGCATCCTTTCTTCCTTGACATTCCCTGGAATCGGGTCCATCAGCAGCGGCCGCCATTTGTTCCGGATGTCAAGCCGGATCAGAGTATTACAAAGTATTTCGAGTCAGAGAAGGATATCATTAGCTCAGTGGAGGCCGACGAGTCGAACGAGTCAAGTGAGAAGAAGACCAAGGCTAAGGAAAAGAAGCGACCAAGAGACAAGTTGCTGAGAGATCCTTTCGTTGGAAAGACGGTACTGGAGGTGAGAAAACAAAACGCGTTTTTGGGGTACACATATCGCAGGCCAAAGACGTGGGTGTTGGGGGTCCAGGGCTGAACAAGGAGCCAGCAGCCTCAATAGGCTGTATAACGCGCTTATTACGAGTGGATCATTGATAGTTAGTTGTGGGAATGCGGGATGGGATTGCTGCTTTGCTACGTTACTTATCACGAAACCTATATCCTTTCGATTAGCTATTCTTTGAAGTAGTCTACTTTGCTGTCTGATTCGAACGATAGTACAGGTAGCTTATAGTCCTCTCCCGGTATCGTTTGTGCTACCGTCGTCCGTCGAGAGCGTGGTCAAACTGGGAACTAATGCACATTATATTACCCAAAAAAGCTCCTGGAAATGCAAAGCGCTCCGTCACCGTCCAAACTCCAGTGCTATCTATCTCTTTCCTAAACCCTTGAAACTAATCGTAGTACTTATCAATGCAAAACTCCATGCCCTCCTCATTTTGAACTTGGCTTACAGCAGGAAGGTCCCAAACCCTAACATTATTACCGTCGCCGCCGCGTACACGACGCTATATCTCGCTCCCTCTATCCATGTGCCACTTGCAGCGCTGGTCCGGTTATACACAATGAGCCTAGGTGCACGTATCGTATTAGCCGAACTCTAGCCTTTTGGAAGCACAAAGACTGTCTTCACAAAGATAAGGGTAGCAACGTACTTGTCACTCTGACCGCAGGATTCGCTCGAATTACCGGCGCAGGTCGAATTGCACTGAGAATCCGGAAGGTGGGCCGAGTCCGGATTCAGGAAATTGCCACACCAGCATTCACGAGAATACTCGAGACCTGCACTGTAAGGGAATCAGCAAAGCCGCGACAGCACAACAAACTTCCTGGACCAACAAGCAGAGCTTACTATTTGGTATTATTCTGAGCACAAAAATCAAGGCACATCTCTGTCGTCATCGTATCTTCCGATTCCTAAAGCAACAGATTGGTATCGATGTCGATTGAGTTTGCTGTTGCAGATTTCCAAGCATGCGTACCCAGATATCGTTCAGGCCCACGCCCATGGTCAAGGCACGAGGATTGCCAGTTTCAAAGGTGGTTTCATTGTAGCAGCCCACATACGCGTATTTGCTGTTGCCCGAGTTTATTGCGGGCAGTGCTGAGGTGGAAGTGGCCGGAGGGGAAGAAGAGGATGATTGGGCGACGGCGAGTAAGGGGAGAGCGAGAAGGATGAACGACTGCATATTGATAGTCAATTAATGCCCAAGGGACTGATCACAACGGGAATGAAAGAAGAATGATTGCAAGAGTGAGATGCCAACCGGGACTTTGAGCAATCAGACTCATGGCGAGTTGGAAGCTGCTGCACACGCCGAAAAGGGACGGCGCGAATCATCAGAATTTCTCTAGCGGCCTACCGAATCGAGAGCGTGGGCGCAGGGGCAGACGGGAGATCGACGCCACTTCCGCTAAGAATAGCTCTGAACAGCGCCGCCTGGACGCTGTCCTTTGCCTTCCAGACAAACATCCCCTAGGGTCCCAGTTGACAAGATGGCAGACACGTGCCGTGCATGGACGACCACACATGAATTGGCGATTGTCAACGTATGTACGCAATATCTCTCCCACGCGTCTGGATCGTGGCATGGCCCTGCGATCCCTGCATCCCGCACAGCTGTACACCTCAGGATGTACGTGGGGAGGGTTAGGACGTCAAGTCCATGCCATCCCAAAACACCACCCCACGAATTTATCCGTCACCGTTGTTCCGTCGATACTGCATGCGGTGCCAATCTGATTCCAAATTGCCTCTCGATAGGGCGCGTTGTGAGTTGGTTGGATGTTGTTCTCGTAGAGGCCTTCGTCTCGGACACTGCCCCCAGTGATAGATCGGCGGGTTGCGTTTGCTTTTTGTTTCATCATTTGCTTTTCAGTGCCGCCTAGATGAGCTATACTCCCTCCTGCTAGACGACTTTATGCTCCTTGACCCAAGTCATTTTGAGGAGGCGAATCGAAGCTGTCTGATCAAGCACTGAACGGCAGATAATCGTTGCCAGCCTAAAATCAATTGGGCAGGTGAATGGCCGCAGGATTGATACACTGCAACGTCACGATAGCTTGGCGATCTATAAGGCGGTGATTTTATTGTAACCGAACATATAGACAGATAGAAGCAGAAAATGTTCAGAGGGTTTTTTCATGCAGCCAGGATCCCTTGACCGCGACCAGAGTTCTCCGAAGTCTATCACAAAATGGCGGCCGCCATCCATGCGGCCATGCCCCCAAAAAATTTCCCTCCCGCGTTCCGATGCATGAATCGAGCCCAAGTCCATGACCAAGTCTCCCGACGCGAACCCTCGCTACGAAAGTGACAGCCGGACTTCGATGCAAGGCGATAACCAAAAACTCCCAGCACTCATTTCAGAGAACCAGTCCTCCTAAAATGCCACCTCCCCCCCACGCACAATCTGACGCTTTCTTCGAATTGAACACTCCTAACACGATTTGCCAAAACTGCTTTGCCGCTGCCGCGTCGGGTTGCTAGATACCGCCATTCTGCGCGCTCACGAAAAAGGAAAAAGGCCTGGATATTACCGAGATCAGAGCGTGTCGTAGAGTAGACCATGTAGATACTGTAATCGGGCCCTCGCGAAGATGTAGGAAAACGGTCTGCTCGGCGCCCATCATGTTAATCTTGCAATCATAATGCTGCTTGAATCTTGCCAATGATGCTTTCGCTGTTTCGGTCGAGGGGGCTGTGGGCAACGGTCCGTCTGAGCGTCGACAACAAAAAACTCCCAGCTTACAGTGACCCCACTTGAAGCAGGGGTGTGCACATCTTTCGCGAGCAGTCGTCATCATCATAGAATGACACACTTGATGTGCGGCTTCCGATTGGGTCTGCCGTTTGCGGTTTTGGCGCCGTCGTCTTCACGCGTCGCCCGCGACGAATAGTCCGACGCTCGACCTCGATCCACCGACTTGGAGGCTTGGAGCCGCTGGCGCCGCAGACTGCGGACCACGTCGTAAAAGGCCTTTTCCACGTTGACGCAGTTTTTGGCCGACGCTTCGACGAAATCGCAGCCGAGACTGCGCGCGAGGTGCTGTCCTTCTTGTGTAGAGACTTCGCGCTCTGTGACTCGATCGCTCTTGTTGCCTACTAGCATCACTGGAGCGGGTCCGTAGGAAAGTCCAGGTGATTGTGGTGCACCAGGATATGTCGGCGAGCCAGCCGAGGCTGCCACGGATTCTTTGACCCGCTGTATTTGATGGTAGAATTTTTCTATTCGGCTAAACGACGATCGTGATGTGATGCTGTACACCAATACAAATCCTTCCCCATCTCGGATCCATTGGTCACGCAAGGCCGTGTATTCTTCTTGGCCGGCAGTATCGAGAACTTCAAGCATACAGGACTGGCCGTCAATTTGAACTTGCTTGCGGTACGAGTCTTCGATGGTAGGATCATATGTTTCGACAAAATGGTTCAGGCAAAGCTATAACAAAACCAGTCAGCAACAAAAATCTGGAGCAGAACTCAAAGCACGTGCCTGTATCGTGAGTGCTGTTTTTCCCACGCCACCATCTCCCAGCACCACGAGTTTGTACAGTGTCATTTTGCCAGCCATGTTGATGAAAGTCCGGTGGACGGATGCCCACGACTGCGAGAATTGTAGTTGGAGTTGTGTAAGAGAAATCAGCTCCGCCAAGAAAGATTTCGGAGACAGGTGGGGGAGAGGTGTCCTGGCAAAGCAAAGCAGAGCTGAGCCCCTGGTAGATTGTAAGGACTAGACCAAAAGATTTGTGTGGAAGCGAGCCTGGTAGCACAACGAGCTTAGAAGCACGCTGACGGGAGAAGGTCTAGTATGCCAGCGAATGGCGGGAGGCAAGGGTTGTTTGCTGCAGGACACGCCGTTCAGCCAGCTCAGCCGGCCGCAGAAGCTCAGGAGTCAAAAGTAACGCAGGCGCGGTGTGGCAGCAACTTTTTTTTCGAGAGAAAGTACCTGCGCGTAGAGGGCCGGTGGTGCCAGGACTAGAGGAGGGACGAATGGTACGAGAGGATCGCGGGGCAACCGTGATTCCCCGGACGCTGTAGGGCAGCACTGGCAGCACTGGCACTACTGGCACCGAGGTTCCTTAAGCCACTGCTCGAACGTTGCTCGTTGCTGCTATGCTGCTATCAGGCTAAGTCCCCGGCAAGCGTTTAGGCTCTCGGGAGATGTTTGCGTGCCGGCTTGGGTTGCGTCGATCTCACCTCCAAACAGGAGAAGCGAAGCGTCAACAGGCTTCGTGAGCTCGTCAGGGCGGCATTCCGTGTGGTACGGATTCGACCGGACGCTGGCGGGAGGTCCTGGGGTATGTATCGGCAGTAATTTGCCAGACGGGCTTCGAGGGACGTTCGGGGCTTAATATATATTAGGCTCTGCTCTACTGCCACGCTCATCAATCAATTCCACGTGGTGAACACGGTAGGTTGACTGCGGCGACGCGGCCAAGGCAGCGAAACCCGGAGATATAACACTTCATCTCCATGTTGGAGGCAACGAACCGGCGTAGCATACTCACGCAAATGTCAACGTGCGTGTGCTTGCTTCTGTTATCGGACGCATCGTGTGCCCACCGCTTTCTATCCGTGGGGGGCGCGGGCCGATGCTCATTTCTCCAAAGCATCTAATCTATCAAACCAGTGAATCCTCCTGCTCCCTTCAAAACGGCTTCCTCTTTCTCTCTCTCTCTTGTGCTCTCGGCCGTCGAATTCCTTATTCCAACCAACTCCCACCCCCTCCCCTAACGCTTCATCATCACTCTTACAGCACATCGTCGTCAACAACACCACAGTGTCGCTCGTCTACGTGGTCAACTATCTGATTACTTTTGCGTGCATTGCCATCCGGTCTCATGTCAAGATCGTGGTTGGCTGCGATTCGCTTCATGCTCTCTTGTCAAACGCTCGGGTATGCGCTGTCTCAGCATTCCCCTTGGAGACCAATTTAGTCACGACTTGGGCTGCTTTTCATCTGATGAGCATTGTTGGGATGATGTCCACTCCTCCAAAAGTCTCTTGCTTCTCTCACTACTGCGGCGCTCTATGGAATCAACAATCACTGCATATTTTATGCGACATGTCTCACTCCGGAACAGCTGCAGTGACCCTCAGCTTGTTCGATACCTTTCCCAAATGTAACTTTGAGCAGCTCAAGTAGGCACAGAATGCATTACTGCCAGTCACGGAACATCCAAGAGCCGATCCGCTCTTTTAGGGGAATCACTACCGTGCCGCACAATCACAGCGAGGATAGTCCTAGCGAACAATCGGAAGCGATGCTCCTGCTCAGCAGGGATGCGCGTCTGACAGCCTACAAATTGGCGAGCTTCTCTCGGAGGTATTCCTCTTAAGGCAGTCTGAAATACTAGATCGACGGAATCCTGTCCCAGTGGTATGGGATGTGGTCGAAGTGGCGTTTTTGGCGCCGGTACGTACATGTACCTCCTAGACCTTCCTACCTTACCTTCTTGCATCAATCACACTGCATGCCCACCGATAGCAGTTGACGGTCGGCGGTGTCCGCCGATGATCATTGCAATGTAGAAGTATACAACTGATGGATCTGTGTCGACAAGCCATGAAACTGCTGGGCCGCATTGGTATGGGTGGATGGGCATTCCTCACTCCTCTAGCTGGACAGCCAGCACACTCGTGGTTTTGTCGTGTTGGAACAAAAGCGCGCTCCAGCAATGAAGCATCGACAACGCCTCAGAAGTGACGCATAAAAGTCGCATGGCCTAGCAAATGTCGTATTGGATAGCTCATGGGTTGGAGGTGCATTTGCGCGCCAAAAGCTCGACCAACTGGACCCAAGTCTCCACATGAAAATTGCTTTTTGGACCCAAACCCGTAAAGTGGGCTTTCCGGGCCGACAATCCTCCAACGCGGAACCCACGAGGATTGGCTGCCTCAAAACGGGAAGCAACCACCATATGACGGCCAAGTACCATTCAGCATTCAGCCTTCAGCATTTAGCATTTAGCATCCAGCATCCAGCATTCTGAACAGTCACCTGACAATGATCGAAGGCGAAAATGGTTCACGACCTTTCATCAAAATCGGCCGAAAGCTGTTGATAATAGATGGAAACTAGATGGGTAGAAATTTCGCTATTTTGATCGCGTGCGATTGCCAAGTAACGGCGTAACCCACCCAGCAGTGGAGCGCTGCATGCTGTATGTACGCGCTCCATAATTTAGCCTTTACAACAGTGGAAATCAGTATCTGCACTGTTCCGTGCCTAGTCCCGCAGCAGGATCAAAGCACGTGAAACTCTATCCGTGCCTCAGTCCAAATATAACGGGGTTTGTGTGTGCAATGCAGAGGCCAAAGCTGCATTTGGCGTCAAGGACAGGGTTTAGGTACTTCAACAGGGCAGATGCTGTCCTACAATCACGATGGCCGGCAACTTCCATATTTCACATGCTGCGGACATTTCGATGAGTTGAATCCGATTCGAATCTCGTGTAATAAAAACTTTTCGTTGCACGAGATATCACACTCTATGGAGACACGTTTGTGCAGCCTTATCGTAAATACATATTCAGAGCTACCGACTATTCAGACAACCTTTCAATGGGCATTTCAATGACTCGTGTCCATTCTTATCAGAAATCGAATGTCAAATCTCCCCACTTCAAATCGTTGTCAGGCACCCCGTTCAGAAGGCATGTCCCCAAAACCGGCGGTTCGAGCTTCAAATTGACTCATTTGCATGCTCCTTGCAACCTTCCTCTCCAGATGCCACTGTGTAGTCCCTCATCGGAGGCGCTTTTCGGCATCACATTTTCGAGCTTTAGTTCAAAATCGTCTAAGCTTCTCGTTTCGAGAGCACGACATTTAACAACAACCTTGCTCGCCTCGACTCTATACCTAGCAATGCTAATTGTCGGAAAAAACAAGCGGCATACGTGAAGCATTTCCGACACTCATCAAGCGTCCAAATCCATCAACGCCGCATCAAGCTCCTCATCGTCAAACTCGTCCCCGGCGGTGCCGCCATTGCTACCGGCATTCCCGTTCTGGACCCCGTTCTGGTGCTGAATGATCTCTTGCTCGTACATTTTTTCCTTATGCGTTGCCAGCTGCTGATCATTCCACGTACTAATTCCGTCCTGCAATCTGGGTGGAAACGGCGTTGACATGGTCTTGAGAAACTTCTTGGCCACCGCTGTTGCTTGGTCTACACTCAGATTTGTATCAGCATCAAGCAGAGCTTGATTGATCCATTTTGGCAGTTGGCTCCGCTTCTTCTGGAACCGTCGGTCTGCCAGGACCATGATTCCGTAATCATCTTTGCCTCGCAAGACGCGACCCAGGCACTGCGCTGCATGTCGCATGGCGTCGAAAGATAAAAAGTCATTCTCACGGATACGATACTGCTCGCGGAGAAATTCTAGACGAGCTTTTAAGATTCGGGATTCCGTGTATTGAAACGGAACACCAATGCAGATCACAGTTCTGCCGTAATGGTGATCAAAGTCAATTCCCTCGCTAACTTTGCCACGTGCGACGCAAAGTAGCACAGCTCCACGACCATTACTACAGGCGTGGCGGTAAGTTTCGAGCGCCAAGGATGTCTCCTGCGAATCAGGCGTCTCGATGAGAATAAGCTTAAATTTCCACACCGCATCCAGGGTCCCCATCCCCTGCCACATGCTGATGATTGATTCCATGTACAGGTAGCTGGGAAAGAAGACCACAATGCCATCTGGTGTGAGTTTTGCAAACTCTGTAAGCAAATTTCCGTAGTTTCGAACAACGCTGGGATCATTTCGGATTTGGAATCCAGAGCTCACTGCCCCTTGATCGCTGCCTCTGGTAACTATCATAGGCAGAAATGACCGTCGGGCTAACGTCATGTTGTAGGACTCTTGCACTACACATGTAAAGTCCAGCATCTTTGGGTACATTTCGAGAGGTGATATGGTTCCGGAGGTAATGATTACGGAGCTAAACCGATCAAAGACTGGCTTGATGGCGATGGCGGCATCGAGGCATGTGAAGTGTAGGATGGGATTTGGGACTGTTGCCGTTTCTGATTCGAAGGGTTCTAGGATGAGGAGAAAGCCTTTGTCGTAGGTAGCACAAAGTGTAGCAAAGGTCGCGACCTCCTGCAACGGTTGGTAATCTTCGATGCTTGTAAGCTCCAAGGTTCGAACGAGTGACGTTAGACGTTCTGCACAAAACCTCAATGGCTTCTTCTCGATAAAAGTGAGCTCCTTGAGATGCTGGAGGAACGATGGTGGAGTTTCTGATATGACGTGGAGAACTTTCATTCTTGTTTTGAGATACTCGATGAACCGCTTGAGGAATGCAACAAAATGCTCTGCACGCCGTATGTTCCCCGGCACGGCCTCTTTTAGCAAGTCGTCTGGTAGTGCTGGATTTGCCATGAATGCATCTTCGTTCCGAGCTTCTTCCACCTCCCGGAGACCTTCGACAAGCTTTGCGTACTCATTTTGTAGTTTGGTCGCATCAGTGGCCTTCATATCCTCAATTTTCTTTTCCAGATTACTGGCGCCTCTTCCGGCCTTTCGTAATGAATCTTCGGTTAGATCAATGCTTAACGACTCGATGCAGACATTGTCAATGTTGTGTGCCTCATCGAAAACAACTATGCAGTCCTTGGATAACTCTTTGGAGACGCGTTCAGCAATTTTTGGATCCAATAGGTAATGGTACGAGTAGATAATGACATTGCAGAAGGCCATCATACGACGTATCGTAAAATAGGGGCATTGCTTCTGCTGTTCACCGTATTGAAGTGTATCGTCAAGCGTCCAAACGCCTTGAGGAATTAGATTATGCGGCTCTAAGAGATCGAGATTTTCGTGATAGATGCAAAGGTCAACATCCTCGCCCCTTTCCTTCTTCTCCTTTACAAAACCAGCGGTCAAGCTTCGACAGCGAGCATCTACGACCGCTCCACTCTTTTCGCGCTTGACTGAAGGATGAAGGCAGAGGTTTTTTCGGCTGGTCAAGCCTAAGCCTCGAAAGTCTTCTTCTTGACCCAGCTGCTCAGTACGAAACTTCATCAGGCGTTTCAACTCTGCTAACGCTTTCTCGATTTCTGACATTGTACGTGAGCAGTATATGAGCTTGCGGTGCTCTGGATAATACTGTTGATATGCCACAATCAAGGATAACAGAGATACAGTTTTTCCAGTTCCTGAAGGCATCTCCAAAACACAATGACCGCCTTCGTCCAGGGTGCGCTTGAGATCACACATGTATGCGTACTGTTCTGGATAGATTCGAGGATACGGGAAAAGAACCGGAAGGTCTTCTATGTTAAACTTCATGTTGACAGCTGCGGGCCGCAAAGGCCGATATTCGCGGTCTGAGATTAATTGCTAGAGCACGTAGAGTTCTAGGTATCAGAGCAACTGTGAGTCTTGAATCTTGATGGCGCTACGTCTCAAAGGGATAAAGGTAGGAAGGGTCTACGCTCGGACCTCCAGGACATTGGAGTACCTAAATAACGTATTGCACCAATATCTCGAATTCAAACCTTCATGCCTGCAAGGCGTAGTTTTGCTACATCGATACAATATATTTTATATACAAAGTATCATCCGATGCCTTTGGATTGTACTTTAATAACAATTCTTCAACGACTAAGCAAAGACTGTACATTGAATTTGTTACGGCGAAGCGTACTTGTAGTTGTATTGTTCTTTTGCCCTATCCCTCAACTCGCGCAATTCCCGCTCTTTTTCCATAAACTCTGGTTCACGCTCCAGTCTCTGCAGAAAAATGTCATTCACTACCTGCGGTGGCGCTGGTATAGAGAGCCCCTTTTGGACAGCGGGACGCGTATTGATCCTATCCAACCACTTTTGAACATTCGAGAAGCTCTTGACATCAATTCCAGCGAAATACCCAACGTTTGCCCATCCAAAGTTAGCAATGTCTGCAATACTGTATTTTCCTTGGTCCGAGCCGACGAGGTAGTCACGACTATCAAGACGCGCATCCAGAATACCAAACAGTCGTTCGGTCTCGCCTACGTAGCGTTGCGTGGGATATGGGATACGTTCCTTTGCAAATCGGTAGAAGTGATTTGCCTGGCCCTGCATGGGTCCCAAGCCCCCATGCTGCCAAGCCATCCATTGTTCAGCAAGGGATATGTCATCTGGATCGGAGAAGGAGAATTTGTGGTCAGGATCGTAGTGACGAGTCAGATAGGACAGAATAGCTATTCAGCCATGGTTAGCATTTTAAGCTCCAAAGCTCCTGCGGAATGCAGAATATTAGGCGTACCAAGGCCTTCAAAAACGGCAAAGTTGTTTCGATCGTGGTCTACGATGATAGGAATGCGCCCGTTGGGAGAGAGTTTAGTGAACCACGGCTCTTTTTGCACATTGTCCGCGATATTGATTGACTGAAACGTGTAATCCTTCCCGTAGGCTTCCTTGAGCTCTTCCAAGATTATAGATGCTTTATGTCCTGTTGAGCATCAGCACATAGCTCGAAACAAGCTTAAAGACCGCTGTAACTCACCATTTGGCGTGCCAAATGTCAGAAGCTCAATGCCCTTGCTAGCGATCAAGCCCGAAGGTCGTTCACTTGCCACGTCATGATGGAAGGCTTGATGAACAAACACATATCTAGGTGGGAAAACATGTTTCAAGTTTCGAGAATAACCAAAGATAGGGCTTCTCAGCATGAGCCTGCTTGATCACGGCCGAAAATGTATATAAATGTGTGTATGTGTATATATACAGGCTCAATGCTTGGAGGTTGGTAACCGAAATAGTATAGGACGAGATGCGGATTCGGGGCAGACAATGTCTGTTTATCGGCGCTAATTTGATGCGTCTCGGCTATACGCGAAAGCTAATAATCTTAGCGGCGTGCAGCGGATTGTGACGCATTGATCTCAGACATCTATCTCGATTCGTGATTTAGTCGACACAAGGGACCCACTTCGGGCACAGTTTGAGGGCATGAAGTCTCATCCGTCTAGCACCATCATATCGTTCAGCAATCAAAGCCCGATTGCCAGCAAAGCTGCCACAACGCATGCCTGAAACGACGCTAGGATGAGCAAAAAGTTTTCCAAAGCCCAGGCGAGCAGTGGAAAAGCTGGTGCAGCTGGATTTGGATCGGGATTTGGATTTAGCTCGGGACTCAGTTCCTCCTCAACGCTCTCATACGCTGCAGAACCTCCGGATCTAACGCTCATATCGGATGCCAACGTTGTAGTAATCTTCAAGAACTTGGCCAAGAAGGACGGGACAACAAAGACGAAAGCTTTAGAGGAGCTCCAAGTGCACGTCCAATCACTGAGAACCAATCAGGAAGAAGTGGAAGACGCCATTCTCCATGCCTGGATTAAATGCTGTCCTCGTCTCTCAATTGACAATGATCGTCGAGTGCGCCAGCTTTCCCACATCCTACAAGGCCGTCTCAGCTTAGCCTGTGGCAAGAGAATCGCCCTCTATCTGTCAAACATTGTCGGCTCATGGCTCGCTGGTCTTTACGACAGTGACAGAGCCCCAGCACGCGCAGCTCAAGAGTCACTGAAATTAGTATTTCCAACCTCCGAGAAATTATACAACCTCAGGAAAATATACCATGGCTCAATTCTGCAGTATTGTCAGGACGCAATCTTCAACGAAACAGCACAGACATTGAGTGACGAGCGAAGTGTAAGCCCTGATGACGCTGAAGCGAAATATGTGAGAGTGATCTCTTCGAGCATCATGCTGGTTAGTAGCCTCCTATCCGATTTGGACAGTCTGGAAGTCGATAAACACCAGGATGCCTATAATGAGCTATTAGGTAGTAAGAACTTATGGAAGTTCTCTCACTATGAAGATCCTGCTGTCAGGAGAGCCGTCTATCGCTTAATGAGAGTCTCCTTGGACAAGAAACCCGATGTTTTTTCACAAGATCCTGTTGGCATTAGTAATTTCTTTGTTTACAAAGGCCTTGGAACAAGCCAGCTGGGATCATCAACGGACTTTGTGGAATGTTTAGTTGCATTAACGATCAACTACTCTACTGTTTGGACAGACCACTACACGTCAAAAAGGCCAGCTCTGAGTCGTTTAACACACTTTCTATCACGTGGGTCTCAAATGGGGACTGCGAACTTCTGGCCTCTGGTAACCCAGCTTCTCCAGGAGATACCAATTGTTTCACATGAACCCGAGGATGATAGATCTATCCTCGACGCACTACATACTGGCGTGACTTGCAAGGATGAACCACGGCCAAATCTCGAAGCAGCTTGGATAGCATACTTAAACACCGCGGAGTATCTCTCAAACAAATTATCCAGTAATGACCGAACTAAACTTCTGACTGATCTGATATTGCCAATTGTAACCATGTATATCAAACCCGATACCTCACAGGTCCAATGGAATCTCCCAATGACATCCTGGTCCAAGACGCTGCTGGCAAAAGCCGTGCAGCTGCTCGGAGAGCCGTTTGAAGATGCTTGGCTAGAAATCTCGTCCTCGCTTGTAGCTGACATGAAAGCCTCTTCGCCGGAACAAGCGAAAAACTTTGAGCTCTCTCAAGATGCGTTGGCTCTTCAAGGAGAGCGATGGGCTTCGGTTTGCGCCATAGCCGTCGAGCAAAGTTTTGCAGTCAAACCTCTTTTCGAAGCAGCGGCACGAGTCATTGAAGAAGCTATCTCGCTGCTCAAAATACGAAACGGTAAGCCCTATGGCGCGGCAAGCGTTATTGAATCAAGCCTCAGGCAAATCCCTCAGCTTCTAGAGCATAGCAGTCCCGTTTTCGATATCCTATCTTCGTTCATATCACATGATATAGTGCATCTGGTCGTGCCAATCTCTCCTTCAAGCGCAAAACTTGTTCGGCTATTTCCAATGTGTAGCCACATCGAGAACTGTCAAGAAGCTTGGAGAGAAACAATGAAAGGCTTATTGCTACAAAGCCCACCGCAAGACGAAGCCAATGCCAAGCGGCTGAACGAGGCATTGGAAGTCATGATCTCCTCTCCACAAGTCCAGCAAGGCAATGCTACGCAAGACCCTGAATTGCAAGGCCTTCTATCACGCAAATTAGTGACTAAATTGGACAGTACCGATTCATCCACCAGCAATGATTCGCTAATCCCGCAGATTCTCAGCCCAAACAATGCTGTACTATCGTCCAAGAACATAGATCTTGTCTTATCGAATCTTACAGAATCCTTGTCTATTTCAGACCAAGGACCTCGCGTTCTCAAGAGCCTTGAAATCGTTCAAAGATTTAATGCTGAAGCACTTGGCAATTTTGTTTCTACGACTCCAGGTTCTAATCTTGTCTCGGAGCTCCTATTACTGTCTGAATCTGTAGATGAGGATGTTGCAGTCGAGGCGTCAAACTTGAGTGCCTCTTTGATGACTGGGCATAGGTCTAATTCAAAGAATTTAGTCCTCGGTATCGTGTCGAGAGGTCTCAGCGAGGCATCACCCAGCTCCGTTTCAATCGCGAATCTCGTCAATTTGGCCCAAACATTATGGACTGAGACAGAGAAGGAGCAGGTACAAGTTGCTGAAAAAATCTTTCCTGACTCCGCCTTCTTAGACGATATTCTGGCGTCATTCTTCAAAACACGGCCTACTTATGATTTGGCCATCACAAATGTATTGGGTGGCGCTGTTTACCTGATCAGCAAGAGTGAACCTCCTACAGCATCGCAAGACTGGGATATTAACGGATTCTCACGATTGCTACGCATACTATTCTATATCAGTCAACTCATTTCACACACCAATATATTTGATTTTGTCGAACAAGAGCATCAGATGAAACTACTCGAATTTTTGGAGCTGGGTATACAGCTTCTGAATGAGGACATTTCGCTGGGCGGAGCACGCGGGTTGTTTGCGCCCAGTGTTGAGACTGAGGTTCTGGAAATGGTGTTTGAAGCACAGCTTACAATCAACAAATGGCTTCAAGTGTCGAAAGATTGGTCGCGCTCCTCTCCGGACCAATCAGAATCTCTATTGGTGTCAAGAACAGTTGAGTCTCTTTATAACTCAACCAAAGGAACTTCGCCTTCGTCGTATTACCATTCTCTAGCTTGGAGTAAAATGGTCGGAGAGCTAGTCGAGTTGCATGGTCGTCCTTCTATGATAAATCAGCAGCGCTTGGAAGTAGTGCTTGAGACGTTACGTGAAAGGGAAGGTAGGTGCCTTTGAGTTGACTATCTCCACTGTCAGGATTAACACGTAGCAGATGATATACGCCTTGTCTCCTATTTGATGCTAATGCAAGATTTTCTTGCAAAAACAGACGAGTTGCTCAGCCTGTTTAACGGACTGATCGCAACGCTCACCAGTCTGAAAGTAAAAGATGATCCAGTCAAAATTCAACGTCAACTTGTCCTTGTGAATGCCATATTAAGTGCAGAAGAAGCTCCGATTGGACGGGTGGCCAAGCAGAGGATTGTCTTCTTCGTACAACACATTATTGCTTGGGTCAAGGATCCGGATGTAGCACCCACGATTCGAGCCGAGACGTTTCGATGTCTGTCAGGTGTGATCGGACATATGAGGGACATGTACGGCTCGTACTGGTCCGATTTACTGAATGTCATAACCGATTTTTGGAACTCAACTCCATCAGCATTCAGTGGATGGCTCCCCCTTCTTCACGCGTCTCTCAGAGTATTCGGAACTTTCCGATCATTAAGCGAAGAAGAAGACGTAAATGACGACCTTTTGGATGCCTGGAACGATATTCAGGTGATGGCTGCTTCAAAAATGGTGACGGTTTTGAAAACTCTCGAAGCTCGGTCGAGAGATGGTTATCATCCGCAGAGGATCACAGAGGAGCTATTGGCAAGACAAATCTCGGAGACGCCTCTACGAAATTATGACGACTTGAGCGAGCTGTATCCGCTCATCCAAGCCCGATCGGAATCCATACAAAAAACAGCATTCGCAATACTTGAGATGCAGATACCTGCCAAGCAAGAACAGATCTCGTTTGATGCCGCTTCGGATAAAAAGGATGCCCGGCTTCCCGAAGAATTGGTCTCAATGGTTCTCGAAGCTCCGACTCTCAGCAATCTCGAAAAGATTGACTTTCAGATGGAAATTCCCCCTACATTGCGCGCCTATTTCCTTAGCTGGTTGCTTGTATTTGCCCATTTCAAAAACTCGTCATACAAGGTCAAAACAGATTACATCGAGAATATCAAAGAAGGGGGCTATCTAATTAGCTTACTAGACCTACTCTCTGATATCCTTGGACACGGGAAAGGCAAGGCCCTTGACGCATCAGGATTCGACATTGTAAGTTACAAGCCAAATGTCGAGTCGCTTCCTGAACGAGAGATGCAATGGTTGTCAGTACATCTATTCTACCTGTCGCTAAATCACATGCCATCGGTTGTGAAATCGTGGTGGATCGAGTGCAAGTCGAGGCAGAAGGTGATCTCCATTGAATCATGGACGGAAAAATACATCTCCCCTCTAATCATCAGTGACGCGTTGGAGAGTGCCAATAAATGGGCCGACGCCCAAGACGGTTCGCCGGACGAGACACTGACAGTCAAGGTCAATCACAGAGCAAAAGAAGTAGCGGCCTCGTACGTGGTTGATGAACAGACTATGAAAATATTGATAGCACTGCCAGGCGCATATCCCCTCCAACAAGCGCGCGTAGAAGGAATCAGTCGCGTTGCCGTCGAGGAAAAGAAATGGCAGAGTTGGTTGACCAATTGCCGTGGCGTTATCACGTTCTCGAATGGCTCTATTCCGGACGGACTAAATGCCTGGCGAAAGAACGTGATCGGAGCATTAAAGGGACAAACAGAATGCGCAATTTGCTATTCGATCATCAGCGCAGATAAGCAGTTGCCGAGCAAACGTTGCAGTACGTGCAAGAATTTGTTCCATTCAAGCTGCTTATTCAAATGGTTCAAGTCAAGCAATGCGAGCACTTGTCCGCTGTGCCGAAATCCATTCAATTATGGCTAGCATTGGCGAGTTTATTCGAGCTGGTAGATAGAAATTCTGAAGTAGCCATTTTCCTCAAGGGACGTTTATAGTAATGCCTTCCTACCCAGCTGCGCAGGTACTGGGAGTTCTACAATTGTGGTGTCGTCCTGATAGTAAAATCCTACTGGGGCGTGCGGCAAATCATTGGCTCGCTAAAATACCCGAACCTGGCGCACGTCCGCATATCGCACACCTCCCCTCTCCAAGACTCATCATCACTTTGAATCGTGCAACTCTTCACCATCAACATCCTCGCCCATCGCATTCACAATGTAAGTGTTAGCCATCAAACTCCCTCGAGATAACCTAGAGATTCTTCAGACCAAGCCGGCTCTGATTGATGGCCAAGCATAAAGAAAACGTCACCACTTGCCTCTGTTGTAACCTGGCTAATATTCAATGCAAAACAGGGTCAACCTTCGGACTCAGAAGCGTCTCGCGGCCTCAGTAGTCGGTTGTGGCAAACGCAAGATCTGGCTGGACCCGAATGAAGTCAACGAAATCTCCAATGCCAACTCTCGTCAAACCATCCGCAAGCTCGTTTCTGATGGCCTCATCATCCGCAAGCCCGTCACAATGCATTCACGTTCTCGCGCCCGCGAATTGAATGCTGCTCGTAGGATTGGACGACACCGAGGGTTTGGAAAACGGAAGGGTACAAAGGACGCTCGTATGCCAAGGTAATTGCGCGTACTTTTTATCCGGATCATACCGATCATACATCTTTGCTTCGTCTCCAAGCAACAAGAGAATTCACACAACTGACGAGCGAGCTTTTAGTCAGGTAATGTGGATGCGGCGACTCCGCGTCTTGCGCCGTCTCCTTGTCAAATACCGGGCCAGCGGCAAGATCGACAAACATCTCTATCACGAACTTTACCACCTCAGTAAGGGTAACACATTCAAGCACAAGCGCGCTTTGGTTGAACATGTACGTAATTCTAATATTTTGGTTTTCTGGATCCCTATCCAATGGACTCGAGGTTAAGCGAGATTGAAAGGTTATTCCAAGAATTCAGACAACTGACTTTCCCTTTCTCATAGATCCACAAGGCCAAGGCCGAGAAACAGCGTGAAAGGGTTCTCAAGGAGGAGATGGACGCTAAACGTGCAAAGACCAAGGCGGCACGCGAAAGGAGACAGGAGCGCGTGTCAGCGAAGAGACAGGCTTTGACGGCAGATGAGCCAGAGCAAAAGCCTTAGGATGACTGACAGGCAGCTTCGTGGGCAAGTGTGCGTGGCGATGACTTGAACCTTCTCATTACGGAGTTGATAACGGCGTCTTGTAAATGACCATGCGTTGCTAAACTAACGCACAAACCATGCATTTCTCAATTCAAGTATTTCAAAGCGCTGCTCCACGCAAGCCTAATCTCATAGTCGATGTTCCCCAGTGTTCTCATCGGTGTTACGCGGTGCTCTTTCCAATTAGCTTGGATGTCAACTTAGACGCCGTAGGGAAGCTTGCCACTAGACGTATGCAAAGCTGCCTAGATACAGGCTAGGAGTTACCGATCTCATCCTTTCATTAGATTTCTATCGGGACGTTTCATCGCTAGAAGTAGGCATAAGACACTGGCGATGATGATCCAGAAGGGGTGACTTTTCACATGCTCACAATCGCGCATGTAGCCACGCATATAGGATGCTGACGGGAGACTAGCTTGATTACTGTCCTGAGGGCTCGACAGTTTTTATGCTTTTAACCGGTGCAACACCTGACGTCAAGGCGCGGCAGAGCGAAAAAGGGACCACTTAACGGAAAGTAGAGCCAATGCCAGGACAAGGTGAGCGCCGACAAATGCACCGAGTGATGCAGCGAATATTTGCTGGTGGACCCCTTGCAGAAGAAAGTCACGGATCACGACTCGGGTAGGCGCTGTGAGAGGCTATCTCCAAAGCTGAACACCTGAGCATCCCCGCAATTCAACCTCTTCCCTGCTTCTCCAATCTTCTCCACGCCAGACTCACTGGCTGCGGGCATGCCGTGTGTATTCCCCACAGGAACGTCTTTGCCCCTTAGCCAATAGAAGATCGCCAGACTGCAGACTTCCCTGCTAGAACAGGCAGGATTATCGCCGCTCCTAAGGTCAACTGATCACCGACAAGACCCACGCGAAGACCATGTTACCTCCCCGGAGTCTAGCTCCTCACCTCTCGCAACGCGCGGACGACGTGAGTGCGAGAGGTGAGGTCGAGTGGATCCTGAAAAAACACCGCACAACCGGAGTGATAGCGAGAATTTCCCCAGGCCCACCTTATACATTTAAAGGCGGACGAACCCCAGCAATTGAACATGGTTAACCTGCCTCTACCCCATCCCCAGAGCCTCAGTGGAGTTTTGATTTGGTAGATCTCTTCGCTATGGCGGTCCCAACAATCCTTACTCTTTTAGCTTCGGCTTCATTTTCCTTCGCTACAGCAGTTGCTAGGAGATCAGGCAACTCTACTTCCTCTGGCATCGATAGCTGTCCTGGCTACACGGCATCCAACGTCGTACAGTCGGCTTCTTCCCTGACCGCTGATTTGTCGCTTGCTGGTCCAGCTTGCAACACCTATGGGACGGACCTCACGAACTTGACATTGTCAGTGGACTATCAGACAAGTAAGTCAATTCTCGGCTCCTAGCTTGTTTCATAACTACCAACACAGGGTCATGGCTTGGCGGCATAGTAGTGTAACTACATGTGTCAATCCAGCCTTGTCCCTCCGTTCACTTAGGGCTAATGAACATGCTTTGGTAACAACTGCTAACGATCAACCCAGCACAACGACTCCATGTCCAGATCTATGACACGGCGGAGCAAGTTTACCAAGTCCCAGATAGCGTGCTCCCACGCCCCAACAGTAGCAATGTCAACGCTGACGATGCCGATCTTTCGTTTTCGTACATAGCCAATCCTTTCTCTTTTGCAGTGACGCGCAAAAGCAGCGGAGAGACGCTTTTCAATACTTCAGGCGCTGCGCTCGTTTTTGAGTCTCAATATCTACGCCTGAGGACGCAATTGCCGGATTCGCCTCATTTGTATGGACTCGGGGAGCACACAGATCCTTTCCAGCTCAACACTACAAACTACACGCGAACTCTATGGAGCCGAGATGCCTACGAAACCCCTTCTGGGACAAACTTGTACGGTAACCATCCGGTGTACTTTGATCATCGTGGCTCCAGCGGCACGCATGGAGTGTTCCTACTCAACTCCAACGGTATGGACATCAAGATTAATAACACCGCAGAGACTGGACAGTATCTTGAGTACAACACTATCGGTGGAATCGTTGATCTCTATTTCGTGTCCGGCCCTAGTCCTACTCAAGTGTCCCAACAGTATGCTGAAGTGGTTGGTTTCCCTGCCATGATGCCTTACTGGGGATTCGGTTTCCACCAATGTCGTTACGGAATGCAAGACGTGTGGGAAGTTTCCGAGGTTGTCTCCAACTACAGCATCGCAAACATTCCGCTGGAAACCATGTGGACGGACATCGACTACATGGATTATCGCAAAGTGTTCACTCTTGATCCCGATCGCTTCCCACTGGACTTGATGCAAGAATTGGTCTCCACTATCCATTCACGCCAGCAACACTACATTGTCATGGTAGATCCTGCTGTTGCATACTACAACTACACACCGTTCGAGAATGGCGTGTCAAGTGACGCTTTTCTCAAGTTCGCCAATGGCTCAATTTATCAAGGTGTTGTCTGGCCTGGTGTAACGGCTTTCCCTGATTGGTTTGCTCCTGGCACGCAAGATTACTGGAATGGAGAATTTTCATCTTTCTTCGATGCAACAGACGGCCTTGACATCGATGCGCTGTGGATCGACATGAACGAGGCTTCAAACTTCTGCTACTACCCCTGTTCGGATCCTCAAGGTTTTGCAAACGGGAACGGCGACCCGCCTCAACCGCCACCAGTCCGTGCTACGCCTCCCGCGCCAGCTCCTGGCTTCCCTGCTAATTTCCAACCGAATGGCTCTATTTCGAAGCGTCAAGCGGGTGGTGACATGCTTGGTCTCCCGGGACGAAATTTCATTGACCCGCCATATGCGATCAATGACGTTACAGGTAGTCTCAGCAACTTGACACTCGATACCAATCTCATTCATGCAAACGGTATTGCTGAATACGATACGCACAACTTGTATGGCACAATGATGTCCGTCACAAGCCGCAATGCCATGCTTAACCGTCGGCCGGCTGATCGCCCCATGGTGATTACGCGCAGCACATTCGCAGGAGCTGGCGCTCACGTCGGTCACTGGCTTGGAGATAATACAGCTACGTGGGAAGCTTATCGAATCACCATTGCGGAAATGCTTGAGTTTGCCGCAATTTTCCAAGTTCCCATGGTCGGATCTGACGTTTGTGGCTACACAGGGTATGACACCAGTGATGAATTGTGTGCACGTTGGTCTATGCTGGGTGCTTTCTCTCCCTTTTACCGCAATCATATAGATAATGAGCACCTGCCCCACGAGTTCTACCGTCCGTATCTACCAATCACACAAAACGCGTCTCGAACGGCCATCAACACTCGGTATCTGCTCCTCGACTACATCTACACGGCTCTTTACCAGCAAACGCAGGATGGCACACCACTCCTTAATCCCATGTTCTTCATTTATCCCAATGATACCAATACCTTCCCTATTCAGTTACAATTCTTCTTTGGCAATGGCCTTCTTATTGCCCCAGTTACGGACGACAACAGCACCAGCGTCAGCTACTATCTTGCCGACGACATCTATTACGACTGGTGGACGCGACAGCCTATTCGTGGCAACGCTACCTATGTTACCGAGGGGTACGTTGGCTTTGATGGCATTCCTATCTTCTATCGTGGCGGCACCATCATTCCTCAACGCCTCAACTCCGCCAACACGACTGCCGAGCTTCGTAAGCAGGATTTTGAGATTGTCGTCGCACCTGGCCTCGATGGTACAGCCTCCGGAACGCTTTACCTTGATGAGGGTAATGCTATTGACCAGCCACAAACTTCGCTCATCGACTTCTCGTATGAGGGAGGCGTGTTCAAAATGACGGGTAGCTTTGGCTACAATCCTGGTGTTTCGATTGCAAAGATATCCTTGTTGGGCTCCGGTGGTGGCAATTCTACGTCAACCAACACATCGCTGATTAAGCAAGATAAGGCGACCAGTAAGGGCATCCCGCTGACTGCTGAATATACCACTACACTTGTATAGCGGGTGAAAGGTTATGGGAGGATTTGATGCATAAGATGTGACATGTTTCCGCTCACAGCGCATGTGTGAAAAGATAATGTATGTAGTCTATTTTTAACATGAATATATCGTTAGGAATCTCTCTGCCGCTCAGGCATAAATTGAACAGTGTGAGAAAAGTGATTAAAGCCTAGTTGCTGCCATGTTTGTTGTATAGTTGGAGTAGTGATGGCCAGTCACCCGGTGACAGGTATGGGGACGCGTCGGCGGATCAGGTGCTCCGGTCAGGCATCCGTTCTCAGTAATTAATCCGATCGGGCCGATCCCCTTCAACCTCAGCCCAAGCCATTCCTTCGCCTCACTCTCGCCTTCCTCTACCTTTCTCCAACCTCCCCTTGCCCTACTTTTCCTTGTTGCTCCCCCACTCCTTTAGCAACTCGCTTGCTGACCTTGTAATCTTGACTACTTTTACTTTGCTATTCATCATGTCTCGCGGTGGAACCACCCTCTACGTGACTGGCTTCGGACACGGTACACGAGCCCGCGACCTTGCCTATGAGTTCGAGCGGTATGTCCTTTCGTGAGCCCGGCGCGCTCTCCTCGTCGTCATAAACCCCCGTCGATCGCCTCGTTCGTTGCGGATGCGATAGACCTCAATGTCTTCAATCGCAATCCGTCCGTTTCCCCCATTCCGATCGCTAGATGTCGATAGGCCCTGCTACGCAGCCATCCTCATCCCGATAGCCTCCCTCGTCGTTTCCATCTCCGTGACTCATTGATATGAAATATCATATGTACGTCGATTCTGACATTTCTTAAAAGGTATGGTCGCCTTGTCCGCTGTGACATTCCAGCTCCGCGCAGTGCTTCGTCCCGCCTGTAAGTTCAGTCTCCAATCCATCTACATTTTGCATCAAACTGACATCATCTCCAGCTTTGCCTTTGTTGAATATGAAAGCCGTCGTGATGCTGATGACGCATATCATGAGATGCACAACAAGCGTATCGGCCGTGATGATATCCTAAAGATCGAGGCAAGTCTACTGCTTTTTCCGCAATGTTTACTTTTCCACTAATCCTGCTATTCCAGTGGGCTCGCACTCCACCATCTGCTTCCTGGCGCTTTGACTCAGGAAGTGGTCGTGACCGTCCTCCCCGGCGTGATCGCTCGCCTCGCCGTGGTCGGAGCTATTCTCCTCCACCTCGTCGCGGACGTGGTGACTACTCTCCTCGCAAGGACGAGCGCCGCGAACGCGATTATGACGACCGACGAGAACGCGACTACGACGAACGTCGTGATCGTGACTATGACCGCCGTGACCGCGACCGATCCCGGAGCCCGGATGACCGTGACCGTGAGATGAAGGACCGTGAAAGGGATGATGATAGGGAACGCGAACGTGACGCCGATGCCAATGGCGATGCGCAGGGTCCGCATACCATCTCTTTAGCCCTTCGCTAATACTGGCATTCACTGACGATCATCAGCTCCTCGTGACGCTTCTCCTGTAGCGGCCCACGACGAATTAGACACTGCAGAATGAGTAAAAGTTGGAGTTGAGCACGGCAATTGAAATCAGGGCACATCAATTCGGCTTTCAAATGGGCTCTAGTCATTGAGGTTTCTTCGATCTTCACTGTTTCATTCACTACTGGCTTTCTCAACTGAACATTCACCAAATTGATCATGGCAGCAGCTCGGATTACGACTCTCGACACGGCGAACTCACCGATGTCGCTCTCACATGTCAACGCTGATTTCAATGCGACTCTCCTTCCCCCATTTTAACGGTCGATGCGATCGGTCACGTGTATTTTACTCTTCCCACAACCAAATGCACTTCTCTTAGCTTTTCTTTCGACGCCGACGAACGACGTTCGCCCGCACCTCGGTTTAAGATCACGATATGGACCAAGAACGATCGGTGAGGAAATTCCGTTTGTAGTTTAATACTTGACATGAGTATATTGTTCTGAGATTCTAATGTTCTAAACTTTTGCTTTCAATTTGTCCGATATCGCAAATGTGGTATCCATATGCCGTAAACTCCTGGTTTCATCACATCGTAGCCGCCCATCAGTGTCCAAACTGTCTCCCCATTTTTATCATTACTGCTGCATGACGTCCCCATTCTCATTGCCAATCTTTTGCTCTTGCGAAGCGACGTTCATAAACACGTCAAAGCTCCCAGTTCCCACCTTGCTCATCGCACCCGCCACAATCCTCGCGCTCGGTCCCCTCAACTCATCCCAGTCCTCCTCCAAAACCGCATCCCTCAAGAAGCCCACCGTCGTCTCGAAGCTCATTTTCATAAACGGACTCACACTCCCCTTGATCCCATGCCGATTAAACGCCACATACCCCCCGCCTCGCGTCATAAAGTCCGCGACCAGCTGCAAATGCCGATTATCCACACTGATCGCATGCGAGCTAAACACCGAGCCGCACTCGCGCATAATCGTCGTGCGCGCGGCCTCCACCCCGTACAGCCTCAACATCGCCGCAATATCATTCGTAAATATCTTATCCACATTAATCCGATCCACCATCGCAATATCCCGCATCGCCAAGAGATTCACCCCCGCGGTATGGACAACCGGCACATCGACCTCCCTCCCATCGACCTTGACCTGCTCCGTGGTCGCAAAGCACGCGTCCAGCCCGGGGATATGCCGCACCACCGCCGTCCGGCACGCCTGCTCCACCAGATTCAGCATCAGCAGCTTCGGCGTCTCCGCTCCGTACTCCAGCGTCAGCTCCGCCCAGCCGCCGCGCGCGTCGTCGAAGCTGAAGCCCACCAGCGCGCCAAACCGCTGCTGCAGCCGCGACTGGCGCGCCGCCGCGTGCTCGCGCATCGTCGCGCGGTCGGAGGCTGTCCAGCCGTGGCCGTCTGCGGCGTCGTCATCGTCGTCGTCGTCGTCGTCGTCGTCGTCGTTCGTGGGCGCCGGCGAGGAGCGCGGCGAGCCGCCGTAGGTTTCGTCTTCGGACTCGGGCGATGCGTCGCGGAGGTGCTGCGCGGCTAGCTCGGCTTCGTCGTCGTCCGGCGCGTCGTAGGCGACGTCTTGGTCCTGGTTTTTCTTTTCTTTGGTGTTGGTCGCGTCGCCGTCTTCGTGGCCCGCGTCGTCGTCCTCATCGTCGCCACCGCCACCGCCACCGCCGACGTCGTCTTGACCGCCCTCGGTTTCTGCTGAGGGTGCGGCTTTCGCTTGTTCGGTGACACCGGCCGATTTGCCAATTTCCGGAAGGGCGTCGGTCGCGCTTGCGAGAGATTTTTCGCTAGCTTTTTTTCTGTGTTCCTTTTTCAGGAGCTTGATGAGAGCTGGAAGGAATGCGCGTTCGAGGGCGTCTACGACTTCGGAGGGTGAGACATTGTATTCGCCATAATATTCGCCAGAAGGGAAAAGGTTGAAGCGGATATTGTAGATCTTGGCATCTGAATGGGCCACGCCGGTACCAATATGCTCCTTGACTGTGACAGTATCGACAACGTCGGAAAGAGCAACTCTGCTGATACTCTTCGCTACTTCATCTGCATCGGCACTGGATTTCCCTGGTGCCATATACATGCTCATACTGGGCGTCTTGATGGAAGCACTCGCTGTCATAAGTAGCTCGCGAAGTCGTGGGATACCGAGGGTAACGTTCTTTGCAGAGTGACCAGCCAAGTGAAAAGTGTTGAGTGTCATCTGAGTCGATGGTTCGCCAATTGACTGGCCAGCCACAATGCCCACGGGTTCGCCAGGCTCGACGACTGATCTCAAGTATTTAAGGTCGAGTACTCCTTGTAAAGTCGACTTTGACACCTTCCCTTTGATTCCTTTTTTCTTGTTGTGTATGAGACGGTCTTTGTTCGAGCTGCAATAGTCTCGAACTGCGCCGTAAAAGGTTTCTGAAGTACTACCAGCCCATCTACCTGGATTGTATAATGCAAGCGCAGGGTCCATTGCAGCAACATCTCCCGTCTTTGCATATTTTTTGATGGCCGTCTTGTTGTGCTCTATAGCCTCTTCGCTGTTGAAGTGCTGGATATTGTCTCGATATTCTACTTGTTCGAACACTGCCATGAAGTTATCTGCGGTGAACTTGAAATCGTACAAATACGGCACCTTGACAATGTCAAGACCATCTTCGCCGTATAAAAACTGGACGATCGAGCCATCCGCGTCACGGACCGAGGTATCGTATTCGACTTTTAACCCTTCCATTCCCTTGATCACACATCGCTGTAAATACCCTGAACTAGCAGTCTTGACTGCCGTATCAATCAAACCTTCTCGACCAGCCATGGCGTGGAAGAAGGATTCCTGGGGTCTCAATCCCGTCAAGAATCGATCAACGATGTATCCTCCCGCACGTATGTTTGTCTCCAAAGGTTTGAAACAAGGCAATGTCTTGCCACTGATCATGACAGGAACACGTTTGCCTTCTAGAACTTGCTGACCAAGGTTACATGAGATGAGATTGGCATTGACTGCTGTACCTTTGGCGCCAGATCCGGTCATCGATTGCATGTGATTTTTAGGGAAGGGTTTTATGAGACCCCAGGGCAAACATGTCTTGGTGATGTCAGAGGACAAGTTTTTTGTGCTACTGTTTGTGATTTGATCCAGACCGGTCAGGTTTTGCTCATCACGAAGAACGTCTTCCAGCCGCCTCTTGAGCTCTGGATTATCGCCTTTGATGCCCTTGTTGTCCAGTGAGACATACTTGGCAGCGACCTCCAGACCGACTTCGTCTGCACGCTTGAGGACTTCTTTTCTTTTTGCCTCTCCAGCCGGGGTGAATACCAAGTCTTCCATACCGCAGGAATTGGCGTGGGTGTTGAGCATGCGAGTCAAGAGTCGTCCCATGACACTGAGAAGCCGGCTGGCCACATGGTGCCCGTAAGCTTCGTACACGGTATTTACAAATCCACCACTCGAGGGTCCAATCTGTTTCTTGTCAAGAATGCCCATTAATAGGTGGCCATCGCTAAAGAGCACTTTGGATTCCTCAGAATTGGCGCCCCACTGATCTGCGGAGAGCTGAGATTTTGATTCGAGGAAAATGCCAGGCAGACCAGATGGGACGATATTCATCAAAATCGTACTCACGACTTGTTTTCCGGTCCACATCGGTTTCGGTTTGAGAATTGCTGGCGGCAAGGGCACGATCTTCTTCTCGATCGACTGGCAATCCTCGGGCCGTAGCGCCGAGTTAATGAGCTGGTAGTATTTTTCTTTGTCAAACATGGTATCTTTACGTGTCAACCTGACACTAATTGAGATGTGATCCTGAATAAGACCACGCAATGGTTTCCCTGCTGTAGCTGAAAGGTATTGGTGATCAGTGTCAGCAACCATCAACGCTTCGGCCTGGGCAATCTCATTTTGTGGAAAATGCATATTCATTTCATCGCCGTCAAAGTCAGCATTATAAGTATTGCAGTTGGCGTAGTGCATGCGAATAGTCTTCTCCTTAGGAAGGACCCGTACCCGATGGGCCATCATCGAAGGCTTATGTAAGGTGGGTTGCCGATTCATTATGACCATATCTCCATTGTAAATGTGTCGGTGGACCTTTTTCGGCCGGGTCCCATTTGATCGAGGGCCTATCGACATGAGCTGGTTTGCAATGGCTTGGCGCGCCTCGAGGTTCTTGTATCTGAGATTCATGACCAAACCCTTTTCATCTTCAACGGCAACCGCACCGGGCCACTTGCTCGGACCATTCATGACCGCTTCTTTGAGCACGGCAAAATTGTGGTCAGTCACGGGCTCTGGGTAGGTAAGTTTTCGAGCAAACACTAATGGAACACCAATCTCATTGGTCTGGATGTTTGGATCTGGAGAAATGACACTTCTAGCAGCAAAGTTGACCCGCTTCCCCATCATATTCATTCGGAACAAGCCTTCTTTCTTTTCAAGTTTTTGCTTGATGCCCTCGGCGAGGCGATTGCGCGTGCTTGGTGCTCCTTGCGCACGGTCGGCGTCAATGACATGGTTGACTGCGTCTTGAATTGAAACACTGGCGGCCTTGAGGTCATTGATTGTACGAGGCCGTCTCGCGTTCGCGTCTTTGTCAAGTCCTTGAAGGTTTCGGATAATGGAGGCGTAATTGTCACACTGGTTGATGATGGTCTTGTAGATGCCATTGTCGGGAGACTCGTTTACCTGATCATCTCCTGCTCTGGCTTCGGGCCGATAACGGTTAGGCGGAACAAGTAGGACCTTTAAAAAGAACAAATCTGCGCCAACAAATTGTCCTTGCTTTTTGAAGGTTGTTTGTGGTCCATAGACAAGCCGAAGGACCTCGTTTTCCAAGTCGAAGAGTTTCACGAGCGAAGCGCGGACCTCCACCGGAGTCAAGTATTGTTCGGTTTCCTGTCCCAAGGCCTCTTTCTCTTCAGCAGCTTCGTCGATGAACGTCTCGCCACCAGTAATACCGGCATCGGCCACGAGGTCTTCACCCTCTTCCTCCTCCGGGCTTGGCTCGTCTAAATCAGCGACGGCTTCATCAATGTGGGCAGCCTTCTTTTTCCCAGCTTTTGCCTGTGCCTGCTGGATCCGATGCATTTCGACCAAGGGATTCCTGGAGATGTATCCAGCTTCGTGCATTTTCCGCCGATACTTTACTGGCAATGGCTTGCGAAAGATCTGCCGAGCCCCATCTTTCCGATAAGCCGGTATATAACCCGAACAGTTGGCGCACTTGTTTCCCCGCGTCATTGCAGCCAGAAAGTCTTTGACGACTGCTGCACGTGCCTCGCTGATGAACTCATCTTTGCCCGTATCTTTGAGCGGTCTCAGTCCCGCATGCCTTGCCTCTCTAATCCTTGCCTTTACAAAGCGATTGCGAGAATAGATGATGTGGTTCGTCTGCTCCTCGTCGGAGAGATCGGAATCCTGGGTTTGTTTTGCGCTCGTAGTGATGTTCTCCAATTCGGACGATTCATTGACCAGGCCATATCTCAGGAGGCGAAGTTTGCCGCAGAACAAGTTAATCTCGGCGCGAGAGTGTTTGAACTTGAAGCAGTAGATGCATTGGCCACGAAGCAGCCGAATACATTGGTCGAAAAACGAAGGGTGGTAAACGGGGGTGGGGAGCTCGATATGACCACAATGGCCAGGACATGCAAAATTTTGGCGGCAAGTGTCACATGGCAGATTGTTGTAGGGGCCAAAAGCCGTATCGTAAAGGCCACTTGGGTTTGGAAGCAGCAGGCCGTTGAGGGTTTGAGAATTTGTGATTTGTTTTACGGAGATTTCTCGAATGTCGTCGGCAGAGAGCAGACCAAACTCAACACCAGCCAGCGTGGAGAAGACGGGATGGGAGATGTTGAGAAGGCCGGCCATGGTCTTTTCTCGTAGGAGGAAGATGGCAAAGACTGGAAGGAAATAACTTTAGGGTAACGTACAACACAATTGAGTTGGCCACCCAATTGGATTGGCCACTTTTCCGCACTCTCATACGAAGAACTTAAATAACTCAATCACAATAATATAAATTTTTTTACATTACTCAGAATTCTCTTCTTCAGATGTATCTTTAATTATAATACAAATGCGCGTATTATGTCCAGATTTATTGCAGTTATTATATTACCGTTTATTTATTTTTGACATTTTTATACGATTATCATTTTCATCTATTTTTTATTATATTATCTGTTTAAATTCTTTCTAAATTTATAAATTCTGTCCATTTTATATAAAAAAAGATCCTTCTTTTAATAGACGGATTTTTTTAATTTTCTGATATCACTTAAATTTTTGATTTATCATATAAAATATTTGATTCTTTTCTTTTAAAATAATAAATTGATATATTATTATAATCGTATTATATGAAAATTGATTGATAATAGATAAAAATTCAGATGAAAAATTATTCTGATATTATATAATTCGGTTTTTAATATATTTATTTTAAAATTATATTTTAATGGGATTATATGATATCTTTGATTTTCAAAAAAGGAGAGATTTAAATGAATTTTTAAAAAATATAAATATATATAATTTCATATCCAATTATGAAATTATATATTCTGAATTATATGATATAAATTCTGTTTTTCAAAAATCTTTTTAAATATTTAATTCTATTATAATAATTTAAAAAATTTTATAAAATATTGGAAAGAAATTCTTTTTTGAAATATAAATAATATATATTTATATGAAATTATCAATTATTTGATCGTATATACGTTTTAATATACAAAAATAATCTATATCAAATGATTATAATTTATATAATGAATAAAAAAATATATAAAAAATAATAATATTATTCTTTTAATAGAATAATTCAAAATTAATTAAATGATGATTTTCATATCTATTAAAAATAAAAAAATAATATATATATGTTATACGATTTATAATATATCAATTAAAATATTGAATCCAATTTAAATTTTATTCATTTATTATCCAATCATTATTTAATATAATAATTATTCAATTATATAATAATGGATTATTTTGATATCAAAATAAGAAATGATTTTTATTTGTAATAATGATATATGACGGAATAATATAATCTAATATATTTATATTTTGAATTATTATTATTCATTTTCGATTATTTTATTGAATTATATAAGATTTTTTATATTTTTCAATATTGATAATAATCATTTTTAATAAAATTTGGCCTATTAAAAATCCTATTTCGTCAAAATTATAAATATTTTTCTTTTGAATATCAAATTGGTTAATTATACGTTGTATAAGATTAAATTATTCATAAAATTTGTCAGAATTTTTATATTAGATTTTCTGATAATCGATTTTACGATTAAAATATATATGTAATTCAGATTATTATTATATGAAATTAAAAATCCAATTTTTATTTACGTATAATATATTACGGTCGCGTAATAATCGATTCGTTATATTTTCAATATTATTATATCGGAAAAGAAATAATCGCGAATTTAGATCAAATATATATCATACGAATATTTATTTTTCTAATTTAATAAATTTTTAATGAAAATATTAAATATCGTGTTATGAAGATTTTCCGTATTTTCGATTTTGAAATATCGTATAAAAAATTTTATAAATAATTATTATACGACGAATATTTAATTTAGGATTCTTTTAAAATATCTGAAATGTAAAAACAAGATTATTTTCTTTTTAGATTTGAATCATAATAGAATGTGGGAAAAAAATGGATTTAAATTGAGTTAGGGTCTACCACGGTGTTATGAATCACACCATCGCGTGGCTCACGCTGTACATGCGTTCCGCATACGATCAGCATACGAATCTCATATATTTCGCATTCATATCTTCAAATTTAAATCTGAATTATTTGAAAAATCATTAAATATATAATTTATTTTTTCCGATTTTTCTTTTTTTAATATAATTTTTATTAATCATTTATGATAATATTTCATATATAATTTTTTTTTTAAATATATATATAATTTATAATATATTCGTAATTATATAAATATTAATATTTTTTAATTTGATTTTTTTATTTTTAATATTATATTTTCGTTTATTAAAAAATTCTAATTGATTTATTAATTATTTGATTATAATAATAATTATTATATTTTAAAATTTATAAAAACGTATTATATATTTAATATAATATTTCATAAATGAATTAATTATATTATTTTTATTCAAAATTTTTACAAATTTTTTATTTAATTTAATAAATATAATAATTTCTGAAGAAGAATTTTTTAATAATAAATTATTTAAATTATTTAAATTAAATGATATGAAAATTTTTATATATAA
Source organism: Astrothelium macrocarpum (assembly GCA_021030915.1). NCBI lineage: Eukaryota > Fungi > Ascomycota > Dothideomycetes > Trypetheliales > Trypetheliaceae > Astrothelium > Astrothelium macrocarpum. Next base: position 606 of record JAGEMR010000095.1, on the reverse strand, counting down.
TAATGATTATATCTGAAATAATTCATTCAAAATTCATTTATGATTTAAAAATATTATATTTATATTTTAAAAATTAATATAAATATTTTTTTTGATATAATTATATTATATATTTAAATAAATATTTTAATTCATTTTATTTTAAATATTTATTATATATTAAATTTATAAAACGTAATTATTTTATTTATATAAAATCATTTGAATATAAAAAATATATCTATATTAAATGATTAAAATATATATAAATAATATAATAATATAATCATAAAATTGATTTTATTTTTTATATAATAAATGATGAATTTGATTTGAATATGATTATTATAATCATTTATAATAAAAAAATGTTTATAATTTTTATATCATTTATATATTAAAGAATTAAAAATATTAATTAATTAATATAATATTAATTTATTTAATATCTAATCATTTTTATTAATTATAAAATGATATTCTGATGATATTTTTACGAATAATTAATATAAATTCAATTATATATTTTTAAAAATCAAAAAAAAAAACCAATATTTTATTTATTATATTAATATATTTAATCATTATAATCCATTTTTATTTATTTATTATAATTTTTTATTTTTT
>JAGEMR010000094.1:0-125599 GCA_021030915.1 Astrothelium macrocarpum | reverse complement strand
TAGGATAATTATCCAGATCCTATGCTATCCAGCTATTATGCTATGCTATGCGATCCAATGATCCTTCCGACCCCTGCTCGAAATGACTTCATTCAAATTATTGAGCAACTCTCCATGATTCCACGCAGTGGAAACCGAGATAATAACCTTGGACTGTTTCTAACTGGACAAAAAGATGATAGTTCACCTGTCAATGCCACTTCGATTACTCTGATTCCGAAAGATAAAAATGGCGAGACCATAGGTCAAGTGATATCACGCGAAGAATGCAGTGAGTTGAATTATCCTAACTTGCCTGTAGGTACAGCGTATGTCAATTCAAATATCACATTGCCCAATCCGAACGAGGGAGTAGTTGCAAACCTTGTTGGATGGGTTAGCTAGATAACAAAGTAGTTGATATGCATTTGTGTGCGAACCGTCTGTTAGGGATTATGGTAAATGGCCGGAGGACGTAGAAAGCAAGCACTAGCTTTACACAGATTGAAAATATCATAATCTAAAATCCTGGCTATCAGATCTACAGTTTTATTCAAGAATATTACTTTTACTAATTGTGATATGCTTGCCAAATATGGTCTGCCCACTATAGCGCCCACTGGCATCGGAATGTTGCGGTCACTCTGTCATACGCTGACAATAGCTTCTCCATGTCGGATTGAACTTGAAATGCATTGGATCGGATATACTGACTTTCAGCAAAGAGAATGTATCACGACATCAAGGAGACTGGCTAGTATGCGTTTTAATGCTGAGTCGGGACCTCATCACGAGCTGGGTTCGGCTTTGTATGGCCGAGTTACTGCTGTCAGAAGTAGTCCGAGTGTCTCATTGGCAGGTATGGGGCCTTGCAGGCAAGTGTTGAGTTTGATAGGAAGATATGGGTATTCTAGAAGCCAGGCGCGCGTTCATGGTAAGCATATGCGCCATGCATGCACGATGCATCAGGTAGCCTCGATCGAAACGGGCGAGCTGCATAGAACGACATCGGCAAAGGGCCACCGTATGCAAGCCACTTTGTTGGAAACTACTGTCCAAAAAGCAAGGCTCCAAAGACATTCATTGTAATGCCGCGATGCGAGGCCTTGCTGACAACTGAAGCATCCTCTTGACGTAACTTGAAATATGCATACATGCTGGCCCACCCCAAAATTGGTTGCCACGATAATCGCATTTATTCCGATCTTGCTTGCCGGTTGTCTTCCAGACAATTGGACACGGTACTTGGCACAACTTTATGTACATCGTTTATTTTATTCTGTGCTGTCGCCATAGGATTGGATAGATCTCCTGATCTGCACCCAAGGATCTTGTGCACATAACGAATATCAACTAAATTTAGGTAATATTCACAAGGTATGTGTTCATAACTGCATAAGACCCTTGTATGCACCTTCCTGCATTTTGCATCTGGCCCGCTTGGTCCCACAATTTCCTTACGACTCACCGATTTCGTCGTTCGAAAAATTCGGGGCGGCTTTCACGATACATAAGTGGACAAGTCCTGGTGAGTGTTCCATTCTCAACATAACTAATGTTTTCGTACAGTGAAAGCTCAGATTGAATCAAGAGAAAACTCCTATGAAAGTGCTTCAATGGTTAGAGAAAAGCCACCGTTCTTTAAACAACGTGTAATGGGACAGTGGATTTTGCACCATGTAGAGCTTTGTACCGCTGCAAGAACATACTGAAGACATTCGAACTGGAGGCCTAAGTCGTGGGTTAGGCTAGCGAAAGAAAATTAATTAAATACACATATTATCAAATACATATACGAATCTCGCGCACTCTTGTTATGAGAAGAGAAAATGAAAATGGAAACGTGAAATTGAGATTGTTGAGTAGCCTGGAAATCCGGGGGGAGTAAATTAAATGATTTCCGAGGGACACTAAGGTGTGGTTCTGGCGGCTTAAATGTTCCTGCATTGTGACTTCAAAGGTCCGCATTTCAGCGCAGCATAAGGACGTGAGTCGTGTGGAAATGCGAGCCGCACCATTTCAACACTTGCTGCTACAGGTAACAAGCTCTGCTACGGTCGAAAATGAGTCAGCCTCGGCAATGGATTTGAATAATAATTAGGAACGTTCGGGTTGGTGTTGACTGTTCTCGCCGCTGTTCTTGTCTTTGTAAATTTGTTGTATAAGGTTCCGCTTGACAGACTTTTGCTCTGCTCTTCTTCGTTCGTAATCGGCCTGACGCTGTCGTGCCTCGTTGTCTATCGAATCAGTTAGTGTCCTTGGAATAATATGACAGGAAAGCATACCATTAGTGGGCCCTGGTATGGGTACCTCACCACTAGGCGGCATGACTTCGTCTGCTTCTCGGGAAGAAATAGAGACAGGACCGATATCGACACCGTTCTGGCTGTGAATTGGGTTGTAGAAACACGAGGTATTGAGAGCAGTGCAATATAGCAGTGTCGCAAGACAAGTCCTCTGAGCTGAGGAACTAGCACAGAATATCTGAGGGCCAGCGTACACTAGCCAATGCGCGGAAAGATGGAATTGCGAGAAGCGCCGCGGAACGATAGACCCTACGAGGGACGAAGTGTAATTGGGGGAAATAGCAGCGGGCAATGGTAGCATAACATACAAACAGTTGTAGTGTAGAAGTGGCAAGGAAGTTACAAACAAATGAACTCAAGGGGGAACAGACATGAACAGTGTGCACAGACGCAATGGAAGTTTGTCAAGCCGAAAAGATTCCTCAAAAGGGGTATGATCACTGCATGCGTGGCGCTAACGAATTTGGACAGAAAAGTCATCAAAGCCCACGCATTAGCACAAGCTGGGATGCGATCCTCCGGGCTTCAAGCCAACAGTTGTCTTCCTTGAGCCAAGTGGGTCTTCGCGGCACAAACGAAATGGGCACCACAGATGTGGGATTTCCAAAAAACTGAACCGTTGTATGTTCGCCGTGTAAGTTGTCAAGTATGGCCTAAAGAACTTTGCATCTTTGGTCCCCAAAATCTGCTAAAGTGCGATGCTTGGAGGAAGTGAGAAATGTTGTTTCTGAGGAAATCCCACGTCCAAGTGTGGCAACTCATCTTGAATCGCTGAGTGCCCTGAGAGAGTTCCGAAGCGTCTTCCATTACACGTACGAAGTCTTCCCACCAAACGACGCCAAGCCCAGGCCTTTGCATGTCTTTGGAATTCTTCAAAATTGAGTTTCGGATGCGGGACCGACGAAACCTCCCAAGACGGTCATTCTGAGGTCCCTGCTATTGGAATGAAACAAGTTGCCAAATTATCAGTGGCAGCGGAGCTGCTAGCAGAAAAGTGCTGAAGATCAAAGGTGGTACAGAGCTGATCCAGGGAACCCATGTTATCGGGACTCGCCTTCAGGAACCGCTATTGCGAGAGCGGCAAACAGCAGGGTCTGAGCGATGACGAAAGTGGAATAGCCGAGAAGCTTTGCTCGCTCGCATTATCGGTGTGGTGCCATTCATCTTTGTTAACCGTAAGCTGGAGCGCGTGATGGGTGGTGAGAGAAAATCCGTCCATCGGAGCGCGTCCTAAAGTTGCCTGGATATTACGTTCACCAGTCCTTAGGTTCCGGGTTTCAAATCTGCTCGTGTGTCGCAAGAAGGCGGAACTTGGTCAGCACAAAAGTGGCATGAGATGGCCTAACAAATTGTTCGTCGTGTTGACCTACGCTTTGTGTTTCTGGCATCCCGTTTCCTGTATGCAAAGGTGTTGCGTGCAGCTTTTAGACCCAGTTTCTGGGGAACCAAGTGAACGGTCGCCAGCAATACCAGCGACTGTGCCGTTGCCAGCGTGCTGTTCGACGGTAGGCCGAGGGTCCGGGCTTGAATCGAAAGAGTCGCCACTCAAGCAGTGTAATTTGGCGACGAAGCGTGGTTGGGATCCCCATACAATAGACAGGTCGTAGCGCCAACTCTAAAGATGTTGAGACAATTGATAAAATCAAGGCACGGTCGATCAAAGAAGCATCGCGATCATTATACCGCCGCAAAGCGGCTGCGTAGGATTGTGCTCACGCAAGCTACTCAAGACAAGGCGTTCCGTCGGAGAAAACGTTGTCGAATGTGGGGCTCTTGCACTAATGCACATCACCTCTTCGGTCGACCTTTGATGCATCCTTGCTAGGTCCTCAAGCCTGGTCGGAGGAATTTGATTTCATAAGTCTATCGGGCGTTCTAACACGGAAGGTATGGCCAAGGATTGGAGGAAGCATAGAACCTTCTGCGGCACAAGCCTCCGAGCGCCTTATGCCCTAGAAGATCGGTTGGCTGGAAACAGTGCAAATTGCAGGCCGACCTGGAACAATGCACTTGGGGGATGGCATGGTAGAGCTGTATTTCGGACTGATGTTGAAGCGTTCAGGATAGCAGTGAATTGGTGTGTTCGACATTGAGAGGCTCGTAGTGGCAAGAATCGCTGCAAGCGTTTTCTCGATACGTAGAACTCTGAGAGGATTCTTTCAAAATTTTACAAGAGAATGAAGACGAGACCAAAAATTCGGCACATTGGCAAGCCCCGCCAGTGATGGACCACGCAGGAGACGTGAAACCATGCATGCAGTACCAGGATATGCTTTATAGGCGAAGTGATAGGCCGCATGCACAGGGTTGTAGAGAACCGTTAAATCGCCATGAAATCTGGTAAAATTGACTGTTCTGGGCCATTAGTATTTGGTCAAACGGAAGCAACTTTTATGACGCTCACAGCATCCTCACAACTCCGCTACGTTCGTACCATTGTTGTTCGAGCTGTTGTTGGCAATAGAAGCGAGTTGGACAGCCGCAAAGCTACAACCTGATTAGCTCATGCAAGAGTATCGGATCGATCGAACTCACCCCGACATCGCCGAAAAAACTTCACTTCGCCTTGCCTTGGTGATATAACTCATACAGATAACGAACATTACGCAAAATAGGGCACTGAGAATCAGGCGAATGTTCATTGACCGAACCCAGGAGAGAATACCCATGGAGCCAATGAGAAGCAGTGATACCAAGGCAACAGCGAAAACATGGACGTACTCGCGTATCGTTGCTTCTTTATAGCTAGAATCCTCTCGGCTATCCGGGAATCTACCAAGACGTCGGCGTATGTGTTTGTGGAACCAAAAGATGAATTTGCTCTTCACCCATTCTGTCAAAACATCATCAACTGTTCGAGGTTTTACACACATTAGATCCTTCGCTCCGGAGTCAGGTCTTGTCAAAGAGCCCCAGATGTTGCTATCGTCCCCCATTAGGGCATTGCCACCATTAACGGCATTGCCACCATGATGAGGATCTTGGAGCCACCACTGAAGGTATCTACTGTCAGTTTTTCGAGGTTGGGCATTGGCCGTCATCTGCATTGTCAAATTAAAGAATTCATCTGGCAGCAGTGAACCTCAATTCCCATAACAGTAAGTGTGTCATCTTACAGTATTCTTTCAGTGCACTGAATGACTCATCCAAAAGTTTGGACTGTTTTTGACGTTCCTGTAACGCGGTTCCTCTTCTGTCGGACATTAGGTTGACCTCTTGATGTCCACGGACGACCCCGTTCATAAATATCCAGTCTGTGGCAAAGTGTTTCCGCATCTCATCTGTAGCCTCGTTGTCGCTCGTTATCTGCTCACTCAAAGATTCTTCGAGTTTCACCAGGCGCGCTTGCTTATAAAGGAGAACAAGGTTCGCCATTTCCGCGAAACGCCGGTAACTGGCCACCTCAGGTAACCTTGCGAAGTGATGGGCCAATCGTGGATAACCTTCAATACTCTCTAAAGATTTCTTGTCCATTTCTTGTTCGGAGTAATTTGCCATTACGAGTCATGAAACAAGCACACACGCTTCATGGAACCCGATGGGACAAGCCTGGGAAAATAGCCTTGTTACTAGACACAGTGCCCCACCGCAGATATTGTGTGCATATATGACTAAATCATCTAGGAATTGTCTCGGAGGAGTCTTGCAGGGAGCTTTGAATGAGCCGCACGTTGTCTGCAAGCCACGTACGGCCTAGAAGGCTACGAAGCCGCATTAGGTGTTCATGCCCTTCAGCCAGCTCGTCCTTGCATTTAGGCTACGCCCAGCGCAAACGTCTGCCGTTGATTTTGTAGCCTTCGGATGCTCTTTCAAAGGCTTTCCCAGCTATCGATCCAATCAACATGATGATACCTTTTCCTCCTGCACCACGAGATTGCCGCAAACGGTGCTGACTGCTTTGCGTCACAGCCGCTGAGCGACAATTGGACGCGCTTCATTGGCTTGACTAAGGTTCAAGACCGTTTCCGGCGAATGTTGGTCAAGACTGAAGTGAAGAAGCTGGTTGTCGAGCGAGCGGTAGAGTGGTCGAATCTTTTATTGGTCTGTGGATTGGCGTCAATCGAAGATGAACTGTCGGGCGTTTTGGATGTCTTAGAAGGCATCCACACGAGCAACGCGGTGTCCTCGGACAATTCTATATTGTGCAGATTCCGTGATGTGGATTTTGGGGAGGGAACGAAAATCGCGCATTTCAGTCAAGACTTCTGTGTAAATCAGTTAGCCCCACCAATTACTCATCAGCTGCCTTGTCACGAGTGGGAGGGATCTTTAGCAGTGTCATGGGGTCGAAGGCTGTGTTCAAGAAGACAAATTGTCAAGTACTGCTAAGTAGCAGAATTAGCTGCATCGCCGATTGGTCGCCTTACCTATCACCAGGTTCTAACCATCATAATTCATCACTATCCAGTAGGCATGGAAAGTTGGTCGGAATCGCGCAAGTATGCACCATGCCAAGTGTTTCTGTTGCTCAGGGAGTTCACTTGTCTCTTCCTCTGCATGTCGCGGATAGCACTTGCAGGAATACTCACATCTTATTCAAGCAAATGAGTTCGAGCTAGAGGCTGACTCGCTGTTTTCACGAGAGCTAAAAGAACATTATAGGAGGGTAAAAGAATAACACTGAATGCACGGAGTACGTATGAAGCAAGGTACGAAGTAAGGTAGCGTAAACTTCCACTCCAGCTCGAGCTAGCAAGGATTAACCTAGACTTTAACAAACGATGGCACGCTATGAAAGCCACAATGGAACCTTTCCCCTCAGACACAGAAAAGCCAAAGCAAGAACCTACATTAAGAAATCAAAAGACTTGAAAACCTCAGGAGGGAAAATGTAAAGACCTTGAAACGCTTCTGACCTCAAATAGTGAGCTGAGTAGGTCGAATGCGCTTGCAAAAGGGTATCTCAAGCGTCTTGCTCAGCACACCCAGCCCAAGCTAGCGGCCTTTAAGGAGACTATTAGGACTTCACCAAAGGCTTTCGCGATCGGTGACTTTTACCGAGCTCTATGCTGGCATTGACCAGCACTGGTGATGCCTTTGCAGAAGCTGGCATCTACCAGCATAGACTGACCCAGTACATTAGCTACAAATGCCGGCCACAATTGATACAATACGAAAAGCATGGAGCGCTTGTGCAACGTACATGATTGCCTAGTACTGGTCACTATAAGATCCACTGCAATTTTTCTTGACGTTGATTGAAGAAGACTTCCTTGTCATATATGGGGCTCTTTCTTTTACAAGTTGGCATAGAGGTTGATTAGGTAGGATGCGACAAGCGCAAGAGACCTTGTAAGCAAGTCCTCAAGGCTAAACGACCATCTCATAGAGTACAACTGGGCGCCCACATGACTTGCCTACTCACCTTCTTAATCATTTGGCCAGGCCATCATGCCTAATTAGTCGCATTTCGCTGTACACCAGAGGCGTGAAAACAGCGTGTGTAGATAGATATGCAATCCAAAGCTAGTCAAATCATCTAGGGAACCCGCTATTTTTGCAGAGGCAGCTCGAATAGACCATACAATCGGGGATAAAGCCTCCTTTCAAAGACGTAAAGCAAAGAGTGGTAAACAGGTGCGGTCTCTCCAAAAAGCTTTCATGCTCACTAGAAGGTGTAAGGATACCAATGACATTAGAGTTTATCTATCCACTAATCTGTTGCGTGATCATCTGAGGTGGTAGACCCGTGGCAAAGAAACCAGTGGGGAGGGTGTTTTGTCCGGACGCCCGTAATGAATTCTCTCAAAATGACACTGAAGGCTGACAGTAGGCGCTCACCACATCAATTTGCCCTTGTCACGATAAAAATGATCGCTATTAGCGCGTAACTTATTGTTAGACGACAAATCGGTTAAGAGAGAACACCTATAGGACCACCTACCTAAACATCTTAATAATCAATCCAGCACTACATTGTACCTTGTATACGTGCAAAGTTTTAGGCTAAATCGGTGACAAAAGCTTATCAAGTACGATTTTGCGATTGGCCAGCTTATGATTGCCACACCGGCGGGGAATCAGGCCCACCAAGCTTATCAGTCTGAATTCTGTGGGGCTGTTCATATCTTGAACAACGACAGACTTTCGAGTTTCATTGACAGCGGCTCTCCTACTGAATCAAGCCGCCAACGTCTACGTCTCAATTAAAGATAATGATCGGCACCACGAATTTTGTACGTACTACCTATGCCTCCTCACCATTCCCTTCGCTTGCTCTTGGCCTTTTCATAGTACTTTCTGGTACATACCTCGCCATAACTCTCCGTAATGCCTTTTTGTCGCCTCTCGCCAAGCTACCTTGTGTACATCCAGTAACTCGATTTTCCCGATTGTGGATCCTCTGGCAGAAGTGGCATGGCTGTGAGAATCGAGCCTTGCTGCGCGCACACGAGCGACTGGGGCCTATCGTTAGGACTGGGCCGCATGAGATCAGTATCAACTTCATCGAGAATGGGGTACAAGTTGTGTATAGCAGTAATTTCGATAAACCGCTCTGGTATCAGAATGTATTTCGCGAAGACGAGTGAGTATATTCTAATTACGAATTCGAGTCATTCGTTCAATGAAGCCTTAGCTCAAACCCTGTAATGTTCACCATGACTTCAAAACGACAGCATATGGAGCGCAGGCGAATTTTCGCCTCCACCTATTCCCGGACGACTATTCAGAATTCAGTATTTCTCGACTCTCTTTTGCGATCCAAAGTTGGTGACCATTGGCAGAGTAAGTTGGATGCTTTGGCTGCGTCGCAGGAGGTCGTGGATGTGCATCGAATGAACAAGGCATTATTGGTTGACATGATGACTGCCTGGCTTTTTGGAGATGGCCAGTTCACCAATTTCTTTCGTGACGACGCGCAGGCCAAGTACCATTTTGGCCTTTTTCAAGGTCTGCCCGCAGGCTATTCCTGGCGTGGCGAATTTTTCTCTCATAAGCTCTTCTCCAGCATCAAGGCTTGGCCTATTGCCTCAAAATCCTCTGGCTCGCGGGAAGCGCTTTCGGCATGGTTCTCTGACTTGTGTGAGAGGGCATTTCAAGCCGATGCGTTGCAGGCTGCTAAACCCAACGAAAATTATCGCAAAGGGCAAGAGACTGTATTCACATTGTTATGGAAAGAGCTACAGTATTCCTCGTTATCTGAACAATCTGCAAGAGTGACTCTGGAAGCAGAGCTTCTAGACCATTTACTCGCTGGCTATGATGTGACGGGCGTTGTACTGACTTACATTATGTACACACTCTCGCAGCATCCCTCAGTCCAATCGGCGCTTCGAGCGGAAATCCAGACCCTAAATCATGTTGATTCATCCCATATGTCGACAGCGCAACAGATTGATACGCTGCCTCTTCTGCACGCAATCGTCATGGAGACGCTACGCCGTTATACGCCTAGTCCAGGGCCTTGGCCACGGGTCGTCCCCTCTTCTGGATGCAACATTGGCGAGGATCAATACATCCCGGCGGGAACGGTGATTACTGCATCAAGTTATGTGCTCCACCGTAACGTTCATGTATTTCCCGAACCAGAGAAATGGAAACCAGAGCGCTGGCTCAGAGCTGAAACGAAACAACGAAAAGAAATGGAAAAGTGGTTATGGACGTTTGGAAGCGGTGCCAGAATATGTATAGGAAACGATCTTGCGATGCGCAGTGAGTAACGTGTTTACGTAAGTCAAGTTTGGAGAAAATCGATTGCTAAAAGTGTCGATAGTGATTAAAGCAGTAACTGCGACTACTTATGCCCAATTCGAAACTCGTATCGAAGACCACAGCGGAATGGCGCAGCTTGATTCTGTACTCGCGGCGCCTGTTGGGGATAAGCTATTGCTGAGCTTTCATCAAGTGAGTTCCGACAAATTGGAATGGTAATTAGGATGCGTTGGGTGGCCCAGGGACAAAGATATGATAATTTGTTAAAAATTGAAATGACGTGATCCGAGGCAACACGGTCTCATTCCATAGGAGATTTGTGTGCGAAATGTAGGCCGAATCCAATCTATCTCATATCTAACATCGCCAGGGGTTGCACTAAAAAATGTCGTACACTGCCTAAATGATCAATTCGCTAGACACACGTTGAAGAGATCAACAATAAATCATGTATAGTACCACTCTTCGAGGTGTAGTTTGGTACCTTCTGGAAGGTTTGTGATAGCTTGGGATCGTATTAAAGGTCTCCTCAATATATGTTCGGCAGGTCAAGTATCTCGACAGCAACTGTCACTAATTCCGCTTGATGCATCAAGGCCTCGGGGCTCTCGCTTGGATAAGCCACAGATATGCGATCAGGTCCCGGATTGCGTTTTTGACGTCTTGAAGAAAACAGAGGACTTTTTAATGGTTTGGACGTGATGGCTTATATGCTCCATCAATGCCTCAGCGAGAGTACTTGCCTGAAATTCTTGATCGACGCTCGTCTCCTTTCCTGACCTGGGAAACTTTCGTCACCGCAATATCATTTCTTTGTCCATGAGGATTATGTTTCGTGTGTTTCGCCACAGCCAATTTGTGTTGTACCAGGCTTCGTGCGGAATCTTGATGAGCTGACAACGGTCTCTTTTCTGGAGACTCTCACCCCAGCCACTGCCACAACCCTTAATCTTTCTTAAAGGGCGCCTGAGCGTCTTCAAGGGTGAACAGAAATGCAGTTGAGTCTGTTTGAAAATTTCCTTTCCTCTTGACTGACTTGAATGTATCGCACTTGATGGATCATCACACACTGTATTGGTAACGTCTCACGAGACTCGGTGTTATCTTGGTGATAGGCTTGGGGAGGATAGATTCGCATGTCCGTTTGTTTGCGTTCAAAGCGTGGTTTGGGTCGTCATTTGGAGAGATCGTACAGTTTGGAGTCCTAGCCGAATCATGATCGATACATCGCCGCCATCACTGCGTCTGACAGGCTACGCAAAGTAGCATTTGCGATCGGTTCAGACAAGTTCGACACCACGTACATTTCCTTATTTTTTTCCGATGGTAGTGGAAATAAGGCTAGCGCGAGCTCGAGCCAATAGCCACGTCAGAGATCGTCAACGAGGAGACATGACTGCTTTCTCAATGTGCTTTTTCGTGTCTTTGACCGCTCGAGAACCTATCGATCTCCAAATTCGCTGAGCAACTATCCTAAGCTCTTTGCCCTTTATTTGCGTTTCAGATTCGATCAGCTATGGAATGAGCAAGCCTCATTTAGGAGGGCTGTCGATAACCGAATGTCTTGAAGCTGGGCCAGTCAAGCACGATTCCCGGAATACAAAAAGCACTGGGCCTTGAACGAATGGAGCAGTGGCTTAAGAATTCACCATCCTCATTGGCAGCCATGTTTACATTCAGGCTTGGCAGCTATACACTCTTTTGGGTAGACGCCCAATCAGAAAGTACAGTCGTTTAATGCGGTGGACCTCTGAACAGAGCCCCAGTCGACTCAATTTTTGCGACGCAGTGACTGCAGTCGTGGGCACGCGATTAGTGATGCGATTTTTGCCATTTTATCGCATGGTCCATTGTATCAACATTATGGGCCTTTGGTCTTTCCGTGAATTACTCATAGTTTTGTAGTCGGTAAGTAGAACTAACACTTTGCACGAAATCAATACGCCAATTCTCTCAAGGAAGATAACGCAAAATTTCCTAGCCTCACTCTTGCGTTTCAGATCGTACTGAAAATGCATTGTGACGGCCGCTTGCAGCACAACGGCAGGCCACCTTAGGCCCCTATTTGGCTAGGCATCGATTGAGGCCCACCATCCTTCTGCCTACTTCTTGGAGCGGGAACTTTTCTTTGCAACTAATGAGAGTCATGCTCCTCTCCGCTCAATATTTAAGAAGAGCCGAAGACCCATTCGAGGATCTAAGACCTTTCAATCTTGATTTCATATTTCTCAAATACTCCAAACGGTGCCTCATTGACAGTCACCATTTCCAAGTAAACTTTGGTGTATTCCCAACACGATGGCTTCCAAAGAACCCCTTGAAATCCACCTTAATGGCTCTTCAATTATTTCTCGCCTTGCTGAACGTGGCATCTTGTTCATTTCTGTCTCCTCCGATGGGCCATCAAAAGCAAAGGTATCCGAAGACGTCACTAAAGTTAGCAAAGACTTACAGGCTCTCTTCGGTCCTCTCAATGCCAAAGATTCCAACACAGGTCATCCTAGCCCTGATGCGGCCATCACTTGGTGGATGATGCAGGGTATTTCGACGCGAACGTGGATGAAGACGCACTGGGACGAGGACAAAAGGGAGCACATCCAGGACGGGCGGCAATATGGTGCCAACACATCCTTTACCGTCAAGTTTAAAGACTTTGTAGTTTTGAGCGACATCGCTACTGATCTGGCCTCTCAAGAATTTGTCACCGTCAATCGTGTAACTTGGGATCTGACAGACGAGACACGCGATGAGCTTGCGAGAGAGAACAGGAAGAAGGCTATGCAGGACGCAATGACCAAAGCAAGAGATTATGCCACGACAGCATTGGGTGCAAACACCATTGTGCGGGCAGTTCACATGCAGGAGGTAAATGACGGGAGTGTGGCTGGTTTTGGAGGAATGCCGCAGCAGGCGCAAGGTGATCCGCTAGCAGATTTCACATTTGACGATTTTCTCGACAACCCGGATGAGATGCACCAGACGCCTCGAAATTATCCAGGCGCTGCAAACCAGCAATCGAGTTTGAACATGAGACCACACAATGTGGATCTGCGTGCAGTCGTGAAGGTGAAGTTTGTAGTCGAGTGAGATTGTAAACTGAAACACAAAGTTGAAGAAAACTCGGGGCATCCAGAATTCTAGTCGTCATATAGGTACACTCAATACGATGTTAGATTTAGCATCCCATCTTTCCTAAGACTAAATAGGGCTTTCCGCAGCAGGCGTGACTGACACTGATTTAAGTGTATTCCAATGAATTCGGGACTGGACATGCAATCAGATTTAGGAGATCGCGTTTACTCAAATCCATATAATCATGTTATGACACGAACGTGATATTAAACAGCAAGGATAGGAGAGACAATGCGAAATGGCTGGGGGGTGACTGTGACGTGGACATGGGGCATTCATGCGGACGAATGTGACAATGTGGCAATCTGCTTTGACAGTGGACGGTACATATGTTGTTTGTTTCTTTTCTAAATTCACATGCAGCAAACGGACGAGACCCTTTAGCAACTCAAGACGTGCAGAACCGCGCGCCTCTGCAAGACCAGTGCGCCTGGGGCATCTTGTCCTCGGCTTTCACGGAGGCCTTATATCGGCCTGTCAGTATCACAACCACGATGGTAATACACTCCGTTTAATACGTGATTCTGATTTAGGTAGGTTTCGGACCGAGATGAAGCAGACGTCTCTTCTAGTTAATCCAGGCTTCGACCGCTTTCTACAAGACAGCGAGCTTCGCCATTGTAATGGTAGAGCTCTAAAGTGCGCCGGACTCCTGCTAGTCCTACTCTTATCATATATGACGATGCATACAATACTTGTGCATTCCCGGACATCATGGGGCTTGTACCTTTGCTATTGGCAAGCCTCTGGAGAGATGGTGCCGGTAACCCGAAGTCGGTCGCCGGTCCAACACTTCGTCATATAGGTCGTCGATGGTACGAGACCAATTAACAAGAGTACCTTTCGGGAACGCTTTGTGATGTAAAGGAATTCCTAGGGAATGCCGGTAGAATCAAGACCGACTGGGATCTTAATGATAGGTTATCCTACTCGAGGTCAAGACTGACTTTGGTACTTGTCAGTGTAGCATTCCGCTGGCCGACTCCTTTCCTATCGGATAAGATCTTGCCTTGGTTACGAGGCTTATTCGAACAAAATTGAAAATTTCGTATTATGCTGCGTTCTCCTTGTCCTTGTGCTTCACGGTCGCGTCGAAATTATCCTGTTTTTGTCAGAACGCTTGATGATTCAACAGAAAGCTAAATCGCCTGTCCCGATGGACATACTGTATCGTCTCCGCTGCGGGCTCCTTCTGCACCCGGGTTTTCGGGACTGTATGCTACAACACCATCCCGAGTCTTCATTCCCGTCCTTATAGGCTTTGACAGATAATCGTTATTGCCATTGCACGCTTCGAATTTGACAACGATGAACTCGGATTTAGCCAGCTCATCTATGTCCCTACATGCATCGGGTCTCTCGATTTTAGCCTTGACAAATGAAAAGGCCGGATCTTTATGGGTTCCTATTCATTCCTCCCCTTTTGGAACTCTTCCTTTGGCACAGGAAAAATCTGAATGCAAAATTTCAGATTGGATGTCTTTAATTGCTTCCAGGAATTTCGAGGTCATTTGCTTCCCATCTGCTGACACGAATTTCAACATCATTTTATTGAAAGAACAAATCTCGCCATCTTGAAGTCAGGTTTCGAGGAGATGAATGTGATGTAGTTGTACTCTTGCCTTACACTTAACACTTGAACTGCTGGGTCAATCTTGTCCGCGTCTATAATTAGCATTTAATGCCTGAATAGCATCAGAGATTGTCCGCCCGAATGTGTCGACTATGTCACAGCCCTTAGAGACAGTGATTATTCCAGCCGAGATGTAAGACCAACAGTGGATTTGATACCCAAAGTACCGAAATCTATGCGAGGCCCAAGAATTAACGATTTAGTTGATACGATTGCATGCCATGAGTCTGATCGAGTCAAAGCTGGAGTTTTTTACGGTCCTACATGGACATCACCTATCGTCCTTTCATAGACCATTTCCTCATGGATTGGCACTGCAAGAAAATCTGGAGGACCTTCCTGGCTTGGCATAATCGGTTAACCGAATGGATTATTGCTAGATAGCCACAATCAAGGTCCAAAAACCTGGCAAGCGATGTTGGGTCTTTCAGTCATCAATGCCCTGTAGACGGCTGTATCGGCAATGATCATCCATATGACCTCAAAATTAAGCGAACCAGCGGGTCCAATGCGTAGTATGATGATGTGAGTTTTACTTTGACACCTAGAAAAGAGGTGGGCGAAAAGGACCTCATATTCTATGAGAGTCATTGGTCCAGTAACTGGGTAGTAGCACGGTTACCTGACGACGGAGAGCTAGTACACAGTAAGTACTTTGAAATTTCAAGTGATAGCCGAAACAAATTCTTTTACCACTCGAGCTTTACTATGGTTCTGACTGCTTACCATGTCTACCAGGGGATCTGAGGTGAAATTTCTGAGTCCCATTCGGCCAAATTCATAGCTTTCCTCACAATAGTACAATGCTTGTATCGTATTACCGTTAAAACGCTAGTCCGTAAGACTGAGGATAGAATCGAGAAAGTGCCACTGAATATGAAAAACAGAAGATGTCTGTCGCGGTAATGCGTTCAACAATGCAGTACGGATACCTCGGAAATGAATAATTTCAAGGGCTAATGGGGGCCAAATCTCAATGACGTAATTGAACACCGCGAAAACCCAACAGTCTTTCTTTTCTATCACTGTGGAAAGATACGAGGTGTAGTGACAGTGTTGAGTAGAACCAAACCTTGTGGACCAGATATGGGTCACCCACCTGCCATTGATATCATACCAGATTCAAGATGAATGCCGGCAAAAGGATCACATGTCCTCGATAGCATTGGAAAACTTCAAGTACGAATTTGCCAAAAGTCCATCAGTGCGATGTCTATTAACTCTAGATGTTTGCGTCTTCGCAATCAAGTTACTTAACGTGTGCATGACAACAAGCGTGTCATGGTCAAGGATCATTGTGAATGTGGATTCATAGATTTTATATGAACGGACAAAAGGAAAAGTCCATCATCTATGTCTAATTACGGAAATATCGAACATATTTACAATCATTAACAGTATTCACAAATGCATCGAAACGCTGATATGGTATCTCACTACTCTTCCAACCCCTCATATTGAATTGAGCATGCTCAATGGATTGACACGCCCTCATAGTACCTCGCTAGACTTAGACTAGCGGAACTCCGCAATTGCCCGGTTTTGCTTCTTCAAAGTCCCCTCCTCTCGAATTCATTCAGCGTTCTATCATTGAATGATTAGATAATTGTTTCGCGACGACAGACATCACGCCTGGAAACTCTTATCCAAACCGTTTTCCTCTTCTCACTGTGGAGAAGCAGGGTCATAGATTGGTTGAGGTAGCTGACCTGGCTGACCTGGCTGACCTGGCTGACCCTGCTCTAAAGGCTGGAATGGCTCCATAGGTTGTTGAAAGGGTTGTTGAGGAGCTTGAAGAGGCTGAAATTGTGGAGGAGCCTGAAGAGGCTGGAAAGGCTGAGGTGGCGCAAATTGCTGAGGGGGTTCGCCAAACGGTGGCGGTGGTTGCAATTGTGCCTGTGCGTCCGCGGCTTCTTTCATCGCAATCCGGTTTGCTTTTTCTTCTGGACTCAGAAGTTCAAAAGCAGCAACGTCGGCATCCCACTGGCTAACGCATTCGGGCTCCCAGTTACATCTTTCCACTTCGCCGAACACGGGATGATGGAATCGCGGATGGTTCGTCGGCCATCCAGAAGCGTGGTAGTGGTGCTTCACTAAAGCCGTCCGAGCGTTGTGGTTCCCTGAGTCCGAATGACCCTGACCTGCTGCAAAGGCTTCGACGGTCAACACCAATACTCCACTAACAAGCTTGGACTCTTGTAGATTGTGGAAAGTATCCCAGGTCACTTGTGAGCCAGCCCGCTGGCTCATGTATTCCAAGACAGCCTCCGTAAAAGCCGAAGGACCAGTGCCACTTATGACTTCGTCAAAATCAAGCACGATATCTGACACTGGTACATTTTGTTTTTCAGCAACGTCATTGAGCCACCGCAAGATATTGTCGACAAGAGTCAACATGACAGGAAGCTTCGGCTTGCACATAAATGTCCATTGACAGAAAGACTTTGACTTCTTCCCAAGAACGGAATGCTGACTGAAATCAGGCTGATCAATTTCAACACCAATCACCATGTCCACATCAGCTTCGTCATATCGGTCTGGAATGAATCTGTTCACAGATTTCAATGCCTCAACGTCAATGTCGGTATAAACTCCGCCCTCCACGTACATGACGAGATAACGCAAAAGGTCGGCCTTGATGATCTTCGCATTGAGGGATCGGTACATATCAATAATGTCAAGACGATTCAGCCCGTTTGGTCCAAAATGGGTTTCCACGTATTCCAGGTCATTGTCGTCTGTCAAGACTTCATACCTGAAGCCCGGATTTTTATATGTCCATGTTTTGGCAGTCAATGAGTCTCGTTCCTCGAATCCAAGTGGACCAATCTTCCATGTTTGCCATATTTTCTTAGGGAACTTGGTTCCTATCGATGCCACGGGTTGATGCTTCGTGTCGCGTTTGACCTTTGGGGCGTGTTTCACAGAGGAGACCAGGAGATCAGCATTTAACAAAAAGATGACAAGGACGACGAATGCAATGTAGGCTGGCAGGACCCTTCGAATTTGCTTGGGCAGCCTGTTCCTAAACTGCGATGTTGTTGCATGCATCCTTGCGTCGTTGCCTCTGGAGAGACGAAAGGATCTTGTGGTTGACAGGAACGGATACAGGATGCATATCGAGCTTATACACGGAGCTACGAAAGCCTCTCACTATTGTTTTTCCAGATCTCCTATGCACAAATTTCGGCTCACCCTGTACGCGCAGGGTGATAAGTCCATGACTAGGATTGACAGACTACACCGAGGTCGACCACCTTGTTACGAGTCGCTAAGCAGGAAAGTGACGTAAATCATAGGACATTGGACGGGCCGTGGTACCAATGCCAGCCAGAACCTTGATAAGGGTGGTAGGGTTAGCAGAGGTATGCCCATTTTCCCTCAATTAATTCTCCACACTGCAGGACGCCGGCGGCGAGCGGGGAAGCACGCTACTGCAAGTGTGGGGTAGCTGCCGCACTTGATTCGGTTTAGTCAGGTCCCCTGTGTGAGGCCGTTGCCCGTGCCGTTGCAGACCTAGGTACTATGTACCCAGCCGTGCTAGTTCGTAGCATATGACTGAGGTTCTGCCTCGGAAGAATAGAGCAACTTGTCTCTTCCCATGTGATCAGCAAGGCAGATCAGGCAGATGTACCATGCACAAGCGGCGCAACACCGATAACGCCACCACTCCCCTCCAATAGATCTGAAGCAGGCTGATGATCGACTGGAATCAATTACCATGGTTGATGTCGCTTTTTGCTTGTGGGGAATGGTGCCAATTTCCTGGGATCAAGGATAGTATTTTTCACGCTCTCGGTACCGTACTCAGGTAGCGGACGTTTACATTTCACTGCTATTGATGCTCTTATCCGGATCGTCTCCTTGGGACGTCACTCGCAGCAAGTCTTCCAATTCCAAATCCATTGAAGATTATTCTCATGTCCTTCAAAGTCTGTCAAGACTGCAACTCATAATCAACATCGCTCCATTGACAGATGCCTCCCAGACATGAAGGCTTACTGGACCAAGGGTACTGGGAGGAGGTAAGGACTGACGTCGAGAAACCTGTGAACACGACTTCAACAAAATGGAGCGTAAAGTTCTCGCGGCCCTCGTTTTTGCCCAAGAAAGCCGCTGCTCCGCGGAAACCACTCAGGCGCACTGCATATCTTGATGGTCTGAGAGGATTCGCAGCATTTTTGGTGTATTGGCACCATCATCAACTGTGGGCTCACGATGCAAGCAACAACAATGCAATCTTTGAGAACGCTTTTGGCTATGAGCAAAATTATTACTTTGCCTGTCTGCCAGGAATCCGGAATTTTTTCACTGGTGGCCATTATGCTGTCACCACCTTCTTCATTATATCTGGATTCGCCTTGTCTGTGAAGCCAATGTCTTTGCTTCAAGCCGGCGATTATCAAAAGTTCCTGGATAACATAGCATCTGCATCGTTCAGGCGATGGCCACGACTCTATATCCCGCTCATTGGAACTACATTTCTCTACATGTTGTCCTGGCATGCTTTCGGCATTTGGGCTGCAGCTGCTGACAAAAAAGCAAATTTCAGCGGCGAACTGTGGGCTTGGTACTCAGAGTTCAAGAACTTCAGCTTCGTGTATAGACTTGGAGGCGAACCCTGGTTTACGTACAATTTCCATTCCTGGTCGATTCCGGTTGAGTTCAAAGGCTCCATGATCATTTACGTTTCCCTAGTAGCACTCTCGAAATGCACAAGGAATGCCCGCTTATGGTGTCAGGCTGGACTCATCTTCTACTTCATGTACATCGCGGACGGCTGGTACTGTGCTCTCTTTGTATCGGGCATGCTACTCTGTGACCTCGACACCCTCGCAGAGAACAAAAATCTGCCTCGCTTCTTCTCGCGATTGGAACCATTCAAAGAGCTCATCTTCTTCCACCTCTTTGCCATCAGCATGTATCTTGGCGGTATCCCTTCTCAGAATATTGATGTGAATGTCCTGAGAGCATCACGCGGATGGTACTATCTATCATTTTTGAAGCCACAAGCGGTTTTCGACTATAAATGGTTCTACCTGTTTTGGGCGGCATCTTTCCTCGTTGCTTCAGTCCCGCGGATACCGTGGCTCAGAAAGTTCTTCGAGACGCCTTTCTGCCAGTACCTTGGGCGCATATCCTTTTCGTTGTACCTGATTCATGGCCCGGTACTTTGGACTTTGGGCGATCGTGTCTATGCTGCAACCGGATGGTTCAAGGAAACACACCAAAACAACATTCCCGATTGGGTCAACATCTTTCCGATACCCAGAGTGGGTCCACTCGGGTTGGAGCTGAGTTTCCTCCTCCCACACCTGGTCCTTTTGCCGGTGACTCTCTGGGTTGCAGAGGTCACCACCAAATTATTCGATGAACCAAGCCTCAAATTTTCTCAGTGGGCATATTCGAAAGTGGTGGCTAAATCGGGAAAGCCATAATGGCTGATTGGCGTAACATCTAGCGGTTTTGCATGGCGGAATTTTGGTATTTGCCGGTGTAATCCATTATCGTGCTCCAGCATTAGAATAAATCAAATCATCGATTCAACAGTTCTTTGGTTTTTCGGTGACCTGCATTGATTGGCAGGCAGTTGTCTGCTTATCGTGTCTGTTGTTCTGACTCGCACATAGTCTTTGTATCCGGACCAAATGGCATAATTTCCTCGGTACGTACTACCGCGCCACCCTCGGTGAATCCTGGAGGCCGGGATTGAAAGCAAAAGAAACGGTAGCGCGAGTGCGGAGTCGAAACCCCAAGCGGGAAGTGCACCGATGAGACGGCATCTTCCACCCCCTACCTATGAACATTTAAAATATTGGAACAGCCGGTGCCCGGATTTGATTGATGTGCAGCATGTGAAAGTGACACCCCCGGTACCCTGTCATGCCTCCGGTGATGCGAGGCCAGCATTGTACATTAGATCCAAGGTGGAGCTGCAGGGTATGATATCACGCTTTGCATGCATCGTCATGTATGTAGGCTGTAGGTGCCACGACTTTTGCATGAGCCTTAATTCCGTATGAGACTCCAAAGCCTCAATTCTCCTCGAATTGAACGGTTTAACAGCGATGCTGATCCGAGAATGGAAGCGCCTTCTACTTTTCCTCAGTCCACTGCTTCTTTTCGTCCTCATTGCCTTTCAATTTTATGACGGAAGCTTCGTGAAGCTCCCCGATCGTGTGAGTGGCTGGATAGGAAAACCTTTCAATGTCGAGACGAAAGACTATCAAACTCCAAACCACCAAGTTGGGCCAACGCTACAAAATCCTACAAATGGACCTGCCAGCCCTCTTGCTACACCCCTAGGCGAGAATTCTCCGCCTGCAGCATCCATTGATGGCTCTGGAACTTCAGTTGTACACCGAGAGGTGTTTTCTGTTTCAACAGCGGACAAAAAATATTTTAAGATCAAATTTGGCGATCAACAAGCTATGAATCCAAACATCATTCCCCATCCAACCCTGGAGGACACCTGGATCATTGTTGCGCAAGACCAGAGGAGTGCCATGACGAACAGTGTTTGGTTTGCCGAACTTGTCTGCAATGCTGTCTTTAAGAACGATGTATTGGAATGTGTATTTCCGCCGACAATCCTTCCCATAGCAGCAACGACTGGTGATAATTGTGACGGCGAGCTGGCTTTTTTCGCCCTAAATGTTGGACCGCACGACGCCCGTGTTTTCTATGGCCCGAAAGCGCCTTATGCTCTGTATGGATCAAATTCTATTTACACCTGCTTTGGACAGTGGATGCAAGATTTCAGGACACTGGTCGACTGGGGGTTTGAGATGTACATGAACGAAGACTTTAGACAAGCTACTGAGCTTCAGAGGCCTCCTCCATACAGGCGTATCGAGAAGAATTGGTTCGTTTTCTGGGACAAGCAGGGGCAGGCGTACGCTCATTACGATATCGCACCAAAACGTGTCTTTGCTAAACTCGGTCACGACGGCTCAGTCGGGCATGACCTTGCCCCGAAAGCCTACGCGAACGATGAGCAATGCATGGCAAAGTACATGCCAAAGCTTGCTCCAGAATTTGAGTCGATACACCAAGCTACAAACTCTCTGCAAATAACGCTCTGCAAGCGTTCGGATCGGTCTTGTGAGCCGAACGATTCAAACACCTTTCTTTTTACCATCTTTCATCACAAGAGCTACTACTCTTTCCACAGCGTGTACGAACCATATGTCATGCTCTTTCAGCAAAATGCGCCCTTCGAGGTACATGCCATTTCACAAAAACCGATCTGGATCCATGGCCGCAAAAAGGAGATTTCGGGTCCGCCTATCGGCTCCCGTCCGCAACCAGCAGGTCACACAGAGATGCTTTTCCTCACATCCATGAGCTGGAAACAGCGGGGCCAGAAATACCATGGCCACATCGATGATGTACTCTTCATCTCGTTTGGTATCGAGGATGCCAACACCGGTGGCATTGACATCTTGGCGGGTGATCTCTTGGCGGATCTCGGTCTTTGCTCCGACTGATGTGCCTCTCATAACAACTACCAATGTCCGGACCAAGTTTGAGATCGGAACGAACCCATGTAGCCGTGCATGTGTGGTTCCGAAGATACTCCATCTGCCAAAATTCACACACAACAGCACTCTGCTTCCAGCGCAGCCTCCTCAAAGCTTTTGCCCGCTCTGTCCGCACCCACCTCTAACCACATTTGCTGGTATTTATTTACAGTGCTACAGGTAATCTGAGCTTCGAATGCTGCTAATTACGCGTTCAACGAGAGCGTGAATCAGCAATTACGGCGTTCTCTCATGTTCACCAACGAAACGCAGCTACTCCTTTATAGACATTACATGTGGGGTACATGACCGGAGTTTTGACTTCACGAACATGTGGCCGCTATGCCAAGCATAGACAGAGCCAGTAATAGGGTTGTTAATGTCGGATTTTATTTTGCAAAAATCATTCTTAGCATATGCAAAGAGGAAGGGTAGCATTTGTTTATCTCCATGAAAGCTTGTAACGACATATGCCTAGTCTGGTACTGGACATATTTCGTTTTTGTATATACGTTACATGTCAAAAAACTTGTCTAGAGCTCTCCAGGGAGGTCGTGGAGAAGACGAAAGATAATGCGTTCTTTTCTAGCGACAGGAATAGCTCTCATCCTACTAATATAGACTGCATATAGCTGCTCGAATCGTGAATAAATTTTGGGCAGTATATCCAGAACGCTCAAGGACTGAAAGCTTATTTGTTGGACCGCACCTGGTGGGCCTCCAAACAGAGCAACGAGTAAAGTTTATGACCGATACGTGATATTGCTTGCCGCTCGTTATTTTGCATTCCTTAAAGTATTTACAAGCCTCGCCTCTGGAATACAAGCATGATTAGAATAAGTAAAAACAGGCTAAACCGATCCGAAAAGGATCAAGGTATCTCAATTGTGCAGGAACTTGGAAGTAAAAGGACGCCATCAATTTTATGTACCCACCAGATCGACCGCAACTCCACCATTACATCTTCCTCATGAATCGTTACAAAACATGTATCAGTCCTCATTATCATTATGCGAAGAACCTTCCTCAATCAGGTTACGAAAACCCTGGGAAAACGGCAGTCAGCGCTCTCCTAAATTTACCAGAAGGAGCGCGCGTCTCCTCCCGATCAACTTCTGTAACGGTTTCCATCACCGCTACCGGATTTCCATGCTGCACGACGGAACTTCGACGACTCATCAATGCCAGAGCCCGCTGTCGCGCCCATTCCCTCCTGCTCTGCGCATGGCTGAAGGTCTCGGTTCTCCGCACTTCCGACGCAGATGCATCTTCCGACGTAGATGCATCTGCAGTCACTCCAAACGACGGCATGACAGAAGCACCTGCGTCTGGTAATGCAGACAACGGACGTGCTGCAAGCTGTCCGCGACGTGACTCAAGTGTGGACGGTGTCGGCGCGGAAGAGATGCGTTGCCCACCTGGCACATGTGCAGCGCGAAACAGGCGGAGGGATGGTACGGGAATGGATATGGGAGATATCACACGGTTCCTGCGTTGATTCGGAGCCATCGATATTAAAGCTGGGGCTTCGACATCAATATTAGGAACGGAAGACTGCTGTGGTCCAGAGGTGGACTCCTGCCTTCTGCGACGTTCTGCACGTGCTTGTCGGATGATTTGCAAACGACGCTCACGACGAACCATGGCGTTAGTTACCTTCGTGGGGCAGTAGCCCTTGGGTAGAACGGATATTTTACACATCGGGCATAGAGAAGAGCTTTTCAGCAGAAAATCGTCGACGCAGTCGGGATGGAAGATATGGTCGCAAGGAAGTACCCGGATTGTGGTTTGGTTTGGCACAAAATCGTCCAGGCAGATGGCGCAAGTCGGCTGTGAGAATCGAGACAACTTGGACGTTGTTGGAGAATCTGGTAAAGGCGGGATTGATGCGCCTACTGCGTCCTTTTGCAAATTGTTGTTCGTCGCATTAGGACTAGTTGACGTGTAGGTCGGAGGAACGATAGATAAAGTACTCGACGCACGAAGATCCGTACTGTCAGGATTTCGGCGAGGAAGAATGGATATTCCAGGGGACTTTTCCCCTGCATCATCTCCAAGAGAGTCCAAGTCAGTGAGGAATTCGCGAGAGTCCTGTTCCGGTCGCAAGGGAAGCGAGGCGGTCTTTTCGTCGACGGTGTATAATTGAAGGGGTAGTTTATCCAGCACTTCGCGTGGTACCGTTAATCGTCTGACGATGCCTAGCTCGGCCAGATCGACTTCTCCATTGACAATTCGGCGCTGTAAATTGGCTCGCCGCCGACGCTGGAACCAATGCATGGCTAATGATACAGTGCCAACGAAGAACAGAAGAATACCCAGTACAATCAAAAGGAAGTTCCATAAACTTGGCAAAGCTGGAGCATCTTCTACGGAAGAATTAGTCCCAGTCCAGCATTCATATTGATATTACGCACCAACTACAATGTCCATGAAAAGCCTCAGTAGCGCGTTCGAATCATATGTGCCAGATAAAAGACTGCCATTAGGTACTGCACTAAGATTCTTGCCGGAATACGTGGCAAGTGCTGCCATGGTGTCCATGCCTTGGGTACCCGGAATTGCATAGACTGGATAATGGTTGAGAGACTCCCATTGACCCCCATCACCCAGATCCCATACACCATTGTTTGCTGTTGGTGGAATCAGCGCACCGCTTCCCGGCAAGTAGAATACAAAGGCAGTAGCAGCATCGCTCTTGGCCTGTGCCATATAGGCTAAAACGCACTCGGCAGAAAGCCAAGGCGCAATAGCAATAAAGCTATAGGAGTTTGGTATGCCTCCATCATTTGTAGTATTGACGCCCGTAGCGGCGATTGATGCATTCTGACATGCTGCGTTCAACTGGGTAAGATCTGGCAGGTAGAGAAATCCTTGGACATCTTGAGGAGATTGACCGCCCGTGGATAAGGTACGAATATCGCCCGATAAAACATTTCGGTAGGAGAGAGTCGACTATATGCCACCGCCCCATTAGCGATATATTGTTTTTAGAAGAGAAAGATGCAGAAATTATTAGAGGAAATCATACATTCACAGGTTGAGGATCAAATACGCCATTATTAGATTGCGGATCAGGTATCACACTAGTAACAATACTGAGACTACTGGCACCTAAACGTGCATCAGTCCAATATCAAAATCCAAATGCCTCCTGGAACAGATCATACTCATTGCCGGCTCATTGAGCAGAGCCTAGGAATGTTTGCTTTGCGACAGGACAGGTTGTCTTGGTACTAGTACAGCAGGACTGGAAGCGAAGAACACGAGAAACTTAAGAGCAATATAGGGAGGATTGGGAGGATTGGGAGGATTGGGAGGATTAGGATGGAAAACGGGTGTCACGAGGAGAAACAAGGTGTAGAGATGGTAGGGGGGATATGGCGGTGGTTGTATACCAACCTCCGCATATTTCATGGATGCTGGGCACAAATGGAGTAAGCGCAACTGCCCCGCGTCACGCGTCGTTCGCGTACGTAATATATTACCTAAGCTAAACATCCTCAAGCGTTATCGGTTATTCCTCGGCTTCTTGCCTAGGCATCTATCACACTCTCAGCTGCGCCAGGCCTTCGTCTGATGTCGACAAAGCGCACTCGGTAGACGGTCAGATTGAGCTGATTTCATGAATGACCTAGCTCCTAGACATCCACGTGGCTGTCACCGTTGAAATTTATGCCCACATTGCCACCCTGCTCACCCATCACCTCTCCCACCTCGTGTAAATCCGCTTCTGCATCGTCCTTGCAGAATGCCGCCTGTCGGCGGAAAAGCAAAGGGAAAAGCTCAAAGTCGTGATGGCAGACGTTCACGAAGTCGCAATACGACTCCTGTGTCTAACGCCGGTACTGCAACGTCTACCAGTGCCGAAAATGGTACTACACCGTACCTTCACACTCCCAAAGCTCATTTAACCATTCCTTCGAATATGACACTGGAAGAAATCATGGGAAACAACAATAACGGCTCTGCCATTCCTACGGCAACCGCGCTGAATGAGATGGCAGAGAGGGTGAAGAAGGAGTATTTGCCTCACCTCAGGCACATTAATCAGGCCTGCGACAGGGGCATGCGACAACTCGCCGAAAAGAGAAAGGAACATGCTCATCTCGAACGCGAGAAAGCTAATCGTGAGGAGGAAGAACGGAAGCACAAGCTGAAAAAGGTCACCAAAAAGGCTGACAAACCTGAAGACCGGCCTCTTGCCATTGGCGCCCATGGTGTTGCTAGGCAAGATGGAGTTGATGTACACAAAGGTTTGTGTGAACCTCCTTTCATCTCTTCTCTACCTACCCCACCTTAGCTATAGCTTCTAAGCGAGCACACTATGCCTCTTGCTCTTTGTTTGTCAGCACTCATTTTGCGTCGCGAGCTACTGTGTTTACGACATCCTACTACGAGTCCAAGAAGTCATCTCTGTATTTTATTACGTTGATGGCTACTAAGAACAGACGCAAGCGTGGGAAAAGAGCTGGACGTCGTGTCAATCGGAGAAGTCGCGCGGCGGAACAAGCTTCAGGTGGAAGTTCAATGATTGGAAACGAGGTCTCTAATGCGGGCAATGCCATCTCAAGTGTTGCTCAAATTGAGAGTGCTACGCAGTCTCTATCCCCAGACCGTACGCGCTTGTTGAACCTCTCCAATCTTCTTGTTCAGAGCTCTTGCCCAGTCCTTGGTCGGCTCTTGCAGTTGTTGAGCCATCGATCTGATCTTGTTTTCTCAGCAGATGCTTCCTCATCACTCTCTCCAGCTTCTTCGCCGGGTACCGCGCCTGCCGCCACAACCAAAACGCGCGATACTCGCGATGACGATGATCGAAGCAGCTCTGAAGAACCACATCAACCTCCACCAGCGAAACCTGTACAGCAATATCCAACTTTTGGTCCTGATCCTACCAAATTTAACGATCCTACCGTTTATGAGATACATGAAATTTATGAAGGCATGCCAGAAGAAGAGAAAAAACGTATACTCAATGTAGCCCACTATCCATCATCCGATCTTCATGACATGACGTGTGGTACACCTCCAGACAAAGACTTTAGCAATGCCAAACCACAGAATCAGACCAGTTTTGACGCTTTCCTCAAATACCAAGAGCCCTACACCCGCCCGTTCACCGAAGAAGACCTGGCCTTTTTGAGAGAGCGTGGAGATCGCGTACAGCCATTTCTTATGCCAAAGCGTGGACCGCGTCATTACAAGGAGATTTGGGCCGAGGAAGACGGAGCCATGGTGATTGACGGTACCGAAACCGTCAAGCAATCTCAAAACGAACCTCGCGGCAGTATCGAAGATTTAAACGACGACACTGCGGAAACAAGCGAGATTTCTACAGGCCCTATGCTTTCGCGTTTACTCCAACTGATATATCCTCTTTCCGTCGACACAGCTGCTTCAGCTAATGGAGAGTCCTCTACAGCTGGTGCTATGAATGGTGATGCCAACGGTGAAGGAGAAAGCAACGTAAACACAGATGAGAACAATCGCCCCGCAACCTTTCTACCTGAATTTGGTCAACCAGGTAACAAGCCAACCAATCTGCCCACTCCCAACCTCGACTATGCAGACATGGAAAATCGTGTAAAACAAGAATTGCAATACATTGGATTCCTACCTTCATCAACCAACAATCCAGCACCCGCTGATTTCGACGCCCACTATGACGATGAGGTGGCCGCGCGTTTGCGCTATTTGCAGAACGAACTTCGGTGGGTATCACAGGTGAACGGATCAAGAAAGGCGAGAATTCTGGAGTTGACTGAGGAGAGGATGGCTCAGCAGGAATACAGCACCATTGCCGATGATCTCGACAATCAGCTCAACCAAGCCTATCTCAAACGCAATCGCAACATTGGCAAAGGCGGCAAGAACAAGAACAAACGCCCTGGTGCTGGTGGCAGTGGAGGTGGCAGTCATGTTGCGGTACCAACCGCCGGATTGAGTCGTCCGGGTGTGGGAGATAGCATCAAGAGTTTGATGGATCGAAAGGCACAGTGGAATGGAATTATTGGACCGGTGGTAGAGAATGGCAAGACTAATATCCCAAGTGATACTATCTTTGATGAGGAAAGTATGAAGAGGCTCGCCGCAAAGGAGGCTGACAGTTGGAACGAGGTTGAAGAATAATTGCGCCATGCAGCACATTTTTTCCTTTAATTCTGCGACGGGAATATTCCCCATTGATACAAAGCTGATGTAAGAGTAGAATAGAGTTGCCACAATAGTGCATTCACTTGCAATCATCTTGCTAATGCTTATAAAATAATCAACATGCCCAGAACAAACCGTTAATGTCTTCGGAAGACACCTGGTGCAATTTTTTCCATCTAGGAATTCTTGCTACGGCTCTTCCCAACACATACACAGCCAGTTCAACGATCCACCACAAACTTCGCCTCAATTCCCATCATTCGATCCTTCAAACTCCCTTCCTCCCCTTCCAAACTCCACCTCACACACTCCCTCACCACCCTCAACCCATCCCCCCGACTCAAAGCCCAATGCCCACCACCCGGCAAGACAATCACCTGACTCCCCTTAACCCCCAAACACGCGCCCATCCCTTCCACACACAGCTTCTGCTCCAACGCCCCATCCCCCGCGCCCCACACAACCGTACACGCAGCCCTCACCACCCCATCCTTCCCATCCTCAAACAACCCCCCCATCGACCTCCGCCTCCTCCCCTCCTCCTCCTCCTCCTCCTCCTCCTCCTCCTCCAGCTCCCGCAACGCCTTCAGCGTCCGCAGCGACCGCGTCCACGGCCACGTCAGCAGTCCCTCGCGATACAGCCGGACCTTCTCGTCGAACCCGCCATCGGCCCGCCGCGCTCTTCCCCAGACCGACGCGCCATACGCCGGCGTGCACTGCGCGACGCCCGGGCCGAGCGCGCTCGCAAGCCAGCGCGCGGCCTCGGCGCTCGCGAACGCGTCGGGCCCCTCCTCCCCCTTCTGCTGCTGCTGGTCCGGACACGCGTGACGGTGCGCCGCGCGGTAGAAGCCGAAGTTGCCGAGGCGGCCGGCCCAGCTGGGGAGCGGCTGGGGGAGGTGGAAGACCGCGGTGTAGCTGGAGAGGAGGAGTTGGCGGAGCACGGGGTGGAGGGTGGCGAGGGCGTTGGTGAGGATGCGGGTGTCGTTGTGGCGGAGCGTTTGGAGGGGTGCGGAGCGGAGGCGGTGGAGGAAGGTGAGGGACATTTTGAGGGCGGAGGAGAGGCGGTTGTGGATGTTGGATTGGAAGAGCGGGTGCTGCGAGGATGGTGAGCGAGTGGATTGGGGGAGGGGGAGGGGGGGTTTGGGGAGGGGGGCTTACGTGGATGGAGTTGATGGTGATGAATCGGTGTGCGAGTTGGGGAGCTTCGGTAGCTAGTCTGAAGGCGACGATTCCGCCCCAGTCGTGCCCGACGAGTAGGACTCGGTTGTCCGGGTGGCTTTCTGAGAGATTGAGTTCTCTCATTGCAAGCACGAACTCGACTACAGCTTCGAGAACGGCATCCGGGCCATAGTTACTCAAGTTGTCGCTCCCACCATGGCCAGGGAGATCCATGGCAATTAGACATGTTTTCGTAGCTTGGTCAGAGAGATCTAAATACTCTCTCCAAAGAGCCCAGGTATCAGGAAAGCCATGGAAGAAAAAGACAAGATTTTGCGCGGAACGGCCATCTTGGGCTGTAATGTCAGGGGAGCGGCGTTCGAGGTAGTGAAGCTTGGATCCACTTTTGAGTTCAAAAAAACGATGATGACCGTACTTGACAGAGGATAGGTTCCATAGATCATCTCGTGCTAAATGGTCACTTAGCACCTGGTAATGATAGATCTGTTAAGAACATACCGGTAGCGAGACTCGTTGCGACTTTCTTTGATTGACGTTGAAAGAATGATCCATCAATCACAGCCCAAGCAAGCCAAGTGCAAAGACTGAGAAGCCCATAGAAATACAGAAACGCACTCCAAGCCCGGCTGTAGAGTGATCTCATTGTAATACATCAATTATGGGCTCATGATCTGTCAATACGTCCGGTTGATACTGCAATGTCCATTCATCCGAGAAAGCTTTGAAAGCTCATGAGGCACCTTTCATTACTACTAATAAATCATCATTCCGACGTTTGGTTCAAGAATCTGAGGATTAAGATGTGTAGCACGAGTGAGACGTCTTAAAGCTAGAAGCCTGAGCAATGATTTGGTGTCGGTTGTTGGAGCGGACTAAGAAATAACGATGGCTATTAATCCTGGGTTCGTAACTGCAAGTCGCTACAAAGGTATGGCAAGGCCGCAATGGCAGTCAGAGAAACTTGCTGCACAAGTCTTGAACTGGGATGTGTTGATTGATATTATAGATTAGCTCATTCTATTACTAAAAATATTTCTCATGTATTATCGAGATTATGTACTGGTTAATCATAGAATTGTGCACATGAAGATTCACAAGCATTAGAAGCTAATATCCCATTACAAAGGATAGTTCAACCAGAACGCCTGCCAATGCTCGCTAGCATCAATTGTTTTGTATCATGCTCGACTCAGAACGAAATTAGAGCGCCTCCATGGTTTCTACTACCCAGGGTAGCCTATGGTGGCTCTGTTGTCATCTACCAGTCTCCCATACCTTTGACAATGTTAGCAAAGAGAATAAGAATCTGGCAAGATAAAAGGGAGACCTACTCTAGTAAGAGTCGGAAGAAATAGACCTCGAAATCTTCATTTCGCAAGGCTTTCTGTGCCCAATTCCGCCCTTGCTCTGCCATCCTTGGTGCCTGAAGCTTACCCTCAGGCTCACCAGAGAAATATCGCACAATCTCTAACCATTCGCCGCCTTTTAATGACAGAGGAATGTAATGGACCCAGGGTTTTAGCCAATCAGTGTGCCACTCCTGAAAGATGGACATCTTGTAGACCAGGCTGTGACTGCGGAGGAAAGCGTAAAAGCGGCCACTGAATGCATTGCCGTCCATATCAAGAAGATACTTGAATCTCCAAGCTTCTTGCTGGTCGACTTCGGGTGCGGGGTCAAAGAATGCTCGTTGGGCATCGCAGTCCTCAGGATCACACTGTCCAATATGAGAAAAGTTGATGTCGATGGCTTCCTTGTAGTCGCTGCGAGAGACCTCGCGTACTTGCCAGTCTGGTTCCTTTTCCGCACCTTTGTTGACCAGGATCTTGGCTTGATTGCCTGCGTTAATACGAGACACAAATTGTTGCCGATGCTGTCGCCTCCACCCACCACTCCTGCTAAAGCCACCAGTGGTCGAGCCTCGCCACCACAGCCGATCCTCTTTAAGTTGCCATTCCATATCTTTTTGCTCATTGTAGCTGACTTTGCCGTACCAATACCAGGGGCTTGGGTAAAGAATGTCCTGAAAGCTGCTGACCTTGCTTTGGGAAAAGACGGGATAGAGATCGTGAACGATATTGAAAGCATTAGGTCGATCAAAGAAGCCATATGTCTCTCGAAGGGAAGGTGTCAGGCAAATGTCTGAAAATGCAGTTTGATTGTATATGAATCCAAGGTCCCCCAAAGCATAAGCAGTTATATTGTCTTTTTGGAATTCATCAATTTCCTTCCGGGCAGGACTATCAAGAGGACATGAAAGTTTTGAAGGTGTCCAAGTTGGTTGATGTGCGTATACATTGAACTTGGTGGTTTTTATCTCGTCTATCCGTAGACCTTCATTGACGTCTTTTGGTCTAGGGGAGAAAGCGTTTTTAGGTTTCTGATTCTCGTAGGCGGTAGGCATGTCCACGCCTTTGGCTTGTGTCACTAATCTGACCAATTCCTCTGAAGGCACAACAACCCTTGGCTCATCATGCATATTGAATGGTAGATCCATGTCAGGTAGGTGCGAGACAAAATCCTTGGTCATGCCTACAAGTGCTTCTCTTAACCAGTCCGGCCCCCCAGCAATATTAGCTACCTGGCCATTCCTCAATTGCAATCCGGTCAGAAAATTTGCACCAAATCCAATCGCTTCCCTTACTCTCGACCGTAGAATGTGTGGAGGCAAGGCCCAGAAGGGTAAAAGATTGTGATAGATGGTGTCAAACTCATCGATGAGAACAACACCTTTTCTCTGAGCAAAGTCGAACCATTTGTCGAAATCGGGTGGAGGAGGGATTTTGTATCGGCGACGATACTCCTTTACAGCGTCAGACAAAGTTTTCGATTGCCCAGCCAACAACTGCTCGAATTGAGCTTCGCCATTGCGAACCAGCTGATCTACCGGGTGTGATTTCGAGTCTATGGCCTGAAGTGGATCCAAAGAAGGGGTAGATTGTACTATTGCAGGACCGAGTTCTGGTGGTAAAGGAGGGGGATGTGGCGCTGACGTGTACGGTTGCCGAAGGTATAGGAGAGAGGCCGTGGCAAGCAAGAGAAGTATTAGGAGAAAGGTCGGCCGTTTGAACCGTCCCAACATGCTATCAGACATGTGCGCCAATGATTCAATAGAATCATTGACCACCATACATGACGTGAAGATGTTTGAAGTCGTGAAGCATAGTCGCTCAAGCGACTTTTCGCCGCACCGATTGACTAGGGAGAAAGACGAAGAGGACGAAGGTCAGGACAGGGAGGAGTAGGTTGTGTCTGCACAGCCCAAGCAGAGACTGCGGCTGGAGAGGGTCCCAAGTAACGAACGAAAAGTCTGCAGACTGGTTGCGATAGGTAAGAGTGGCAGACGACAAAGTTCAGATTGGTGGCATGAGACTTTCAAGATAGGGTGATGGTGTGGCTAGTGGTGGCGCATTGGTGGCGATAGGAGGTCTTGACACTTTCATCCAATCGGTTTCTTAGCATTGCAGTGTTGCTTTACCACTAGCCTCATCTTGGCTGGCTGCGCCGTTCTGAATGGACCACTCTGCAATCTGGCACCATCACTAAGGCATAGATGGTATACTTGGGTGATCTGGGAAACTAAAAAAATTGGTTTTTGTCTCGCGTATCTCTCTCCTGACCCTCCTAAACAATCAATGAAAGACAGAATTGCCGCTAAATGGAACAGCAATTGATGTGAAATCACAGCACAAATACGCGCCGTGATACTTGGATCAATTGAACATGACAGGGGAAACACGCTTGAGATGCCCTCGGTGTGACTGTCGCTGACTAAATGCATACCAACCATGTCGACTGAGCCAAAATTGACATGAGGCTCCAAACGGTGAAGCGAGCAGGAACAGTAAGCCCGGGCTTTGACGTATGATATGATATCAGCGTGCCTCACGTAACTCAATTGACGTCAAAAAGATACTTACCTCTACAGTACACACATATAAACAGGCACCAAGGAGCTTATCCTCGAATTCTCTCTTATCCCTAAGGTCTTCAAAGGATATACTGCAGGGACAAAGTAGTTTTCATCTTACAAAAATATTAATTTCGACTGATTGCAGCAGGGTTTTCTGCAGGGGGAGCTCAGATAACTTCCGGACTGCTCCGTTGATCGGGGCAACGCTCTGACGCCACGATGCGGGGAGCAGCTCTAGGGAAGCAAGCTCTAACTGATCCTCCCCACTGGATAGCTTGACTTCTCGTCCTCGCCATTGAACCCTTCGACCAGCTGACAGCTCCTTCGAAGCTAGGCCGAATTGTCCTGCAAGCCTACTGACTATCCTGCATTGGCTTCGAAATGATTGCATTTTTCCGCTTGGCCCCATAATTTTGCGTTGCTTGCTTGTCTACCCTGCTTCCATAATCCCCACTCCTCAAGGTCTCAAGGTACTGCTTAGTTTTGTAGACCCTTCCCCTTTACAATGCTACGATAGAATCAATTGAGGAAACACCTCCCCAAAATTCTCAAGTAGACCATGGCAAATGTCACAGATGATGCCTATTGCACTGTGGGTTTTGGCAGTCTTCACCCCTCATTTACTACCACTAATCATGGCCCAGCTTTTGATGAGTGATGACTACCTTCCAGGTGACAAATAGAAATCCTATGAAAATGATCAGTTGCTTATGTTTTATATTCAGGAGCCGCCGTTTTAGCCCACTCCCTTCGAGATGCTGGCACCAAGAAACAGCTCGCCGTATTAGTGACACTTGACAGTCTTTCTACAGATACCTTGACGGAATTGAAGGTTTGCCGAGCTACGTCTATACCCTCTGTCTTAGCTTCTAACCAAATGATCTACTACAGACTCTCTATGACCATGTCATCCCCGTCGACAAGATCGCAAATCCTACTCCCGCCAACCTATACCTTATGGGCAGAGGCGACCTCTCGTTCGCCTTTACCAAAATTGCACTGTGGCGACAACGAAGGTTTCGAAAGTTGGTGTATCTTGACGCAGATACCGTTGTTCTACGCGCGCCCGATGAACTCTTCGATCTCGATAGCTCCTTTGCAGCCGCTCCAGACGTGGGCTGGCCCGATGCTTTTAATACTGGCGTAATGGTGCTCAAGCCTAACATGGGCGAATATTGGGCTCTGCAGACAATGGCATCAACAGGAGATAGTTTTGATGGAGCTGATCAGGGACTGTTGAATCAATATTACCAACATAGAAACTGGCATCGCCTGAGCTTCAACTACAATTGTACTCCAAATGCTCAGTATCAGTGGGAACCAGCATATAGATATTACAAGTCCAACATCAGTATCGTACATTTTATAGGGAAGAGCAAGCCTTGGTTTCAAGGTCGTCACACTTCAAAAGGTGGGCCCGGCACGTACAACGAATTGTTAGCAAGATGGTGGGCTGTATACGATAGGCATTACAAAGCTCCGGTGTGTTCTCTGTCGTTTAATCCCAAGACACTTGCTAACTGATACAAAAGGCTATACAATACATCGACCAGCAACCCGAGTCTCCTTCCAGAATAGTGCAACAGCATGTAGATGGCGAAACAACCAGCTCCGATTTCGGATATTCTGCTCTGGGAGCATTCTATCCCTCGTCTACGGAACAACGCGAACCAGAAGCACCTCTCACGACCACCGAGCAACCTTTTTCTGATCCAGGGGATCGAGTTGAACATATCGTCCAAGGAACAGAAGCACCTCTGCCAACAGTCGAACAGAGACGATTCACTGCTCCTCAGGCCGAATGGGACGCTACCCGGTAATGGAAATCACAATTTCTTTGCTCTATATCACTGATAGCTGTGTAGTATGCCTCCACCTGTAGAGTCAAAGCCGGAAGCTGCCCATTTTCCCGCACAAACGTACGAGTTCAACGAAAGCAAGGAGCTCTTCCAAGCTCCTCAGTCATATCCTGAACCTCCCAAGGATATGTGGTACGAAGTTCCCAAGCAACCACCATCACCTGCCGCAAAACCAAGAGCAATCTTTCCATGGGAAGAGAGAACGGAAAACATCAAACCTACCCGAGTCTTTTCGGAAGATTGGATACCAGAGCCAGAACCCACACCACCGCCATCCACCACTACCGAGATTGACATACCTTCCCAAGCCGACGACTCCTTACCTTCACCTACAAACGGGCCTGCACAACCATCTCCCCCTCCTGTCACCGAAACCCCAGAACCCCCACCCATAACCCACGAACCCTTCTCCTCCTTCTCCTCCCGCAACGTCAACGCCTGGGACAACCACCCGGGCATCGACACCTACACACGCGCCTTCGAAAACGCCATCTTCCGCCGCTCCGGCACACGCCCACCCTCCCTCACCGCAGGCACCTCGGACATCCTCCTCACCACGGCGGCGCCCCCACCAATCCTCTCGCCAACGCCCCACTCTGCCTCCTCCTCCCGCACGCGGCGTGAATCGCTCATCCTCACCGACTTCCCCTCGGCCATCGAGCGGCCCTCGCTGCCCGTCACACCCGCGCCCATCCGCCGCCCGACGTTCTGGGGCGGCGAGGACCGCAACAGCAGCAACAGCGGCGGCGGCGTCAGCGGCAGTGGGGGTCCACTGCCCGGCGCAGATGGCGTGCCCCACCAGGCCGACTGGGACCCTGTGGCGCAGCTGGAGGATCTGCGGAGGCGCAGCTTGGTCACGGCGGAGGAGGCGTCGGCGCGGCTGGCGCAGGTGGTTGCCAAGGAGCTGCCGAGGCGCGAACTACCCGGGAGCAGTGCGGAGATTCCTGTTGTTGGGGGGGTGAGGGTGGGGGAGAGGGTGGTGGCGGTTGTGCCGCCGTTTAGTGGGGGGGCGAGTCCGCATGGGTTGACGGCCACGATGGGCGGGCCCGCGTTTGGGGTGGTGGATTTTGGGTTGGGGAGTGGTGGTGATGGGAATGGGGAGGGGGTGGGAGAGGTGGCGCCGGAGGAGAGGGTGGAGGGTTTGGAGTAGGGTGAGGGATAGTTTGGTGAAACGTTTTTGGCATTTGCATAATATTTCTGATGTTGTTCAGACTTTGTCTTCTGCATATTTCTTTCTTACATCTAAGTTGCATATGTTCTTGTTTGGCTGGTGTACTTTATCATACTTCTCACTCTTGACGTCGAGCACGAAACATGAAGGAATGTTCTGATTTCCTGCATGCCTTCACTTTTCTCTTGCAGCAGGACGGGCCATTTTGTAATCACTTCACCTTTCAAAGCGTTTTCCAAATTGACGAGTCATGTAAATATTGGGTATCATCTACATAGTGTCTATCTTCCATTCCACTCAAGCCTCCAGCCAGCCTCCCATACAAAGCAACTCCACAACCACCATCCTCCAGCGCCCTAAACTCCAGTACAAAACCCCGTAGAACCATACTCCCAAGCAACCTCCTCCGTCAAGACCCGTACCATCACTTCCCATTAACCCTCCTCCAAGCCTCCTCCTCCAAATCCCTCAACCCCTTCCCCGCACCCTCCACCCACTTCCTCGCGGTCTCCCACACCCCACCCTCCGCCTCATCTCCACCCGCACCTCCAATCGCCCCCACACCCGTCCCACCCACCTCACCATTCGCCTCCCGCTGCGTCGCCGTCATCACATCCGCATTCGCATTCTGCACGTACCCCGGCGGATGCGCGGGACTGATGCCCGGCTCGCCGTGGGCTTGGGCGGAGAGCACCGCGGGCGGCGCTGCGCCGAAGGAGATGGTTGTTGCGGGCGCGGTGGAGTGCGTGGGCGCGGCGTTTTGGGACGGCGGTGGGATGTAGTATTGTGGTGGAGCTTGTGTGTAGGAGGGGGTGGGTGCTGTAGGGTTGGAGGAGGAGGTTGATGCGGTTTGTGGTGCGGAGCCGGGGAGGGGAGGTGCTGGGTTGCTGGCGTCTGATGATGATGAGAGTGCTGTGGCGTGAGGAACGGGGACGGCGCCGGGTTGCGGAGGGGGAGGGCCGTCGGATGTGGCTGCTGTCGTACGTGTAGGTTCTAAGGGTTGGGCGGCGGTACGGACAGGTGGGACGTTCGAGGTGATGGCTCCGGTTGGTGCTGGTGCTGGTGCTGCACCTGGGGCTGCTGGTGCGTAACGCTGGCTGGGGGAATCGGCTGTGGTGTTCGAAGGGATGTTATTTGAAGGTTGATTTGCAGTGTTTGTAGGAGGGGCAGTTTGAGGTTCTGCTTCTTCGGCTTTGGCAGGATTGATGGGCCGATCAGAATAGACAGGAACAGGAGGCATGGTAATTTTTTCTGAGAGAGTTGAAGATTAGATTTTCAGGAATCTTGTTGGTTTGTTTGAA
The DNA here is from genome assembly GCA_021030915.1 of Astrothelium macrocarpum. NCBI lineage: Eukaryota > Fungi > Ascomycota > Dothideomycetes > Trypetheliales > Trypetheliaceae > Astrothelium > Astrothelium macrocarpum. The sequence continues at coordinate 87,800 of JAGEMR010000094.1, read as the reverse complement.
TTGTTTAGATTGTTTACAGAGGGGATGAAGGTGAAGATACCTACAGGTGGTACCTGACTGAGGAATGCGATCCAGCGACGTCATACTCACGTGACTAACACCAACGCTGACCAACACCTCTTTTCTGTTACATAATGTCTGGAGAAATCGGAGTGAAATCCTAAATCAGTCTAGGAGATCATGCACAGATAACAGCATGCGGGCATATAGCTGTGTCTGGACATCGCCGATCCAGAACTTTGTGAAGAGAGATAAGTGGCAAAGCAATTCTAAAAGAAACATCTATGCAGCTATTTTGACCATGGATCACCCTGCCGATGGTCCATCTATCGACAAAGAAGGGCGATTACTGGCAGACAATCAAATTGGAAACAGGCTCAGTGTGTGCAAAGCTCAAAGGAAAAGTAGACTCAAAAGTGGAGATGAGGGGGAGATGCGGGTAAAAAGTAGTACAGACTTGGGGAAAAACTTTGACCAGGTAATAGAGTACAGCAGAGGTTCATCTTCGTGTCCTTTGTCCACCACCTGTAGTTGTTGCTCCAGACCAGAACAAATTTCCGCCAATATGGCTTCAAATCGCTCTCTCCCTCCACCACCCACTTTTTCGCAACAACCACCACCCAACCCCATTACATCGCCACCCCCCCCCCCATCTATAAAGTCGCTTTCTCAACGTTGATGATGGACGTCCGCTTAACCGGAACCACCCTTGAACTTCTTGCCGAACATGAGAAGTTGGACTTGATCGTAGATGGAGAGCACACCAGCACCAGCAACACCACGGAGAATGTTGGCACCAGCACCCTTGAACAGAGAGCGAATACCTTCCTTGGCAACAATCTGGGAAGCAGCATCGAAGGAGGACTTGTATTTGACGGCCTAGATTTGTTTTTTTAGCACATAAATTCGCGTTCGAGTTGGAATTGGAATTGGAATTTTTACGTACCTCACCAGATGTCATCATCATACGACGACGGATGGTGTCAAGAGGATAAGAAGCAATACCAGCACCAGTAGTGACAGTCCAGCCGAGCAAGAATGAGGCCAAGAAGTTACCCTCAAGAGCACCGACGAGGACGACAGGTTTGATCGAGTCGTACATACCAAAGTAGAGACCACGGTAGACAATGATACCAGTCACTGAGGGCATGAAACCACGGTAGAGACCGGCAATACCATCGGAAGCAAGAGTCTTCTTGTAGACATCAACGAGACCGTTGAATTGACGTTCACCACCCTTCTTGGCGTTTTTGGCATCGTTGGCAAGACGGGTACGGGCGTAGTCAAGGGAGTAGACGAAGAGAAGAGAAGTGGCACCAGCAGCCTAGATAGACCAATTAACATGATGTGGAAAAGCATAGAGATTAGGAAGGAAAACGTACACCACCAGAGGCGAGGTTACCAGCCATCCACCACCAGTATCCATCGCGTTCCTTCTTGAAGGCAAACATGGATTTGTAGGTATCACGGAAGGCAAAGTTCAATGCCTGAGTCGGGAAGTAACGGATGACGTTGGCAGTGTTACCTCTCCATAGGGAGGCGAAACCTTCGTCAGAGATCGTTCTCCGGAAGCAGTCTCCGATACCAGCATATTTACGGTCGAGACGACCGGACTTGAGCATCTCATCCTAACCGCGCAATTGTGTTAATTTCGTTTCGAAATGCATGCATCAAAGATACCACAACTTACTTGATTTTGAATGAGAAGCTTGACACGTTCAATGGGAGCGGCAGCAGTTTTTGAGACGGCAGCGGAGACACCACCCACTATAAAGAAATTGTTAGTTGCTCATTTTTTTTCGCAGAAGCTGTGGCGCGATATCGGTCCAGCGACAGTGCAGCAATCATGACTGCGGATGGACTGCAGCGCGTCCAGGTCTCAACGTACTCAAAAAGTCAACGACGAAGCCCTGCGGAGAAAGCGGAGTCAGCTATCATGGCCATGGTGTTGCAGAAAAATGACACCAGAGCCGCAGCCGTGCCCAGCCGATAAGAGGGATCAATTCGCATCAACCGTCTTTGCATGCTGTAGACGAGGCAGAAGTGCTGCGACTAATAGCAGGCACAAGTTGTGATACGAATTGATGGCCTCGACCGAAAAAAGAGCTTTTTTCAATCTGAGACACCACAGCTCTGGCAGCTCCAGCACGAGGAGACGGGCGAACTTACGGGCATGCCGAAGATGGACTTCTCGGCCTGGGAGACATCCTTGTCTTTGGCCATTGTGAATTGAGTGGAGAGAGAAAGGTGATTAGATGGGCGGGATTGAAAGGTTGAGTTGGATGGATAGGAAAAAAAATCTAAGCTGAGGTTGGAGGTTGGAGGGAGAGGAATTTGTTGCCAGGAGACGAGCGACAAGAAACGACTTCTCCCGAAGCTACCGGCCGCACTGGCCACCTTCCGCCGAAACCAGTCCCGGCCCTTACCGTCCCCTTCACTCTTTCTCAACAAAAAAGAAAAATTCAATCACCACCGAAATAATGTAATCCTCGATTGATATTCTACCTAGGTTTCACTGTCATCCCTCATCCACTCTCTCTCACCACCCCCCCCCAACCAACGCGTCAAAATCCCGGATGCCCGCCCTCAGCCCGTGCTCAAACTCCCACACCCACGGTCCCTGCATCCCGCTCTCGCCCATCCGCTTCCTACACCACACCTGCACACACCCAATACGATCCGCGCCCCTCCTCCTCCCGACGCACCCGGCCTGCTCCTCCTCCTTCTCCTTTGCGCGCGCCCCGAAGAACTCGCCCGCGTCCGTAAACCCCACCTTCCACCCGTACTCGTAGCGCCAGTGCTCAAAGTACTGCCCGGGACACGCGCGGTCCCAGTACGCACAGTGCGCCCTCACGGTCTGGCGGCAGCGCGCGCGCTCGTGGGTCCGCGCGGCTTGGAGGCGCGAGGAGACTTCCTCGGGGGAGAGCAGGAGGGTGGCGGGGGGAGAGATGGCGCCTGTGCTGGTTTGGCTGACGAGGCCCCATTGGCCGCCGGGCATGTTGTCCTGTGTGCGAGAAAGGCCGATCAGTGAGGATTGGGAGCGTCATGATGATGGTAGGTTGGGCGGATGGCGGCGGGTAAGAGGGGAGATGCAGGTGGTAGCTCATTTTGCATATTTTAGCTGGACGTTGGGCAGGTGTGAGACTGAAAACGAACGAAGCGAAAACTCACCATTTTCCAGGTCCAGAAGAAACTTCCGCCCGTCTTCTCTTGCCATCGTCGACTTTGCGCCTGCCCGAATGCTATGCTGAGTGTGGTGCGCTCGGAATGTGGGGCTTTGGACCATGATTCTTCGGATAGTGCACAGCTGTACTCTCCGACCACGACTTGTCCGCAACGGTGTTCACTTACGGACCCTTCCCTACCTGACAGCTCAGACAGTTGAGTGGGGACTTCATGGATGATTTGCTGTGGACTCTTGGCTTTGTCCGCGTTGGCAAAGGCCCAATACTTGTGCGTGTCAACAATGATTGGATTGATAGCAGATGACCGGGTGTTTTTGGTATTTGCGTAGCTTAGCGCTGCGGCCAAGTCCCATCCGTCAGAGATGTAAAGTGGCATGCTGTTGTCAATCCTCGAGATAATGGAGATGGCACTGTCGTAGTAATCATATAGGCCTTGCGCATGATAGTCGGCTTCGTTGCAAAGCCCGAGCCCAACGACGTTGGAGAGATTACAGCCTTGGACTTCGGTGATTAGAAAGGTAAGACAACGTCGAGTCAGGTCTAGGTAGAACGGATTTTCCCACAGTGCTGCTTCACCAGAATTAGTCCCAGAATGATCACCCTTGTTTCCGCCGCCAGGAAGGGCGTGGAAGTCGAGAAGAACGCCAATGCCATGATCGCTGGCGGTATTGATGAAAGATTTGACACTCTGCCAGGCGTTTTCGTAGACACTGGATGCAGCTTCGAAGGGAGTGGATTGGCAGAAGGTGGGTCCGAGAGTGAAATAACCAAAGGGTAAGCGAATTGTAGTGCCTATAGTCAATGATTAGCAAATATTTGGAATGAGACATTCAAGTAGCTATATCGTCCTCTTACAATGAGCTTGCTCTATCAACCAATCCCAATCCTTTGCCTGAACGAAATTCTTCCAGTGGTTTTCCCACTTGGTTTTAGTGGCAGCAAGCCCGTTCTTTTCAATAGAAGCAGTCACGGCGGCCAGCTCGCTCGATTGGCAATTGGGAGGATACATACTTGGTGTGAGCCATTTCTCTAGTGTGTAACAGCCGCCGAGGTTCGTCCCCTGATGGTATCGAAAACGTTTAATATCTTGGACCGTAGGCGTCTGAATGTGTTGCGGACCGTCGTGGTTGTTTGATGATATCTTTTGCTGATACTGTGACGCAGAGTGGTCGTTGGCATTGCTTTTGATATATGTATTGGGCTTTTGCCCAGCCTTTCTCATAAAATAGGGAACCGCGGGAAAAGAGGTGTAGTATGATGTTTACAAAGGAAACGAAAGTAAGACACACTGGATAAGACTGGCAGAGAGAAAGGATGAAGGATTGTTTCGAATCCAAGGAGAAGAAAAGCACTTGCTGTCATATTTGTCCTGTCGTAGCATAGGGTAAGCGTGGAAATGTGTTGGCAAGTACGGTTGTGGAATTGCAAGCATCTTCACTGAAACTTCCATTACAATTTCCTTTTTAGGTTAGGTAATGCTTCGGTGTGTGCAGATTCTTTCTCTAAAACTATTCAGACCGAACGAGTCTTACAAGCTGAATTTTAGGTGTGTTTGGAGTTAAGATGTCTATATTTTGTTATTGAGACGCGGCTGATTTTTGTGCCGTGCACTAGTAATACAACCATTTAACCAGGCATGGAATCGTAGCGATACGAAATTAGAGGAGAGCGGATATGTACCATTAAAAGCAGCGGAGACGGGATGCATGAAAAAGTCCGAAAAGTCTAGAAATACATCATTGCATTTCCACCTCAATCTCTTGTCTTGCACCATACGGAGTTCTCGATCTGCTTGGGACCGGACTTGCTCCTTCTCCTCCTACGTCCATTCTCGCCAACCCCATATTTAGGTCATTGTATCCTACACCCTGACCAATCCTGGCGCTAGGCATATCTGTAGCCGTTGATACATTTGCAGCTGCAATAGCTGACTCTGAATTTTCAACACCAGTAAGCGCAGTACCTCCCAGACCATTTTGGTGCTGGTGTACAGCGGTATGGTACGGGCCGTTCATCTCTGCATCAGTACGACCAAAAACTTCTGGCCACCATCGAACTTCGCTAGTGTTGGGGAATAAAAGTCGTTCACGTCCTTTTTCATGATCATTAATGACGGGATCATACTTTTCGTTCAGAAACTGTTCTTTTCGGGATAGAAAGTAATCCCAGACACTTCTAGTCTTTTCTCTCACGCCAGAATCTGCCCTCTGCTTTTCGTTGTCGTGAAGAAAGGTTCCATACTGACAAGAATAGAGATGGTAGAGCAAGCGCCTGAGGAATCGTTCATTGAATTCGAAACGTGTGGGATGTTGGTAGAGCATCTGATATGTTGCATCTAGGAACTGGTGAAAAACTGGACTTGTTTCTTTGACTTTGGTGGTTAATCTGTCTTCTGCAGCACCTCTAGGAGGAGTGCATGCTTTTGCTGTCGGCGGGGAGTCAAATGGTTGCATTTCCCCATCCTCGTCAATTAAGGATTCCCGGCTCTCGTTCTTCTTGTTGAAAAACCCTTTGGCTCGCAGTAATGCATCTTCAAAGGCATTTCCGCCGCCTCCGGAACCAATGCTAATCCCATTTTCGGCCTTTCTATTGCCACCTATCCGCTCATTCTCAATCTCGAACCACTTCTCGCTACTCAAGAAGCCAGATCTATGGCGAAATTGGTGACCGAAAGATACCCAGTCCTTTTCGACGAGGACTATGAAGCCCTCAATCGTTCGATAGTAGGGGTCCAAGCACAATTGACTGAGAGCACTTAGCTGACTCGTTCTATCCCATCCATCCGAACAATGGATCAAGACGTGGGAATGATGTATCCCAACTTGTCGGGCAATCATGCTCGCTCCGTCCAAGATGCCCGAGATATGCTTCAACCAATTGCTCTTGGTCAGAAGATCTCTGTTAGGTCCTAATGGAGTGACATCGGTATCCTTTAATGCATCCATGACCTTGTTCAGTGAGTCACGCATGACATGTATGTTATCAATGCCTAAGAAAGCCTTTGTTGCAAACTTGTAATTATCCATATTCTCAGAGCCCATTCCAACCGCCTGATTTGCAAAGGCATTGACAGCTGGTCGAGCATCAATGATGATATTGTGCTGCTGAGCGCCGTATATCCGAGTATTCGGAGGGCTTGTGTCTCTGCCGACGCGAGCTAAAGTCTCATCCTCGATAGTCTCTGCGTCAATAAACGAGCTTTCGCCGCTTGGAGAAGCCACATGGACGGATGACGGTTCAGCGCTGAAATTCGAGTCGCTAGTCATTGAGGAAGACGTGGACTGGGAATTTGATTGAGAGTTGGACTGAGAATTGTTCTGATCCTCCACGTTGGGCTGCGATGTGTCAAAGATGGCTGCCACGAGCTTCTCGTCTTGGACACTTCGATTTTGTCGCACACCAACTAATGGCTGTGAGCTGCGTGTTATAGAACATCTGTTCACTGGATGTAAATATGTCAAAATAGGTATTCGAACGCGAGAGCGATATCTTCCAGCGTAGTTCAAGACGTTGTCGGATATTGATGCAGGCACAGTCAAAAGCGAGGGATAAGTGGGAGAATACTGGCATACCGGTGAGCGCAGCATCTTTGACATAGATGAACTAACATACCTCGTATTTTGTATTAATCTTCGATATCCTCCACCCTTTGTCTGTGCTCTTCTCGCCAATGCCTTGTCTCCCAAACTCCCGCCTTGCGTCGTAAATGTCCCACCCATTCACTTCTTTCTCTGGGCCCTGCGCTCTATAGCTAAAGGCGTATAGCTTCTCAATCCTTCCCAGCTTACATGTGAGAGATTTTATGCTGTCGTAAACATCCCGTGCCTTGCTTTCAGCTACAAAATGAAAGGCAACGAAGACAAAATCGCGACACCGGAGGCGTATTGATGGTGATTGGTGAGAGGCGGGAGGAGCGGGACGATAGCAGCAAAAGGCTATCATGGGATATGTTATCCATAGCTCCCTTGGTTTTGGTCTTGAAGTCGGCTGGGTTTGCGGAGGAGTGTAGCTAAAGATGAGGTGATGCGGAGTCAGATGGAGTGTGCCTTCGAGCTTGATGCCCTGTCGAAGTAGAGCGACATCATCGACCTAAGGACTACTGTTAGTCCTGCGGGTTCAACATCCGACGCTTGCTTTTACCTTCGAAACCCGGATCTTTTCCATGTTGAAGGGTGCGATTTAGAGCGGCGCTGAGGATTTAGAGTATGCCTAGGGTGACTTGACGGTGTGGCAGTTTTCGCACATGCAGATTTTCCATACCACGTGGTGCACTGCCTTTAAGAGCCGGTGTAAAGCGCACGGGTTGTGCAAACGGTGAAGAACGAGCTGAATGCGCGTAAGTTGGCCTTTGCCTTGCCTATGACGAGGTAGGGTATGCGCGTGAGTAGGATCCCTGCCGCTGATCCCTCTGCGCCGCCATCGATAAGCGCTGCCGAACTTCGCACACCCGAAAATTACCCGTCCTATTTGCTCACCACTCATCTATTATCCACCTTGCTGTGCATTAATCATTCCTTGCTTCTAACACAATCATGGCAGCTCCACAGAAGCAGATGTATGTTCATTGATTATCTGGCCGTGCTACGGGCGCTGACCGAAATATAGTTCTAAACGGAAGAAGTTCGTTGCTGGTAAGGTGGTCGCTTCAACTCTCCACATAAATCGCCTCTCCTTGGGATTAATCCATGCATTTGAAATGAATATGGCAAAATCAAAGCCATAATCCTAGAGTGAGCCCGGCTAATTCATATAACTGCTTCTAGATGGTGTATTCTATGCCGAACTCAATGAATTCTTCCAGCGCGAACTTGCCGAGGAGGGTTATTCTGGCGTCGAAGTCCGCGTTACTCCAACCGTCACCGACATCATCATTCGCGCAACCCATACTCAAGAGGTTCTCGGCGAACAAGGCCGACGCATTCGCGAGCTCACCTCCCTAATTCAGAAGCGCTTCAAATTCCCCGAAAACTCCGTCTCCCTCTATGCCGCCAAGGTACAGAACCGTGGTCTTTCAGCCGTTGCACAGTGTGAGAGCTTGAGATACAAACTACTCAACGGCTTGGCTGTGAGAAGGGCATGCTATGGTGTCCTACGATTCATCATGGAGAGCGGGGCGAAAGGTTGTGAAGTCGTGGTGAGCGGAAAGTTGAGAGCCGCACGTGCAAAGAGCATGAAGTTTACGGTATGGACAGCAGCTTTTGAAACACCAAGGTTCGAAAACGTACTGATCCCGAATGCTTAGGATGGTTTCATGATTCACTCCGGTCAACCAGCAAAGGATTTCATCGACAATGCCACTCGTCACGTCCTCCTACGTCAAGGTGTGCTAGGAATCAAAGTCAAGATCATGCGTGGCTCAGATCCTGAGGGCAAGGCTGGTCCTCAGAAGACTCTCCCTGATGCCGTCACCGTTATCGAACCCAAGGAGGAACAGACCGTTGTTCAACCCATGAGTACAGACTATGGATCCAAGGCAATTCAGGCACAACAGGCCGCGGAGCAGCAAAGGCTAGCAGAGCAAGAGAAACAGGGGCAGGAGGTTGGCGCGGATGGCTTTGCAGCAGAGTGATGACATGGCAGGGATCAACGGTGTTCGTGGCTACCTTTTTTGCCTTCTAATGGCTTCTTAAATGACAAAAATTCGAAACATGATTACAATTTGACTGTTCGATCATGTGAGGGTCCAAGTAGAAGACTTGTGTATCAGTCGTTCGGAAATAATCTTCAACAGGCCAAGTCAGACGGGCTCTTCTTACAAGGTCATGTCGGTCGACATTTCCTTACGGAACATAAAAATGTCCGTTTGAGCGCTATAACACTAAAATTACCCTCATTGCCTCCACATAGAAACGCCTGCGGCTCCCTTCATCGGCATATATTTCTATCCATATCTCGCCAATTCAGTTGCTGAGACATATTTTGGTTATACCCATCGCTGATCCCGTTCCCGTTTAGTGATGCAATATCAGCCAGAAGTTGTTAGACCATCGTGCCTTTCGTCCCATCTTTCATCTTTTAGCATACCGAAAAAAGGTAGCTCATGTATGTATCCCTCCTCGAAGCAAGGCCGTCGATGTAGAGTGGCCAGACCGGACCAACTAAACCAGTCAAAGGTCTGGAGGTTGCAAGACTCATTGCACAGCGGATCTGCTAAGAAATTTGGACTTTGAAGAGTATTGTCCAGAATTCGACGAAATTTTTCAAGTCTTTACTTTCTTCAGCATACCTTTCTTCCTTTTCCCCTTCACATCCCTCCCCTCCTCAATCGCCAACATTGCCTCCCTCTTCTTCTCCGACACCAACTTCAGCGCCTCCCTCACAACCCTCCCCTCCACACTGACTCCCTCCTCCTCAAACTCCACCATCTTCTTGCCCACCCTCTCCTCAATCGCCAACACCAAGTCCACATCCCGCTGACCCACCAACGTCACGCTCTCGCCCGTCCTCCCGGCTCTCGCCGTCCGTCCCACGCGATGAATGTAGTCGTCCGGATCTCTCGGAACCTCGTAGTTCAGCACAAGCGCCACCTCTGGAATATCCAACCCGCGAGCTGCCACATCCGTCGCAACGAGGATGCGCGCAGCGCGAGCGCGAAAGCGCGCGAGGTTCGATGTGCGCTCGGACTGTGACAGCTTCGAGTGCAGCGCTGTGACGCGGTGGTCGAGCATGCGCAGCATGTACTCCAGCAGCGTGGCCGAGGCGGTACGGTTGCAAAAGATGATGACGGATTTGGAGAGGTTGGCGGGCGTGAGGAGGAGCACGTGGAGATAGGGTTCGCGGAGGTGGGTGGGGACCTGCTGATACATTTGGTGGAGAGTCGGGGGGATGGCGAGGGTGTCCGTGTCGACTTCGCAGATGAAGAGTGGAGGGCGGTTGGCGGGACGAGGGAGTTCCTTGAGAGCGCGCACTTCGGGAGTGACGGTGGCTGTGAAGAGACAGGTTTGACGTTCGGTTGAGGGAGGCAGGACTGAGAGGCAGGTTTCGACGTCGGGAAGCATGCTGCCTGGACCAGAGGCGAGGAGTCGGTCTGCCTCATCTAAGACGACAAAGCGAGCTCGGCGTAGACCGCAGATGGTGTCTTCACCAGAACTGTCAATGTGGTCGGCGAGTCGACCTGGGGTAGCAATGACTACATGTGGTCGTTGCGATAGGCTGAGAGCTTGTGTACGCATGTCGGCACCGCCTATGATGAGGATTGGTTTAAGCGATTGCGGTGATGAGATGGCTTTGAATTGTTCATAGATTTGTAAAGCGAGTTCCCTGACTGAGACGTTAGCAATCGGATCTGAAATATCTCTCGCATAATTTAGCTAACCGCGTGGGCGTTAGAACGACGGCAAATATGCCCACTGGATCCTCAGCCCATTTCTGGAGAATAGGGACAGCAAAAGCAACAGTCTTTCCGGAACCAGTCTTGCTTCCACCAATGCAATCTCTTCCCTTGAGAATTTCTGGAATGCATCCCTTTTGAATACCTGTTGGCCGTTTGATGGCCATGGTAGAAAGAGATGCTACTAGCCATGGTGCTACGCCCAGGCTTGCAAAAGTAGTAATTTCTTGCCCTCGAACGACGGCTTCAACAGTACCGTCACTTCCTGTTTGCCGATGCGGCAGCTCCTTTTTCTTTGCTTTTACTCGCGAAATTGTGCTTGAAGAAATTTGATTTGGAATGTCCAGAGATGAATTTGAATAGCTTCGCTTCTTCCCGCTTGGGCGTCGACCGCCTTCATTTGTGCGGAACTCTAATGAATCCTCATCGAGTTGCCTGTCAATCGCAATGTTTTCTGACCCAAAGGAATCTTGATCTGACAAATCTATATGCACCATTCTGCACAGCGGCTCGGGATGAGGACGATGTGGCCGTGGTGGTGATTATGTCAAATTATTTTTCAGCCTACTCGTTATAGGCAGGGATTTGCAATGCGCACATTCCCTGCAAAAGAGGTGAGAGCATCGTCCAATCGCACAAAGTCGAGTAGAAATCCTTGCGGCAAAATATCGGCATAGTCTAGCAGCATCAAGATGCGGTAAGGTCATGCCAAGGCCTGCATCATGACGGGAGGGAGCAAGAACGAGGCATGGCCAGAAGGCTTTGGAAGATTCGGTGAAGGACAGTAAAGGCATGCTTAGGTGCATGTTATCATATCTGACATGCGGCGGATAGAGAAGAATTCACGTGGGAAGTGCATGGCGCCGGTTGTCATCCCCTGGCTGTCTTTACCATTTGTAGCATCGAAAGTCGGAAGATCAGCCGTGGCTGAAGGACAATCGCCTTTGATGTCACCAAAGGCATTCAGCGACTGGCCGCATCGATGGCATGCAGTCTGAGATGAAACATCACCCTCATCTCAGCTCCCGCCGGGCGCTGTTTCGGCAACGACGAATGGCGCTGCTCCCGGCGTCGACCGGCATGCAATTTCACCAGCAGCCGTCCACTGTGCAGTTTCAAACATTCAGGCGCATTGGCTTCGGGACAGACTGGTGAGGGCACTGTGGCACGGTGGGCAGGCTGCGGCATGACTCGCGCATAGAACTAATCACCCAATATTGCAATTTGCCATGTAGCGCGTCGCCCGCCGTTCAACGGTGGTGACGACGGCGAGCGCATTTGTACCTCTCCCCGTCTGCTGGGCGCGTGTTGCAACAGAGATCGTCCGTGAGCGCCAATGGCAGCGAGTGGATGGAGGCAGCGGCGGCACACCAGGCGGCTCACCGTGCCCTTCCCGGCTGAGGGGTGGATTCGACGTTGTGCTTTTGTCATCTCGACTCGACCTCTGCTGCCTCTCTGCTCTTCCAACCTTCTTGACATTGCAGTTGACCGCAAGCGTGCAAGCTAACTGTCGGATGCCCTTCTCCCACGCTGAGGTCAGCGCAGACGGCCGACGGCCTTGAATGCTAGTGCTGCAGCTTGAACTGTAATAGCAGCGGGCAGTGTCGATAGCGCACCTGTTCCCCTGCATCTGCAGCATCATCGCCGTTGCTCCAAGTCACGCTTCTCTCGCGAGCAACAACGCACCATCAGCCCCAGTCCCCCAGCTCCACCGGTTCCCTGCCAGTCTCTATTTCTTTACTTACTCCCCCAAGCCTCGTTTCGTCTGCTCTTCATCCTTCCGGACCACTTCAACCTCTGGCCTCCGACTGCGTATAGGACTCGACCGGTGCCATTGGGATAGCCTGCACACCGTGCAACGTCCCCTCGTCCTCGACCACATTTGGCCACATACGTCCACTGCAAGTCCAGTCCAGTATAGCGTGTGTTTGCCGGACCACAGGAAGAGGACAACAGCCGTGTGGATTCGTGCCGTGTGCTTCTCATCTCTACGTACCAAGCCACTTCGACGTCATTCACTGTCACTTGACGAGGCTGGAAAACCTTCACTCGTTACTCCCGGAGGGACGCGCTGTAGGTCGGCGACTGGTGTGTTTTTATACAACATCAGCCGACTTCCATCCCTCCGTCGTCCAAAATGTCGTCGCCGGCCCCCCTCCTTCGACCTCCCATTCCGGGAAGTCGTAACAATAGTGGCACCAGAACGCCTCGCCTTGGCCTAGCAATCCCTCCTTCACCCAGTGCTCGACCTGTCAATCCTCCTTCCAACATTTCCGAAATTGCACCACTGGGTGGCGCAGCACCTCCTGCTCTGAGCGTTGCGACTCCAATGGGAAGCAATGTTCAACCCCAAGAAAGCAAGCAACATGCTAGGCAGGGACGTCTTCCCCCGCTCAAGACTGGTCCTGGTCTTTCGGCTGGAGGATCGAGTGACAGTGCACACTCAAGATCAGGTAGCTTTGGGGACAGCCAGGCAAATGGATCAACATCAACCACCTCAATACAATCCCTCCTCAATCTATCTTCTGACCCGCTATCAGCAGCTGGTTCGCTGTACTCGGCTGGGGGAGGAAGTGAAAGCAGTACAGCAATGGAGAGGGAGAGTAGCATTCCTGTCCTCCCTGATCTGGAAAAATTAAGTCTAGAAAAGGGACGAGCCTTGGACGTGGAGGACCTGGACGATGCTGGATGGAGGGCTGCAAGTAAGGAGAACAAAGTCGTCGAACTAGGCAGCCTTGGAGAAGGAGCAGGTGGTGCTGTTACACGGTGCATTCTCAAAGGCGGAAAAACTGTATTTGCATTAAAGGTCCGTGTTTTCAACCGGACATCTGTTCCACTCTATCGTACTGACGACCACATTCGGTATAGGTCATCACCACTGATCCAAATCCTGACGTCAAAAAGCAAATCGTCCGGGAGCTTCAATTCAATAAGAATTGTGTCTCATCCCATATCTGTCGTTACTATGGCGCTTTCATGGACGATTCCACAGGTACTATCAGCATCGCTATGGAATTCTGTGAGGGCGGTTCCCTCGATTCAGTCTATCGCGAAGTCAAAAAGTTGGGTGGTCGAACAGGCGAAAAGGTCCTTGGCAAGGTTGCTGAGGGTGTCCTTAACGGCCTCACCTACCTTTACAGCCACCGCATCATCCATCGTGACATCAAACCGTCCAACATTCTTCTTACACGTAGTGGCGAAGTTAAGCTCTGTGACTTTGGTGTCAGCGGCGAGTTCGGAACCAAAGGCGACGCTAATACCTTCATTGGGACCAGCTACTACATGGCGCCAGAGCGGATTACTGGTCAATCATACACCATCACGTCTGATGTCTGGTCACTAGGTGTGACGTTGTTCGAAGTTGCTCAGCATCGGTTCCCCTTTCCAGCTGATGGAACCGAGGCACAACCAAAGGCGGGACTGATTGACCTGCTGACGTACATTGTGCGACAGCCTATCCCAAAGCTAAAGGATGAGCCGGGAGATGAGGCAAAGGGCATCCGTCCTATCACATGGAGTGAGAACTTTAAATATTTCATCGAGTGTTGGTATGTGCATCTGACAAAATCCACCACGTCGTTGACATGGCTTACTGATGCATTTATAGTCTTGAAAAGGAACAGCTGAGACGGGCTACTCCCTGGCGAATGCTTGAGCACCCATGGATGGTCGATATGAAGAATAAAAAAGTGAACATGGAGAAATTCTTGAGAGAAGTCTGGGACTGGAAGGATTGATACCATTAACTAATAATCTGAAGTCCACGCATGGGACGGTGGATAAGCATCAAAAGGCGATCAGGTCTTATGGCAGGAGCAAAAATCCAGCAATTCATTAGGCCATCAATGAGGTATGAACTAGATGACATAACTATCATCTCATGAGGTTACTTTTACGCTGGAGGGAGAATCAACAAGTGAATTTCATGGATCTACTAGATTATCTTTGCGATTTTACCATCTCCTTAATTTCGAGAAACATCTAGCAAGGCATTGGGCTGGCGCAGCGCTTTGTGTAGGAAGGATACGACTAAAGTTTCCACTCGATCCCGGTAGGATAGGTAGCGTAGACTAGCACAACCAAACAACGAGAAATTGCACCAAACTATGCAAAAGGAGCCACATGATAGGAAAGCATTTATTCAATCATGAATTTCCGTGAAGGGTATCTATCTATCACCTTTTATCCCTCAGGCCCGTAAAACCCATCCCATACCAATTACAATCTCACCCTCCCATCCGTCCTCCCATTCCCCCCACCAAACCAACGCCCCAGCCCACCAGCACCACTTCCAGCCGCGCTTGAATTCCTCCCCGTCTCATCATCCCCACCACCACCCATCCACTTCGGCCGCCTGAACTCTCCCATCCACGCCGGCCGATCGGTCGTCTCAATCGTATTCCGCACGCGGTGCGCCAAATCCTGAAAGAACCCTCCCTCCTCCCCCTCCTCACCTTCACCCTCCCCATCTCCCTCAGCACCCCGCCGATCCCCGCGCACACCGGCACGATCCACGTTATCCTCCGGCAGCGTCGCCACCAGCGGCTGCCGATCGCGATAGCCGTCGCGCGCGCGCACCGCCGCCGTCGAAGCACGCCCAGCACCAGCACCAGCACCGCCTCTCAAAGGCGCCGGACTCGCGTCACGAGAAGCGAGCCCAAGCGCATCTGCGCCACCAGCACTGCGGTGCGCAAAGTTGAGCTCACGGTTAATCAGCTCGCGGCCTTCGCGCCAGCCAAACGCATCCCCCTCACCCCCACTACCGCCGCCGTCGTCGTCCTCTTCGAGGCTGCTCCAGCCGAGCACTTTCGGGACGCGGCCGTAGAGGTTGAAGGCGGCCGCGAGCACGGGGAGGAGGATGAGCACGGGGAACCAGCGGGAGAAGCCGGAGCCCAGGGGTGTGAGATTGATGAGGCGGCCGAGGAAGGTGTAGAAAGTCGTGGCCTTGTAGACAGCGGGCGGGAGGAGGGTGATGAAGTTGTACGACAGCGGCACGGTGAGCTTGGCCACCTGGTAGCTGTACCACGACGCGCTCTCCGGGTAGGTCTGGCGCGCGACCAGCGCGCGGTTGCCCCACACCTTGGCCGTGGACACGGTGTAGAGCGCCGCGAGACACATGTACGAGATCCACAGCGCCGCGAGGACCTGGTTGCCGAAGTTGACGGTGCCGGCCGGCGACACGGCGAGCCCGATGAGCGACAGCTTGTGCCAGATGGGCGTGGTCACTTCGGACCAGATGATGGCGAGGGAGGCGAGGGCGAGGAGACCTCCTAGGGCGCGACGGGATGTGGGGAGGAGATGTCGATGGAGGAGGTAGCGGAGATATGGGGTTAGGATGGTAAATCGTCGTTTGGATGATTCGGAGAAGCCTGGCCGGTTGAAAACTAGGCGTTTGGAGCCCGAAGAATCGAGAATGGCTTGCGCGTGGGCGGCGTCTTGGACGAGATGTGTCCATTCGATTTCAAAGCGCGCCTTCTTGTGACGCGCTCGTTTGAGTTTGCGAGTAAGGTCTGCCAGGTAGCGTTCTGTCACAACTGACGGGATACTTGGTCTGGAGCTGGTGTTTCCATTACTCAAACGTGATTCGGGTAATGTAGAAGTCTCCACAAGGTCCTCTATCCAATCTTGAAAGTCTCGCGAGAGAGCTGTTCTCTTTTGCCTTAATTGCATGACTTGGGATTCTAAACCATCAAGCTCATCCATTGCCTCGGTAAGCTTGTCGTGAACTTTGGGCGCTCTGGCTTGTAGCCTACGTAGTCTATCCGCAGTGTTTGCATTTTGAATGAGCCGTCGAGGCAATGCGACTAGACCGTGACCCATCAGATATATAGCCAGAATTAAGCCCCAGGCGTACGCTAGTGCCATTACCAAAGCTTTCGGACTGTTTGTATGGATTCCATATTCGACGAAGAGGTAGACGGCGGCAGCAATGCCCGATACCAAGTACATCAACTGATAACGGCCATTCGATCGAACAGAGTATAGAAGGCGACTCCTTACGTCGCGATAGCCTGAATCAACATATTCACCTAAAAGTGGTAGAATGAACCTAATATAACCATTAGCTTGAAATCCATGAGGTGGCAGGCATTGCGATAAGCGTACCAAGTCAGACAGAAAGTGAGCCAGTAGCATATCCTCCATGCTACGAGAACAACTCGTGAAGGAAGCCAAATGCCTCTGGATGCTCCGCTACCCTCGGATACGCTTGATGAGAGGTCGATAGGGACCAAGAGGATGATACTGCAGGGAAGGGCGATAGCTAGAAAAACAGGAGTGAGAAGATAGGCAGGAGCAGTGCGGAGAGGGACATAGTGTCTTAAGAGGAGGAGGACTAGTAGAGATATGATGAGGATGGCAGCAATAGCAAAGACATCCGATCCTACCGAGGAGCTCATGGCGACGGGCTGACCGAATTTGAAGATTCGGATTATGACATTACAGCGGTTAAAGCAGATTTGTTATGTCGTTCAAGAAAAGCCTGCTTATTAGTTGTGTGAAAGGTAAGGTTTGTACAAGGCTGTACCTGACCTGGAAGTTACACTTGGCCATGAGACGAGTGACGGAAGACCGAGACCGATTTAGCTCGGCGGATTACTCAACGTCATCACCTAGTGAACTTAAGCTTGCCGATCTAATCTAACGCGAACCCCTCTACGTCTAAAAGCTTCCAAATCATTGTCTGGCCGTCGATTATAAGAGCTCTTTCCTTCACAGCCTCTATACGAGGCATCCAGTTGCCCACCATTTCGTTCCTACGCCGATTTTTCTTTACTCGCCCGTCGAGCCCTGCCACAATGTCTGCTGCGAAGACCAAAGCCCAAGGCATCATTGACGACAATGCTGTTGGTAAGGTACCCCTCTGCCCTGAATTCGCCTCATGCAAATGTCTAACATTCTATAGCTGTCTTCAGCAAGTCGTACTGCCCATATTGCAAGGCGACCAAATCGCTGCTGAGCGAAATGGGCGCAAAGCCATTCATCATCGAGCTTGACGAAGTTGGTAAGTCGCGCTCTCGTCTCTAGTCTCTTAACAATTGCTAATACTATCGCGCATAGATGATGGTAGCGCGATTCAGGATGCACTTGAGGAGATGACCCATCAGCGTTCTGTCCCGAACATCTTCATTGCTCAGAAGCACATCGGCGGAAACTCCGATCTCCAAGCTAAGAAGGGAGACTTACCCACCTTACTCAAAGACGCCGGCGCCGTCTAGAGCAGTCAGATAGAGTATCGATTACGCAGATAATGGCATGATTTGGAAGAGTTGGTGTTGAGTTTGAATGTGTGTACACGTTGACCAATTGAACGGTTCATTACAATATTCATACACATCAGGTGATTCTTGTCTCGACTGTACCAACTGGTCGCTCGACGAATTCCATGACCCCATCCACAATTCCTTTTCTTGCGCTTTCGCTGCTGACGTTCTTACCCGCCAAATAACCCATCCATACTAGTCTTGCTATTCGTTCATCGTCTACGTGTCCCATGCCTTGATATCCTTCTTTGCCTTCCTTTTCCTGGTATAGCGCCCCAAGTCTTCCCTTTTCGTCTCTGGTCAGGAGCAATACTGATCCTTTTGGAGCCTTACCCTTCCCACCAAAGATGGCCTTAAAATCCCTCATTGATGTTCCAAAATGTTCATCCTCATATGACAGATCGCCTCTCTTGACAGCCTCCTGCGTTCTTGCTGTAACGCCCCTTACCCACCCATCCCTGAGATGTGCAAAATCCGTATTCCGCGTCGGTACAATTCTGACTGCCGTTCGAATGCCATTTTCTCTCAGCAGTGTGTCCCATGCTATTCTCCCCTCTTCAGGATCCAGCAATTTCTGTTTTAGTTGATCCTTTTCCGTCGGTACTAGCGCCGTTGCCACTGGATCTATCTGACGGATCATGGCTGCTTGTAACGTTCCGATATCTGCCGTTCGTACGTACATGCCCAATACATAAACTTGGATGCTTAGGAAGCTGACAGTGCGGATGCCCAAGCCTACGAGCGTATACTCGTCGTCAGTGACATTGATCGTACCGGCAATCTGATTCTGCTCAGGTATGTGGATCGTCTTTGGAAAATGCGGTATCGTAGATGTACCTGTTTCTACAAGCTCGATTTCGGCTCCCGTACGACTGTCTGGATCTTCCGCCACGACTTTGCCTCCTGGTATGACGTGCACAGGTTTACCTGCGAAAGTCTCGGTAGCTTTGGCACTGCTGTCTGCATTTTCCCTTGGTAGTATGGATGATCTGGCTTGCGAGGCTATCTTATTGGTTTTTGGATGAGTGTCGACTGTGGGAATGTCGGAGGCGTAGAGAACGATGACGGGAACAACCATGCAGGTCACTGCTCCTGCGAGCATAAACTTGTTGCGCCGAACCCAATATGCACGGCGGATCGCCTCATGACGCCGGGATGCAATTGGATCTATTGGATTCCGTGGTCCGTCTTCGAGATCCCGGCCAAAGGGGCGGGGTGGTCGTTGGAATAGGTTTCGTCTTTGTTGTACATGCGGGTGAAGTCGTGGTTGGCTTTTACACAAACACCGTCTTGAAGGGTTTGCGAGTTGGATGGTGGTCTGTGTGGGCCTCATTGTAAATGCATCAACAAGAAAGACATGTAGTTGTGCTGTATTCTGAGTACTGGGATGGTTATGCGGAGGAGCTCCATGTTAAGGTAGGTACCTACTTCACCATCTCCGCCGCTAAAGCTTACCTAACGCATTTTACATTTCTCACAACATTACCACGGCTACTTACATATTCTCCTCGTCACAAGCCCCGAATTCATCATCCTATGTAAATCTTGTTTATGGCAGATGGGAAACTTTTTTTTTATATTGCGGAAGATTGAGCCCCATAACCTGGAGCACAGCACAGAAACCGTTCCCCAACGAAGTATGGCGTGCAGGACTGGATAACGTCACAGTGATGGTGCATAAGAAACCGACCTCATGGCCATCGTTTCTTGACAGATGATCCAAACCGGCTGGAGGCTCTTCTGTCAATGCAAGCCTCGTATTCCACTTGGCGTCTCCTCCGAAGCCTTTCAGCCACATCCGAAGCTCTGGGTTTGGGCAGCAATCGCCTCCAAGTCGACATCCTTCAGCTGATGAATTGAAGCATGTCTTTCTCTTCTTGGATAACGCTGTCAATCATGGAACGTCGATCGTTATTTGCTTTGATGACATGCTGAAGAAGCTGCTGCGCTCTTGCTATCTCCCAATGTCATTTCGGGTACTCATTACTTACTTCATCACCATTCACATCTCGAAGTTGCTCGATTTGCCGAAATGCTTTGCGCTAGACTTTCTGAATGAAAAGATTCTTTACTAATCAAACCAATATCATCATTCTCTCGAAATTCATGGGAAGACACAAGCACCTCAATGTGATTATGGCCTCATTCTATCAGTTGACAACAACGCGATCTCCTACATTCTAGTTCGGACTTGGTATTGGCGATCTGAGCAGAAACAGTTTGAGTGTCATTTAGAGTACAGACAGTTGTTATGGCCTCAATTCTGGAAGCTGCAGATGTCTACCATGATGCTCTACCAATGAAAGACAGTTCGCTCAACATACGGACCATGTCTAGTACCTCATCATAATAATCGGGTACATACAGTGATCACCTGAACCATTGCTTTTAGGCCCTCAAATTACGCATCACCCCCACCTTGCTTTGCGCAAGCTCCGTGGGAGCCTATGAGGTATGTCGCTGCTTTTTTGCCTCTATCCAATCGGAATGAAGGTGTACCAAGATCTTGATTCATACAGAGCACGGGCTTGCGGAGTTACTGCCGTTCCAAACCAGCGGTGACTTCAAAGTTGTACGCTAAGCAAGCTTAGACGACAGAGAGGGGCTTGGGGAGGACTAAGAGATCAGCTGTCTCGGACTCATCAGCACTGAGATGCTTTTCCGTCCAACGCGCAGGCCCTGAATGCAATTTGCTCCGGATTGAAACAGCGTGCATCTCAAGAGCAGCGGGGTAGCTAGGACCGGAAGCGTGCAGGAAATTTGGAATGATGTTGGAGAAGGTGCATGCAAGAGGGCAGATCTGTGCGGAATTAATTAATGCAGGGCTAAAGATCGAAGTCGATGAGATTGACGAAGGGACGGAAGAAGCGTAGGATAACTGGATTCCGGGCCGATCAATCAGGATTCATGAAAAGCAATGCAAGCACAGGACGGAATGTAAAGTTAGTTGGTGGAGATAAGGTCAATGATTCTCACCACTTTCATTTGGAGATTACCGTACCCTAAGGTACGAAGCCGGATGTCGGGCCGGTACGGCAGCCAGGATCCCAATCACGGCTGATCTTCAAAATCGCGCTGCACTCACTGTCTAGCTGCAGCGCACTTATCCGAGAGTTTCTACCCTGCTCGAAAATTTCTCTCTAGAACATTGGCAAATGAACGGTCTCTAAACCGGCTTGAGGATTATGGTAAGTGGGTAATATTTCGTTTTGGTGACTATCATACAGATCGTAATTTAAAAGTTTTCCATCAGCCTTGGTAGCAACGCACCGGATGTCATTGACGTCTGGCACAGAAAATAACGCACAGTAAAGCAGACCATTTCCACTGGTATGGAAAATTCGTGAGGGGAAAGGAGACAGGGTTATTGATGTTTCGATGAACACTTAATACGAGCCACGTGGTTCTCGACCAAGCCACAGCAGACGCGACAAGCTGAGCATCATGCTGCATGCTGCATGCCGAATCACCCCACTTAGCACTGCACTCGGTCTCGAATATTGAAGAAAATAAGAAACCCTTGACATCTTTTCGCCCTCTGGTGGCTGCTTCACCTATAGAAGCACAATATTCGTATCCAAATTTCGTTTACCTACATCCTTGGCCACCACAGCTCGCATTTTAAATTACGCTTGGAAAAACAGTTTCAGTCATTACTACAGCCTTTCGTTTTCTTTTTGCAACTACGCGCATGCTGCATCTGTTTTCTCGACTTCACACCATGTCAGACGTCATGATCACGATTTCATCGGAAAATTGACCAGAGCAACAATTCGTGTGAATCTATTGGTAGATTGCCCGGCTCTCGCAAATTTCTGCTAGCCATCTGAGCGGGAGGGTTTTTTCTTCTTTTTCTCATCCAAATGGTCGTGGGATGGGTGAGCGATGGCGCATACTAGCGTTTGAAGCTGGTACATGGCTTGTCGATCTTGGCCAGAGCGAGCCGAGCCGAAATGATGCTAAATCCCGATTTGGGCTCTTCAGCTCTTGTCTGCAACGCTAGCACGAATGCCGTGAGCCGTCTGGGTTTAGTCTCCACTTTCAACCATCCAATATTGCTACATCCCTCAATCACGATCCTCCAGAAGAGCAACTACCTTTGGTACCCCTCCTGATGTAGCGATGCGTGTGTTCTAGGGTATTCGGAATGCACTCGAGGATGGCCTAAAGGATGCAGGGACTCCGCCCACTCGATCGGGGACCCCACCCAATCGATTGGGTTTTCCTACCACGGAAAAGAATAGCGAGCTCCTCCGCTACGTGATACCATGAGTAGTCGATTTGTTGCGCTATTCGTCCGCTAAGTAGAGGAGCATCTTGCCGGTATCATTTCAATGGGGAAAACTACAACCGCGGTAGATGAGCAACCGGATAGGTACGGTTGTCGTGACCTTCAAACGCGAACTATCCAATTGCTTGTCACTCTAAGCCACCAAACGTTCATGCCTGTAGCAACCTTCTCGCTTACTGTCCATGTCGGTCAATTAGTTTCCGCTTTCATCACTGAGCAGTAGCCCTTCTCTGCTCCAAGTTTCTTTATGCTGGCAACCTCTATGTGTGTACCCAGGCCCATCCAGAACAAAGCCACTGTCTCTGATGGAGCGCAAGAGGCACTGTCGACATGGGATGCCCGAAGCTGGCACATTCGTGAGGCCTAGATTTCCTCTACCCAACTTACATTGGGTGTAATTTGCCTCGTTTGAGGTGGGTCAACATCATTCTCCTGCACCAATCGTCTACAGCATGCATTAGTGTGTATTCATAAAAGTTGGTCAATCACTACCCAATAAAGAGCTTCTACGATTCATGAAAGCTTTCTGGGGCTGTACCTCGATCGAGGCCCAGTGCTGATCTTTTTGATTAGTCTTAAGCGCCCCACCCGGAGGATGCCGTCTACATCGGACTAGGAAATTGCTTTAAGCCATTTCAAATAGTCATTTGCTGGAAAGGGTCGAAGAGAGGAGTGCTATTTATTCCTCGACGCTCTTTCACCTTGAAAAGGTGTCTATCAGAATTTTCCTTCCTTTTTGCCTACACTACGAGGGCATAGATCTCTATGTCACATCGTAGCATGCTGAAATGCTTGGCTTGCGTAAAAATCTACTAAGTACACAATCTGTATCATTGGCTCCGAGTCTACCTGCTAATAACAGTAGGACGTCGAAGCCGCACCTCTCTTAAAGATTCCTCAGTTTCAGAAAGAGATTCCAGAAATTCTGAGGATTCTCAAGCGAGCGAAAACACTATGTCTCCCTCAATCTCTCGTCAGGAGTCAGCCCCTACAACTCCATCCAAATCCGATGCCGCTTCCGCCCTCAACGAAGTAAATAGCAGGGAGTCCAACGTTAATGGCCACCTGGCCAGGACTGAGACCAATTCCAATGGGCAAATTATCTCACGAACCACTTCTCAAGAGCAGACCATCACACGGACCAGCTCCCAAGAGCAGAGTATCACGCGGACAAGTTCCATTCAGATGACGGAAGTAGTCAATCAGACTTGGACGATCAGAAGTAAACTCGTTCAGGACTTGGATGACGTTGACGACTATTATTTTGAAACAACTGACCATGGTTCGTATCAAGCATTTATCGACACTGAACGTCTCGTTCACATGCCTCGCAAGGGCAGTGAATGGGATCAAGTTTTGCAAGCCGCCGAATTTTTTGGTGTACAGATTTGTGAATTCGGTGGAGCCGTATCCCATTTTGTTCCTGAAAGCAAGGTGGTATCTTATACAGCACTTGCTAGTTGTCAGCTACTCCTCGAGCTTGGCCATGAAAATGCAACAGCACTGAAATCCACTTTCGACGTTTTGTACCAATTTGGCTTTCTCATCTCGCAGTCATTGCAGAAGCGTGACATGTTTCATGCTTCTAGAGAGATCAAGGCGGAGCTTGGGAATATCTTCGAAGGCCTTATGCGCCTTGTGGGTGAAATTGCAATCTACTATCGAAAGCGCCTGGATATGTCAAGGGGTCAGGTTGTCTCCATTGACATTCGTGCTCTTTATGGTAAGGATATCGACAACATCTGGCGCAAGAAGCAGCGACTTTCGAGTCATCTATGGAATTCCAAGCTTCATGGCAAGCGCTACACGTACAGCATCGAAGATATTCATCACAAGCTAAGCCCTGTCGATCAGTCTGCTGGGGCCCTGGTTTTCGGCCGCTTAGCCGAAAGAGCAGAGCGCGTCGAGGGCACCTGCGAATGGATTGAGGATTATTTGCTCAACTTCTTTGGGCACAACGAACGCACCTTTACGATTACCGGCGCATCTGGCTGTGGAAAGAGCATGCTCACCGATTGGATCAAGGAAAGGTTACAACAACCCTTTGACGATGTTTCTTATGAAACACTCTCATACACCTTCGCCAGTGATGCTCGGTCAGAAGCAAGTCCAATAGCTTTCCTTAAAAGTATCTTGGCTCAGTTGCTTGAGCGTAACGTTGGTGATATTCATCTTTACGAATCGCTTATCAAGGCGTTCGAAGCAAGTTCTAACGCTGAGCTTGAAAAATCTCTTTGGGAGTCTCTCAGAATTGGACTGAAGACTGTCCAGCATCAGGGTTCGTCACTGGTAATCATCGTCGACGCCCTCGACGAAGTTGTCGGACACGAATCTGCCGCGCAACTACACAAACACATTCACGAATGCGTTGGTCACTTCGATCGAGTAAGGGCCATTACGATATCCAAGCCAATCTCTCATCTGGGCCTTGCTGGCTGCAAACACCTGGTCATCACACCCGACCACAATGAACGCGATATATCACTCTACTTCCATGAATCCCTTGCACACAACCAGCACTTCCACTCGCAAAGTCATGCAATTCAGAAAGAGCTTGTTGAGAAGCTGGTAAAGAAAGCTCGGGGCTCTTTTCTATGGGCTTATCTGGTGGTGCGTTTGCTCAACAGGGAGCACTCCCAAGCTAGCTTCTCCAAGACCAGTCACGACATCCACGGCGATCTTCACGCGGTCCTCCACAAGGTAATCGAACATATAGACTTGAAGAATGTCACCACTCGTCTCATCTTCGAGTTCATACTCGTGGCGCAAAGACCCTTGACTGTCAGCGAAATTGAAGAGCTGTTAAGCATTGACCTTCATAACCACACGATTGCCAAATCAATCAATGTTCGCAAACATATTGCAACACATTTATCCGGTCTAGTTGTCATACGAAACGATCTGGTTCGCTTCAAGCATTCGGCAATCCGGCATTTCTTCTCGCACGATTTGAGCGGCAAGGCCCTGGTATCTCTTGCAGCGGCCCACGCAGAGATTACGCAACGACTGCTTTTCTATGCGAGATATCATCTCACGACCAGCGAGGATCCTTCTTTCGACATTCTTGGGCATTCTGTTATTGAAGACACATTTAGCTCGCACTTACTCTTGGAGTACATTGTTCGCAACTGGGTCATTCATTTCCAGTCGTCGACTTTGCACGGTCACAATGGCGAAATCAAGTTGCCTGCCACTTTCAAAGATATCTTTCCTGAATCTTCCTATTTCAGCCTTCTTGAATGGTCAAGTTGGCAACGCCAAATGTCGAAATCAGAGATGATCAAACATCACGATCTGGCCCTACAGATCCGCAAAGTTTGCTTTGGGGAAAAGCATCGATCGGTGATGCAGACGATGATCATCTTAGCGCTTATCCATCGCGATATCTCGAATCAGCTCAAAGCTGCCGAATACTTTTACCATGCTTCTATGATTGGTCAGGTCGTCATCTACAAGTTCAGTATTGTCGTTGAAAAATGCACAAGTCTCTTCCTGATTTGCACTGAAACTATAAGGATCGAGAAGCGCACAGAGATAGTGATTTATCGTGAGACGATGATCAAACTCATGATTGAGATTTGCAAGAACAAGTCCAAAAAGACTACTGACCAGCTCATCAAATGGTATGAGGCTCTGGCCTTGCTATACGAACAACTCAACGAGGAGGAAAACGCTGCCGCTGTCTATAGGGAGTTGCATCGTATCATTCTGATCGAATTCGGTGAACGTCATCCCAAGGCACGTAAAATCTCCGGACATTTGGGTCGCTTGACCGTTATTCTGGGCAAGAAAGGCTCACACGGCAAGATTGAAGAGTATACCGACTATTTGTTCAGAGAGTCTGAGGATAAGGAGGAGACCAGTGAGGACCGTATCTCCATCATTCTACTCATGTGTGGAAACTACGAACGAGCGGGAAAATTGTTCTTGGCGGAGAAACTCTACATCGATTACTGGCGTCGAATCTCCGAGAAATGCCGTGTTAATGCCTCTATCGAGTATCAGATTCTGAAGATCAGAATCTCCATGGAATATTTTCGATTTCTACAACGTATCGAGCGTGTTGAGGAAGCCCAGAGCATTCTACTGTGCCTTTGGGCCGAGTACGAACATCTCACCATTCAAGATGAAAGGCTGATCATCTGGATCAAGGAGCTTGGTTTCTTGTTAAAGACCTTCAAACTATTGACAGTTGCTGCATCCATCTTCAACAAGGTTTGGGGTTGGTTCAAAAGCCATGGCAAAACAACTCACGAAGAAGCCTTGAAAGTCACAGTCCTCATTACCGAAGTTGTCCAAGAGATTGAGGAAACCACAGAGACACACAAGAGGAAGGTCATAGAGGTTACTACAACGACTGAAACTGTAGTCCGAGAGATCTATGAAACTCATTACGAGCGATGTCGGACCAGCAAAGTCGATGTCCACTTCTTCAAGGCATGTATGGCCTTAATAACGCTTTATCAGTCTCAAGAGAAGTGGAGCGAGTGCGAGGTCGTGATTAAACGTTCCCTGGAACTTACATGGAAGGCTTTGCTCACTGTTGATGCCAAGATCACCCTATCTGGTACTTACATCAAAGAGACAATCAGTGTCGCAACAAGTTTGGCGGTTTGCTATCATCGCCAGAAGTATTTTGAGAAGGCTGAGGAAATTTACCTGCGTATCTATCGGGCTTGCTTAGCGTCATTTGACATTGACGATGCCTGCGTTACGGAAACATCTCTTGTCCTGATCCGTTTCTATGAGGAGTACCACCGACATGATAAAGTCATTGAGGTCTACTTGGAGCTGCTACATGGTTACAGGCAACGCTGTGGCGCGTCTCATTACCTCACCATTCAGACGCTTTATGCTCTAGGAGAAATTTGCATGACCCTCGGACACAAGGACGCTTACAAATATTACATCGACATTGTCACGGTGTTGAATAAGGGCAGCAAGTACTGTCATCATGATGCATTCAAAGCAGCCATCATTGTAACCCGTCACTATCATGAAGAGAAACGCTGGGTTGAGCTTCGCAAGATCTGTGCTCTTCTCTGGGAAACTTTTGTCCATCATCACGATGAAAAGATCGTCTTTACCGAGGAGATCGTTACGACGCTCTATGAGCGGTACATCTATGTCCTCGAATTCCACGCCAAGGTTGAATACTCTGTGCTGTATAAGCTTACTGTGGAATATCGTGAGACCGTGACGAAGCGCTTCAATACATCGACTTCAATTCTCATCAAAGCTATGATGGCTCTCGCTCTCATCTGTGAGAAGCATGAAGAGCATTATCACGAAGCCATCACAATTTATGAGGAGATCATCAAGCGCACCACGACAACAACCAAAGAGGTTTTCGTCATTGATGAAGTAACTAGAACTACAGTAAAGCGACGTGTTTCTAAAGTGTATGTTACGGTGATTACCACCGGAAAATCGACATCGACAACTACAATCGAACGAGGAATCGCTGTCTGCCTGGAGACATACGAGCTCCTCAAATTCAAGTTTGGGTGCTGGCATGAAGATACTCTTACACAGCTTCGCGAGCTCCTCATTCTGTATCAGAAACAGAGCAAGCAGGAGGCAACTATCATCCGTATGCTCCAGTCCGTCGTTGTTGAGACAATCACTACTGCGAAAACATCCAGCGAAATGTACTCTGCCGCAGCAAGCATTGCTTCTATATACGTGTCCATGGGTTTGACAAAGGCTGGTTACGATCTTCTTCATCAATTGCATCATTTGATCATCCTCCGCGACATGGCCTCTTCCACTGAAATCACTATTTCGATCGGCAAAGTCTCGAAGATATCATTTGTGTTCTTGATTATCTTTGAGCAATCTCTCACATCAAAGCCCTTGCTTTCCTTCTCGGAAGTTATGGCTGACATCCTCCTCGAAGCTTATCTATACGAGTCCTACACCAGTACCCTCAAATCGCAGAATACCACTGAGATCAAGCTTCAAGCTGGCGCTGTCCTCTACATCTTCTGGATTGAACGCTCCCGCAAATCACAAGCCGATATCCTTGCTCGCTCCCTCTTCGGACTGTTCCAATCCGCCTTCAAAGATTCCATTAATGCTCCGGAGACAGGCGTCTATACTTTCTTCCTCGCCCTTCTCACTTCGCTCGGTCGCGAGACCCGCACCCTTGACTTTGGGCATATCGTCTGTCGCTCCGCCGAATCGAGGGTCTCTGCTCTCGTCAAGGAAGGTTCTTTCGCGACTGCTCACGACACTGCCAAGGCTGCCTTCCAGCTTATCTCTGCACGACGCTACTTTTACGTCCAAGAAAATGTCAATTATGGTTACCTCCTTGCCCGCCACCTTGCCGGTCTCGACACCCGCAGCTCTCCCGACCCCAAACTACACGCAGCCATGCTCGCAACATCACGTGCTATCGTGGCGGTGTTGCTTGACGTCTTCCGTAAGGAGAAAGTCGAATTCGTGAAAATGCAATCCAAGGACATTTCAGGATTTGTGCGTCTTCTCGGCGCCCAAGAAAACTATCCCGAGCTCGAGTTCCTTTTGGAGGAGTTGTGGAAGTCGCGTAGAGTGCGCTATCACTTGGAAGCCGACAAGGTACTACGAATTGGTCAGGCGCTCGTGCACGCACGCTACAAGGCAGGCAATGTGAATGGAGCAGCTGATCTGTGTGAGAGAATTTGCTATAACTTGAAGCGCAGCCGAGGATGGCTCGAGCCAGAAGCGTACAAGATGGCCACACTGCTGGCAGAGTTACGCACCGAGCAAGGCAGATCCAACGCGTCTATGGGAGTGCATGAGGAATTATTACGACAGATTGCTCACGAACCACAAGGAGAAAAGAGTGTCAATGCTGCGCAGGTGGGCCAGGTCATCGAACTGCTCAAGCGTGATTATGCTCGGCATGGCGGATGGGGGAGCAGTGAGCACGGGGCTGCGGAGCTGGCACGAAAGGCCGGGACCAAGCACAGTCTGAATGTGAGAACGGATAACTGGAGCACAGGAGCGACGGATAATCTAGGAAAATATCGGGGAATTCAGACTGGTGAGTGGCAAATTGACACTGAGATGAAAGAGTTAGAAGAGAAGGAGGAGAAGACGAAGACGGAGGAGAAGAACAAGAGAATAAAGTTTGCAGGACGGCGTAGCTATGGCTTTGGGGGAGGATTTCATCATACCGAACCTGTTTACTAGGACTACTCTGTACTTTTTGCCTTGGTGTTTGGCACAGCGGGGCATGTTGCTCGGACTATTTCGATTCTTCATTTGCAGACTCATCTGATTCAGTCGGATGACCTATTGGTTAATGCTATTTAATGGTTTTTGGTTTCTCGGTTTAACATTATGCAGTCAAATCAACTACAGCTTGCAAACATTTCTTATCAGTGGTAGCTTTGCTGCGAAAATGACGCATCGATTAAGAGCTTATCGAGAGGGGAAAGGTCATAATATAACAACGTGCATTATAGAGAATTATATCCACGTGATGTCCGCTTATACTGTAAACAGAATGTCCAGACAGGTTGCAGGCTGTGATTGCTAGTGAGACTAATTTGTAAAACAGAGAACTTATTTGCACACATCATACAGTGTTTTAAATGTCAGAAGTTGGATATTACGGTGACAAGGCAATTTATGACAAGAGCATGTTGATTTGTGGCAAGATACATTTCTTGACTTCTCGAAGTCTTCTTCGCAGTCCGCCATATTGGATGTATCAAAGTCTCGATATTTCCTGCAGCATCATTCATTCAAGCAAAGATGAGCCTTCTGCCAACAGAAGATATTTCGTACTATATCTTGAACCACCCCTCAGGTTGCACCGATGATACTGACACTGATAATACCACCTTAGTATCGCCCCGGATCGATCGCTTCCAAGGATTGCTCAAAGAGGTCGCACCTGCGATATCTCACCAGCAAGTTGGCTCCCATGGAGTACCACACAAGCACAAGCGTAGCCTCGCGCCTTCTCGTTCGATATCACAGGCAAAACGACGTCGAGTTACCATACAAAATCACCAGTCGAATGGTGAAGTGCTTGACGATTTCGAGCATGCTGTCTGGCCTGGATTATGTTACGAGGCCTACTCCATGAAAATATTCCCGAAATGTTGCTTCCAATCAAATTTAAAGTTTTTGGACCTGGATGCCTGGTACGAAAATAGGTACACGTTTGGAACATTACTTCAATAATGCTATGTGCTGGGGAATTTTGGTCCGTTTTTGTCTCAAATCGCCGCTGCTTTAGCACCCGCAACCCACCAGAACCAGGATGGGAGCAACAACGTCTAAATTTAGCATGTGTTAAGTTAATTATTGGCAATTTTTGTTTAGCATCATCATTCAATCAGAAATAAGCCCCCGCATTGCCTTTTTTCTGGAAAGTTGTATCGAAGTCAGAACTTAGGTTCTCAATCAGTTTTGGCTTGTTCCTCGATTATTCTGGCAAATCCTATATCCTGTGGCTTGATAGTCAACCTTTCCTGCTGACCATTGCACACCAACTCCACAAGTCCCCATCCTGTTTGCTCAAGCACCGGAGTTGAAATGGCCAATGTTGAACAAAGTGGCTGCCTCAAAACTCGTTCCATTCAGAGTCCAGCGGAAATGAAATGTATATAGACGCGATGATTCTCAACGTGATTAGAGTACGGAGAGCGCTTTCAAAAGTTCCTGCTCACGCTAAAAACGCTACTCGATACGCTTCTCCCAACTTAGAAAAGGGATAGCACGCTAGCAAGCCTACTCTCCCCGTACTTTTTAGTTCGATTTGAACTCTTTGCCTGCAAGCTTGGCATTCCAATACAGCAGCATTTCGCTGACCTCTGCAGGATGCTTTCCGACTCCTCCACCAAGCGGGCTTTCCTTTAATATTTTGAGGGACTCCTGGTCCTGGTTCGCTTCAGCCCAAGCTGTGACTGCATGATAGGCACTGTCGAGGGCTCCGGAAATCCATGCCTTTGCCGCCATGTGAGTAGACTTGCTTCCAGTAGAGTCCGGGAAGCAAAATGACTTACATGATGGGCGCTGACCGCCTCTCCGCAAATCAGTAATTTGTTTTTGCACAATGGCTGAGTAAACTGTTTGTACATATTCGCGAATTGTTGCGGACCGAACAGCGCAAATCCGCCTGCAGTGTAGCGATTATGTGCCCAGGAGAATGCGTGATGCGCGATGTAAGACTTCCGAAGTTCTTGCATCAAATCGGTACCTTTAGGTTTCGTAATACTCGACCAGAGCTTCACGAGATTAGCGAAACATAATTCTATAACGGGGTCATCTTCGCCATCGATCCGTTCTTGTCCATTAGAGGAGATAAGGGAAGCAATACGAGTTGCGTCTTGAGCCCACGAATAAGACACGATGATAGTATGAGCAACATTGGTATTGTCATCCTGGGACGGGTAAGCGACATTGATATTGTCATTCCAGGACGGGTAAACGACATTGCTGATGGGTAAATCGCTTGAAGAGAGTCCTCCAGAGGCCAAATCGGGAAGCAGCTTACTCCACCAGGGATTAGTGAATTTGATGGCAACTTTTGTTGCACGATCGTAGCTGAGTGCTCGAATCCCAACGAGAGTGTCTTTCGAAAGCTGCAGGTCTTGAAGATCCATACGTTGGAGGCAGCCAAAGGTAGTAGTATTGAAGACAACGTTATAGTTCTTGGAGTTCTGGCCGGTCTGATCAACATACGTCACGCTAATTGTTCCGCTGTTATCTTTCAGAACGGTAACCGGACAGCTCCAAGAAATGTTCACCCCTCGCTGCATTGCTACATTATACATAGCATCTGTCAATTTCGCCATGCCTCCCTCAATTCGCCACCACGGCCGAGATGCGGCAACGTTAAAGTCGTACCAATCACAGATTGTCTCCATGAAGGCTTGATCAAACAGTCCAGTAGACCTTCTGCTGTCAGAAACGATGTATTCTCAATTTGCCACGCGCATCACTTACGTATCCAACGTCTCGGCCGTCTCAATGTCTTCAAATGTCCAGCTGCAAGCAAATTAGCCACAAAGAAACCCAAGATCGACGGAGAGCAGTATATTTTACTTATTATTTGACAAAAAACTCCTGGTCGAATAACTGTCTGGAGTATCTGAGCTTTTGATGTAGTTCCAGAACGCGGCATCGAAATCTTCGGTTGGCTGTCCTTCCTGATCAAGGAAATCATTCGACTTTAGGAGTTCTTGCATGAAATCGTCAAATTTGCGATTGTTCTGGGTACTGGAACTGTAATAGTACATCGTCGGCTCCTTGCCAGTCTTATACGTGTAAGAAGTCTTCGTAACGGTCCGGGCTTGTTCCGGGTCGTTCAGCCAGTCGATCATATTGAATGTACTTACACGTTAGGGATCAGCGCCAAGTCGATTGAGCTGACGGCTCACACATACCTTTGCATCGTTGAAATTTGTAGGATTCTCATCGCTCCAACATCGTAATAATTATGCGGACAGTCTGGTCCATTCTGGAATGTATATGAGTAGCATCGGCCACCATGGTTAACTGTAGCTTCGTAGATGTCTATGCTTGTGAAGCCACACAGTCGCAAAAGAATAGCGGCTGTTAGACCAGCAGACCCCGCGCCGACAATACAGATGGGTATATCACTAGGCGGACGAGCTGATGGCCTATCCGCGATAGATGTTACAATGTGCTTCGGTGGTAATCTT
Source organism: Astrothelium macrocarpum (assembly GCA_021030915.1). Lineage (NCBI taxonomy): Eukaryota > Fungi > Ascomycota > Dothideomycetes > Trypetheliales > Trypetheliaceae > Astrothelium > Astrothelium macrocarpum. The sequence goes on along the minus strand of JAGEMR010000094.1, from coordinate 55,068 downwards.
TGGCGGCCATCGAGCCCATATACAGCATTATACTTCTGCTCGAGATGGCGACGAAGGATGCTCTTGGCATATGCTGCACGGAGCGAAGGCTGTGGCCCTGACATGGTGAAGATGCTGAAAGAAGGCGGAAAGAAAATATCGTCTTTTTAATAAGAAGAAAAACGAGCAAACACTGTAGACATCTTATTAAAGAAGCTCATCTAGCCGTGTGCAGAGCAAGAGGAGCTCTTTTTTGAGAATAAGAGAAGCTGAAGATTAGCGTAGGTAACGGTCCGACGGTGCTCAGACAGTGCTCAGACAGTGCTCATATAATATTTATGTGGTATTATGTGATACTTATGTGGTGCTTATGTGGTACTTGTGTGGTATTTATATGGTGCTTTCGTGGTACTTAACGGCCACAAGCATCGTTTAAGCGATACCTACGCGGGTCCAAGGTACCGGCGCAGCTTAGGCGTGGTACTGTTTTGTCGAGCCTATTGGATTTTGTTTAGCTTATATCGAGCAGTTTAGAGAGATAACGTACATGCGCCAAATTCCGTCTGTGCGTGATTATTTTAAATGTATATTGTTTGTGATACCCGCTAATCGGCACGTAAAATTACTTGATGGGGTCGAAACTGGCCGAAACAAGAGCAGATTTCCTCAAACGGCAAAAATGGCCGCCGATTCCCCAGCACAACGATTACGTGAAAAAGTAAAGGAAATGGTGGGTAGTCGGGTCCCTGACGTCTCAAGCCACAACTTAATGTTGAAAACCTCTAGTGGTTCCAGCTCTACCTCGAGTATCCGCAAGCATATCAAAGAATGACGGCATTTTGGAAGCACGAAGAGGAGGCTAGGCATGCAGAGGCATCATGGGATACCATGATCCCTCGTACACAAGGGTTCGAGCTAGTATTTAGATACGAAGACAATGATGGAGGTGAGCTGATACGGTTGGTCTCGTCATTAACGCGTTGACCTTATGGAGTTACCGGCATGGGACGGAGCTGATACACAATAGTCGAGCAAAAACACGTCTTGACAACAGTTGAACGGAAAGGCCCGTCTGGACTAGAGCAAGTGAGTACTCTTCGAACTAAAGAAAAGCATGCGAACAAGATAAAGAGTGATGCCGCTTGGGAAAAAGACTTTGCAGATGTCGAAAATTCCATTGACAAAGTACAGTCAGGATTGTCGAATACGAGGAGGGAAATTCGCAGCGTCTTGGGCAATCAGGAGAAGAGCACTGAGAAGGTAGCGAACACCCAGCAGACAATATATGAAGCGAGTAGGACTGAGAAGCTATACGAATGTAATTGAAAAGGATTTCATAGAACACGTGAGTGAAATCTATATCACAAAGTTATCTTTTCGAGCTTTACGGGCCTAAACTTTACCCCACAAAGCCGAGGCCCTAAATGGACTAGATCGCCACTCCGGCGTCTTTACTAGCGTCGGAGCCCCAATCCACAACCTTCCAGAAGCCGACAAGGCCGGCAAAAAGAACGGCCAGGCCATCTTCTAAGCTCTCGAACCTGCCCGTAAGAATGCCGCCTGCAGTCTGCAGGTGCTGAAGAAAAAACCCCCCCCTGGTCAGCATGAGATGGCCATTCTACAAGACCAGGGTTAAGGGCACGGAACAACATGCGGAAAATTCGCCCATTTCTTATCAATCGCCGCTGAGCTTTGAACTGCGCACGACGGGACTCTGCATTACATTTTGCCAATGATTTTTCAGGGTCAGATAACGATAAGCGTCTTCATGTATCTGCAGAACCTTCTTTCTTCATTGTTTTAACGGCGTTGTCCTCGTAGTTCACACCGACTCGATGGTTCGACCAACTGGGAGTATGGCCAACAATTTGGAGCAAAGACGGAAGGCTCTCTCCCATGCCTTCACCAGTCGGCAATCGTTCTTAGCCTTCATCCGAACAGACGACACAGAGCTTGACAAGCATGGCCATCCAGGAGACAGATCGTCCTGGAGCAACGAGGATCTTGACCCGACGCCACCTGAGAAGCGAACATGGCGATGGTGGAACTATTGCACCTTCTATTTCTCCGTGTCGTTCGGGAATTGGACTTTGGGTAGTACGATGATTGGCATCGGTTTGAACTGGTGGCAAGCTATCCTCGTCATCTTTCTCTCCCAATTCATTTCCTCCTTGGCCATGCTTTTCAATTCGCGATGTGCGAGCGTGTATCACATTGGATATCCCATTGTAGCGCGGTCAGTCTTTGGCATGTGGGGATCCTACTACTTTGTAACAGCGAGGGCCGCTCTGGCGATTATTTGGTATAGTGTGCAGCGTAAGTCAGAAAAGATATGAACAGACAATCCTATCTCGATACTAATAGCATCACAGTGTACTCGGGTGCTTCTTTGATGGCAAATGCCCTTCAGGCGGTCTTTGGTCATAACTACACTGACATTCCCAACCACATCCCGGAATCCGTAGGCATCACCTCGGCCGGGATGCTCGCCTTCTTCTTGTTCTGGTGTGTCCTCTTCCCATTCTGCGCCTTTCGCCCTTACCAGCTACGGAAGTTCTTCTGGTTCAAAGCCATCATCATGCTCCCCGCCACCTGGGGCTTATTTATCTTTTGCATGGCAAACACCAAAGGCCAATTAGGTTCCCTTCATACTCTCAACTCCAATGGTTCTACTAAAAGTGTTTGGGGCTGGTTCTTTGTATACGCAATCAATAGCGGCATGGGCAACACAGCGACACTCATCACAAACCAGCCCGATATTGCCCGTTGGAGCAAGACTAGATCCGGGCCCATGTATACGAACTTGATTGTCAACCCTCTCGCCATTACGCTCTCGGCGTCGCTGGGCATTTTGTCCACGGCTGCAATTAACAATTCTTGGGGCCTTCAACTATGGAATCAGTGGGATCTTTTGACCGCCATTATGGAGAGATACTGGTCAGCAGGTACACGGACCGCCATCTTTCTTTGCGCTTTTTGCTGGATGGTTTCAATACTCGGGACTAACATTGCGGCGAACATGATACCCTTCGGTGCTGATAGTAGCATGTTGTTCCCGCGATACATCACAATCCCACGTGGCCAGTTCCTGGTCGAATTTCTGGCATTCGCCATCTGCCCGTGGAAGATTCTTAAAAGTGCGGATACGTTCACCACGTTTCTGAGTGGCTATGGGCTGTTTATGGCAAGCGTAGTCGCAATCATGGTTTGCGAGTATTGGTTATTGACTAGGGGAAATGTGTTTGTTGGGCATTGTTATGACGGGACTAGTAATAACAGGCATTATTATTATGACTGGGGTTGGAACCTTCAAGCATTGATCGCTTACATCGCGGGAATTGCACTTCCGTTTCCAGGGTTTGTGGGGTCGCTGGGTGCGAAAGTGTCGGCTTCAGCAACGGATTTGGGTCATTTGGGATGGATGCTTAGTTTCACTGTCTCATTCGTGGTATACTGGGTATTGTGTATATTCTGGCCCACACAGAATCAGAAACTTGTCAAAGAGATGGAACTGGGTTGGGAGCAGATGGAAGGAGAAGAAATACATGCAGAAGATGGGACGCTGATCCGGCAAACAGGCCTCAAAGTTATTGCAGAAGAGGAATCCAGCAAATTTTATACAACAGAGGAAGTAAAGGATTTAGAAGAATAACATTCAGGATAGTATATCGAAATAAGTATGTCAAAACTGAAAAAGGATATCTCATACACAATAAAGGCTAGTAAGGCCTGACCCCAAGGTTCCTCCAAGCGGCGCATCTAAACGCCTTTACAGATTAATTTTCGAAAAGAAAGAGTCCCTATCCCTCTAACTCCGCAGGTCTTTCCTCCGCGAAGCCCTTATCACGTACATACGTATCTGGGTTCGTGACCCGAGGCGCCTTATACTCCTGTGCCTGCAGCTCCGCTATCGAAGGATGATACATCTGATATGTTGGATCGATGGACTGACGATTCCATCGATACTGATTCCCACCCTGACACCCCTGCTCGTAGTTGTTCCACGTCGGACTCATCGCCGCCGTCCTGCCATCAAAGCTCTGGTGATGTGCCATCGCCGCCGCCTTCCCATCAAAGCTCTGATGATGCGCTATCCCCAACGCCTTGCCATCGAAGCTCTGGTGTTGATACGCTATCCGCGGGCTCCCACCCCACGATGCCGTCGGGCCGCTGGCCGTGCTGACCGTGTCGTCGTCCGAGCCGCGCGACAGCGACGGCGGCGCCATCGAGCCGTCGCTGAACGGCCGGTTCCCCCAGCACCCCGCGTCGCTGACGGGCCGGTTACCGTAGCCGCCGTCGCTGACGCTCGCAGAGTAGGTGGAGCCCGACGAGCTGCGCAGCTTGGCGTTGTAGTTTTTGTTCTCCACGAGGTGCGCGCGCTCGATCATGCGCGCCACGAGCTTCTCGTGCGCCTTCTTCAGCGTGCGCTTGACGAAGCCGGTCGTCATGAAGTTGGAGCGCATGTCGATGTCTTCGCGGAGGTAGAGGCCTTCTTTGGGCGCGCCGAGGCCCATTTCGACGGGTTCGCGTGGTTCGCCGGGGAGGCTGCCGCCAACGGTCCATTTCTCTTTGATGTCGAGGCCGAGAGGAGCGTAGACATGGGTTTGGAGGCCGTTGCCGAGGTCGTGGAAGCAGGCGTGGTAAGTGACATTTCCTTTTGCGAGACCTCCTGGGAGGTATTGGACTTTGTCGGTAAGCTGATACCAGATGCAATGGTATTCTTCGGCGCTGGCGAAATTAGGGGGTTTGCATTGGAAGCGTTTGATTACGAGAGGATTGAGGTCAATCATCTCGAGGTGATCGTGAAGAGTCTCTACAACAGTCTCCCTAGTAATGCCGGCCGGCAGCGCAGTTATGTTGGTTACGACGGTTCGTTTCGACATGATGCACGCCGAATCTCTCAATGATGGAGTATGAACAGCGCGTAATGAAGGTTTGAATTTGGAGGACAGAATCGGCGTGGAAATTGGGTGTACTGCACCAGGGATCGTGAATTGCCGGACGGATGGTAGGATCCCGTGGGTGGCGGAAGTTCCGTGTGCACATGCGACGGAAGATGGTGCGCTCAGTGAATGTAGTAGCAAAATGAATAATCACGACTGTGCCTCAGTGCAATGCGACGTTATCAAATCTCACTGTGGTGACTACTACGAAGACTAACGGTGCCAGAATCAACCTTACATGCCACTGTGCCCCAAACGTCATCCTGTGGCTGGACTAGATTGAGGCTAAGCCAGGTTTCCATAAAATAACCTTAACGTAATGTCCATCTCGGCCCCATGCCATGTCAGCAGATCCAAGTCAGCTTAGAATGGTACAACCTATGGTACTGTGGCGCGACGACTCGTCGTACTGCAACTGATGGCGGATGGATACGGCAACAACTTTGAAAGTGATGGAGCCGTCTTTGGAGACTCCTTCAGTGGCTGGCGGAGGAGTCAGGGAATGGCAAAAATGGCCCGACGGATCAGGAGTCCTCTTCCTGCAATTTGAAACCCTTCCCAAGGACAGAATGCAGTACGCAGAACTGAAAGACGACAGACGATGAACTTTCGGCCATCGGGTTGCCCTCTTTACAAGTCGTGAAATGACCCGCATTCCCTAAATTTAGATGCGTCTCATCCGGAACTGCCTAGCCTCGTGGCATTTGGTCGGCTATATCCCGAACTACTTGGACTAACACTTCCCTAGTTTGGAAGGAGCGTGCTGTTTCATCTTTCACGACCCAATCTGGAGGAGAAACCTTCGAAGCCTTGGTTCCTTCTAAGTTCATGTTCTTCCCTCAGCCTCAGACGACCTGTTGAAACACTTCGCAGTTGTTTCGAGCAGTCGGCCCGAGCAGTCGGCTCGTCGAATTTGAAGGCAACGCTCTCCAAGCCTTGCGTCGGTCATTTCATGGGTTTTTTGTATGTTCTGCGGCCTATTACTGGTTGAAGTATATACAGAATGCTGTTCCTCATCTGCATTGCCGACATATATACCTCCCATCGAATATGCGAAGAGACTTCGTTTCCTTACCCGAAGTGATTTATGAAACCGAGATCATCAAGTTGGGATGACCATCAATGGGAGACAGGCTCTTACATCCATTCGAAAAGAAGCCAAACGAACCCACGACCTAAGTCTATTCAAGAACATAGCTCTCTGAGATATGGTGGCGTTCGCGGCGAATCCGAACAAGGCAAAGACATGCTCATGCCGAGCTCGCTCCTCTAACCACAATCGTCGAGATCATGCATGATGTCCCTACTTATTACTGCACTTACTTCTCCCCAGGAACGCCGGGGGCTGTGTGGAGAGGATGGTTGTTTGACGTTCCATCCTTTCCGCTTCACCGTGGGCTCGCACGAAGCCGATCTACTCGCTTTTCATAGATTCGATCTGGGGCGAGTAGATCTCATTCATTCCCATCCTTTTTCAGGGCTACAGGGCTATTCGTATCGACCTTTTCATGGATTTCTATATGCATCGAGGGTCGATATCTTATACAGCAAAGATTCCTCATCTAGTCGATTTCTCTAGTCGTTTACCTGTCACTTAGACATAAATTCGGCCATTCCGGCATCACAAACGCGGCTAAAATGGTTCCATTTGGATGATCCGGCTAATATCCGAGTACCATGCTGAATTCTGTATCCCGGAATCATTATCTATAGAGCACTTACCCTAGCGGGAGCTCTCTAATGTTGTCGAGCATAATAACGGTCGATTCTGTTGCGCTAAGTAATTGAAGTTGAGGTGTTCTTGCTGCACCAGAGCCTACGAATCATACTGCATGCCCTATCTGAAGACCTCTTGGTATCTTGACAGCGTCAAATGTCACTCCTTTCATATGTACACTTATATAGTCATATCTCTTGTGCAAGAAATTGGCTTGCGCTTGATCTGATAGCTGGCAATGAGCTCATTGTTCAGGGATTTCTCATGCTTCTTAATTCTATGCTGTAGCGACCAAGGTGTAGGTAGCAGCACAGGCTAGGCTACTATGCCGTGCCTCATACTTTGCATGCTTAGATATCTCTGGCTACTAGTATTAATCGGAATCAGAGAACGTATAATTTTGGTAGCACCTAAGCCTAGAAATTGGCGTTCATAATGCTCCATAAGCATTGATTGGTACATCGTGTTTGCTTGGAATGCAAACCGGACATTTCTTTTTCCGAATAACGTTATCCCGCTTGCAGTGTCAGGTTGCAGGGATCATTGTCAGATAATGCAGGGACTTGTTTGAGAATTTCATCCACACTTCGCTGATGCAACTTTTTTTTTATTCACTGCCCTGGTGATGATGTGTGATTATACTAGCCAGTGACACGTGAAAAGCCAGACCTGGGCATGTTAATTGGCAAAGCTGCGTCTTGATCTTATGACGCCCAAGAGCATGTTTGCAATCACGAAGTTCATGCTCTTTGTTTGTCCCTCCCTTACGCATCAAGCCAGTGACACTACTTTTCATCAGAACAAGCACATTTAATACATTACATCTACGCGCGATAATCGACATCCAAGTCTTTCTGAGTTATGCGACATTCCTCCCTTAATCCTCATCATTGACTGAGAAGATCATGCCGGATGCACGGGAGCTCGAGCAATCGGCTTCGCAGCTGGCAGAAATCAAGCAACACCACATTCTCGTCGGCGAGGTCATCGATAAATATGGAAAGTTATTGCAAGATCATAAAAGACTACTCAGCGATCTCGAAGAAGAACGTGACCGGAGGGAATACTACAAAAACCAAGCAAAGGGTCAAGATCGGGATTCGTATGTCCTTGTCCTAATTGATGGGGATGGATACGTGTTTGCAGATGAATTCATCAGCATCTATGTTGAAGGGCATCGAAAGTGTACCGAAGAAGGCGGCTTGAAAGCAGCAGACGTACTGGACAATGCAATTAGAAACGACTTGCGAACTCGCGGCTTGGAGAGATGTCGTATAGAGGCTCTGGTATATGCTAATGTTGCGGGCTTATCAAAAACACTTGCCCGACAAGGTCTAATTGGACAGCATAGCAGATCTTTGGCAACTTTCGCAACCGGCTTTACGCGAGGTCGTGGACACTTTGATTATGTCGACGCAGGAGAGCTTAAAGAAGGGGCTGATTTCAAGATTAAAGCAAAGTTCGAATCCGCTATTGCTAATGTTCAGTGCAAACATATCTATTTTGCAGGATGTCACGATGTCGGATATATTAATCTGTTGCAGCCGCATTGCGGACGAATTGAGCAAAGTTCTCGCATTACTCTCCTAAAAGGCCCATCATTTCACCCTGGCTTTTCTCAGCTTGGTCTACAAATTCAAGAGCCATACGGAGAATTTCGCAATATCTTCCGCAACACACCCACGGACCCAATCTTCAACGGCGCTACGAGTACAAGGGTAGCACCAACAACACCTCCAATCACTACTCCAATGACTACAGCTCGTCCCGAGATGCCTTCGCCGCCAGTCTGTAAATTCTTCTTACAAGGTCGTTGCAACTATGGCAAGGATTGCAAGAACTTCCATCCCCTCCAAAACCTGCCCAATGGGCTTGTAACATCTCCCAATATCCGGTCACGAATGGATATTGAATCGCAGCACGAAAAGGCTGCTAAATATCTACCTTGGGCGTCGCCCGAACCTGGACTTATACCAGTAAATAGTTCCGACTATCGACTTGACATCTATCATCGGACTCTGACGGCTGAACAACTTAAGACGTGGAAGGAACGTACATCGAAAATCAAAGTTTGTAACAATCACCACCTTGGTTTCGGGTGCGATGTGGCTGGCTGTCAATACGATCACAACCCCTTACCCCCGGACCAGCTGGAAACGCTTCGCATCATGAACCGGAACAACCCATGTAAGCACCAAGGCGCTTGTCGTAAAAAGGATTGTCCAAGGGGTCATGTATGTCAAAAAGAATGTAGAGGAGGCGCCATACCCGGAATGTGTAAACTACCTGCAAGAGCACATAGCGTGGATCTGAAGGTGGCGAGATGGGTACCTGCAGATACAGGGCTCTTCCCCAGTGGTGGATCTGACGATCTTCTCGGGAATGGAGATCCTATTAATGAGGATGAAGAAGACGACGAGGAAGAGGAAAGCGGGGAATCGGCCGGAGCGCAGCTCAATGATTCTCCGCTCTAGAGGAGTGCGTGGTCTGGACTGCGCTTTCAGACAACTTGTGATAGGGTGTGAGCAGATTTATTGAAGACTGATCAAACGGCACTAGACTTCATATTTGCACAGATCAAGATTGCTTCAGCCATCATCATGCTACGGTATGGCGCTCGGTAGTTATGATGATGGATTTCCGGCTTTATATTATACCAGCTTAGTACTAGCGAACACCTGTCGCAGCAAGAATGTAACACAATTTGTCCTTGGCACGGTCTCGACGGCCAACCAGAAAGTGGTGGCTGATCTCAATTGAAGTGTGCCTTGAATGCAGATCTTCGGAGGCGCGTCTCCGTTGAAGCGTCTCCGTTGAGCGTCTTGTTGGGGTGCAATTGCCATTAATTGGACAGCTGCAGAAAAAACAAGCAGCACTATTGGACAACTGACAGGATTGCATCAGAGCATGTGCTGTAAGCTGAGGCTCGGGGGTTTGACTATTTGGAACAGACGGCTCTGCAGATAAGATGAGATTCGCTGCATGCGCCATCCTCCATCGGTGCTGCAAGCGACGTCTCGATAAGCAGTCATGTTTGTGGATTAGCCGGATCTTGCATGGACCGGCGCGAGCCACAACGTTCGTTGGAAGCCGATGAACTCCTAGTGAAGCGTCTAATCATCCGCATGTTGGTTCTTTATCGCGCTTTAAAAGTGATTCGCGTCGAGGCTAGAGTCTTGGCATTGCTCGAGGATCGCCCACGAGTAACAATGAGCTAAACGTATTGGGTCTCAACTTTGACCTTTAGCACCACCGACCAGCTTTTATCGTGTGGTGATCTTGCTTTTGGCTTGCCTCAGACTTCCTACCGTTCGGCGCAATGTCTCCTCACAGTTTGGCGGCCTCGGGCCTCCGAAATCCAAAACAAATGTCTGATGAATTGCTGTTCGAAAAAAAGCCACACGCTCGCTCATCCCAGCTATCGGGCACCTTCTTCAAAGGAAATCGCGCGGCCTCTAGCGGCTATGCCTAGGATCATGACTTTCTCTATATACAATTCACCGAGCAGGGTGGTAGTATAGACACTCCAATTTCGCCTTCGTCGTCAGCCAGACTCTGTGCTATTCTAGCCTTATTATAAATGTTCAATTCCACATTTGCATTATGACTCTTTACGGGCCTTCCAGTATCATTGCACTCTTTGTTATTTTTCCTCTCATTGGTCTCGTCGTTCTCGGTCTGCGCTTTTATGTACGACTACGGGTTCAGAAACCCTCTGAGCTCTGGATTGATGATTGGCTGATTCTAGTGGGAGCTATCCTCACTGTTGCGCTTAATATCAATGGAATCATTGGTAAGTGGTCACGCAATCGTTAAACGAGACTGTTCTGGATTGCTCACTTCTTTGGCAGGCACGACAGTTGGAGGTCTGGGCAGGCACACCCAGATCTCACCTGAAGGCAAACCGATTGCAACACCGCGACTTCGTACGCTTCTACATGTGAGTTCATGATGTACAGACTAACATTCAAATGAGCCTCGATCCTAATGTACAATTCCTTAGGTCGTGTACCCGCAGGACGTGATTGAGAAAATCGCTTACGGACTTGTGAAGTTGAGCATTCTCTTCTTTTATCGTCGTATCTTCCAAGTCGATACCTTCAGACGCGTCAACAGCATCATCATCTCGATTGTGGGGTTGTGGGCTTTCACCTACTTCTTCATAACTCTCTTCGAATGCGGCGTCAATCCCAGTGTCCTATGGGCAGGAACCAAGGAGGCTCAAGATGCTACTTGTGTCAACACTTCAAAACTTCTTTTATCTTTTGCGATTACGGATGTCATTACTGATTTCCTTGTGCTTGTGCTTCCGGTCAGGGAAGTGTGGCGGTTACAAATGGCAACGAAGAAGAAGTACGCTGTAACGGCTATCTTTGCTCTTGGGGCTCTCTCGACTGCTGCTGGTATTATAAGGCTTGGCCTTGTGGTAATTTCTTCGAGCGGTCTGTCACCCCCATCTGCTGCGGATATTTACTCGTACAGCTGCACTTCGCATCATAGTGCTAATGCTTTCTATTTAGTCGACTTTGGTGCCACCAGTGATACCCTCGGGAAGCTCACTCCTCCCTTCGTGTGGACCAATCTGGAAGTAAGCATCGGTGTCATTGCTGCTTCGCTTCCAACTTTGGGACCGCTGTGGAAAAATGTCCGCTCGAACATCAGCAGTCGCGGTCGGTCTACACATCAAGCCTCTATAGACTCCGTTGCTGCTGCAAAATTACGCATGGACGCATACTATCCCGGGAGGGAAAGCCAGAAGACGTCGGGAGTGATCAAAGTCAGTATGCAACCACTGGGATCAGGGCGTAGCAGAGGAGACACAAACGGTCTGGAGCGGCTGAATAGTAGTGACTCGCCTGTATGAAGTGACGAAGGTCAAATATGGGTCATGACGCTGGGGTCTCGATCTGCTACGCGGTTGAGCCGTCAAATCTATATACCTTGCTGGAAAGACTAATTAGCAGACGAAATCTAGCTTGATAGGAAATATCAGTGGAGCTTGGAAGCTTATTTTGGCGCTATCCTACAAAGAGAATGAGACAAGGCAAAACCAAGATCAGTGAAAGGTGCTATATTTGGCGTGTAACTTTGCCAGGTTTCGTGACGAGATCCAGAATACAGTAGACAAGATCACCCTTGTATGGGATACGCTGGAGAAGTTCCGTCTCATGAGCGAGCACAATTGCGGCACTCAATTGCGTCGTCGCTGCCTATTTGTTCAAGATGCCGGTGGAAGAAGACTCCTTCTCTACCTAAGTATTCACACTTCTCCCTCACATGCCGCATGTTGCTCAAAATCATTTATCCTCTTGCTTTTGTCAGTCGCTTATCAAAACCATCACATGTCTAAAGTTGACAGTTGCCGTTGCAGTTCATCATTCCTCCTGAATTTTCCGGCAGAAACATCCCAACCATCAAACAATGGAGGATAGCCCAATGCAAGACGTTAGCCCAGAGGGAGGCGTTAGCCTAGAGAAAAGCGCTAGCCCAGAGAAAGGCGTTAGCTCAGAGGAAAACGTTAACCCAGAGGAAAGCGTCAGCCCAGAGAAGAGCGCCAACCCAGAGGGAGGCGTTAGCCTAGAGCAAAGCGTTAGCTCAGAGAAAAGCGTTAGCCCAGATGAAAGCATTCGCCCAGAGGATAGCGTAAGCCAAAAGGGGAGCCCAGAGAATGGCATTGCTCCTGAAGAAGTCGATCTAAACCCCAGATGCGGCTGGTTAAGCATGCGAGATGGTTGTCTTCTCAACTACAAGCTTGTCGGCAAAGGCCCTCTTCTCCTCTTGATCAATGGCTCCATCGGCTCCTCCAACCACTTCCGCCACACCGTCCCATTCTTCGCGCAACATTACACCGTCTGCCTCTACGACCGCCGCGGCTTCCACTCAAACGAACAACGCGCCAACCCTGCCCATCGCATGTTTCTAAACGCCGGCCACTGCGTCCAGGCCAACGCGGAGGATGCTGCCGTAATAATCGCGCGCCTCTCCCCGGGCAATGAATGCTACGTCTTCTCCACGGGCTTCGGCGCCGTCATCGCCCTCGAACTCATCATCCGTTTCCCGCACCTGATTCAGACGGCCGTCATCCACGAAGCCTGGCTCGTGACCACGCTCCGCGGGGCCGAGCGAGCGGCATGGGTCGCGGCCATCAACCATATGCTGGATGCGTGGAAACTGGAAGGACAGGCGATAGCGCACGAGCGCTGGATCGACGCCTTCCTGGCTCCTGCCGGGGGGGATCGGCTGCGCATACGCCTGATGCATATGGATCCGGCGCCCATGGTCCGCGAAAATGTGGGGTATGCCTGTCAGACGGAGGGCGAGACAGCGCGGGACTTTGTGATGGATGTGGGGATGCTATATCTCTATAGGGAGAAGCTGAGGCTGTGTGTCGGGGAACATACGGCGTTGTGTCGTCCGCACAAGGCTACGAGAGTGCTGGGGAGACAATTGGGTCTGCCGGTGGAGGAGGTTTGCGGAGCACACACGGTCTTTGCGGAGCAACCGTATGCTCAGAGGTGGTCGGAGGATGTGTTGGCCCTTTTGATGTCGAATACGGCATTTGACTCTAGCGCGTCTTCATAGGGGTCAATGAAGAATGGAACTCGGGTTAGTGGGTTCAGGCACAAAGTCATCTCGGCCCTTTCTGAATTGCCATTGCATTTGAATTCTTAATTCGGGACTCATGATGGCAGCATCAAAGATGCTAGATAGTGGATGGCGAGAGATTTTTCTCACTGCGTTAGTTACTCTGAGCTTGCAATTAGTTGACGCAAGAAGCACCTGGAATCCGTGGATGCTGGTAGGCGCGAAGATCTCGGTGAATAAAATTTCTTACGTACAAAAAATAAAAAATGCTTCCACTTATTGCTTGCGCAAGTTGGAAATGGACCGACTAGTAGAATTCACATGACAGCGGCTTGCTCCGGCCTGACCTAAACTTCTCGAGTCTGATCAATTTGGACATTTGATTTAAGTTGGCAAACTATCGTCACCACCAGTGTCAATACTTTGCACGAAGCAGGTCTGCTGCGGTTGAAAAAGTACCTTGTCCGGAACTTATTTACCCTTAATTTAAAGTGCTTTTCCTCCCCTGCCGAAATTCTCCAACCCGCCTTAGACGTTTTCATTCTAGATTTACACCTCTCATCCGCCATGGTATCTCGCAATCATTTGGATCTCATCAGATACCACATGATGCGTTGGTTTATGCGACCAAGATATCTTCATTTTCCTTCGATATCTAGCTTATCAACCACTCTTTCCACTTGCAGCCTTTGAAAACCCTTCTTGGAACTCAGCGGCAGTCATCGCGTACGCCCTTCTATTGAGTATCTTGTCCACCATCATATCATGTACACCCTCTGCTGGATCGGCACAGGCATCAGAAATGACTGTTACCACGTACTCTGCGTCAGTGGCCGCAAATGTGGTTCTCGCCACACACCCAGACGTACTCAGCCCAGCTAGGACCAGCGATTTGATGCCCTTCCCTTGTAAGAAGTCTTCCAAGCCTGGCGACTTGAGCGCAGATACGTAACCCGGCCTTCGAGTAAATGTGACATCGTCGCCGCTGTCTTCAAGTAGCTCTGCAGGTTCCTCGCCTTCGCCTGATTTAAGAGTGGCCAGGAGACCAGCAATCCGATCGCTGTCCTTGCAGGTTGGCAACAATGGTGCATTGGCGTCAACTAGACAATGGATTACTTGGATTCCCTGTGACTTGGCCCAATTTCTCATCTTGGCCGCGGCTTTGAGAGCTGCAGGAGCAGTGTCTTTGGTAGTCAATAAGGCGTGGAAATCCAGCAGGAGTAGAGCCGTCTGAGTGGATCCATAGTAGCCAGGTGTGGATAGATCTGCTGTATTAAAAGCAGCTGCAAGTGTTGCCATGATTGAAGATATGGCTGGTTCTGGAACAAAAGTGCAGGAGTTCTGGAACAAACGTGAAGAGCCAACCCACTTCAATCCATTCTTGGATTGCTCTTATATTACATAAATACGAGATTGCTTCCGTCCCAAGGCTGGCAAAACCTCTCTGAGGCATTGCTGCATAATTGGATATAGCCGGTATGAACGCAATTGCGGGCCGGTTGTCTCCCGTACGGGCCGAACTCGGCCATCTCTCACAGTTTCATCCAATTGTTATGCCGGTTCCGCTACGCAAGGGCAATAGTCAACATTGATTTCGGGAATCGTATTTCTTAAAGAATGTCTTTCACTCCTGTCATCGGCCCGGCCGCCGGCAATGTGAACTGGTCACGGTATGGGCACCTTTGGGTGCTTGTGCAGTCGCTGTGTGAGAGCTGAATTCAAAATTCGTTTATCATGTTATGAAGAAAATCTTCTAAGGCTGCTGGTTGCTCCTCTTTTTTCCAACGCGAGCAAGAATGAGTGGACGACAATCGGCTGATGAGATGACTGCCAAAAACAAAACCAATGATAAAGACCTGCAATTGACGCCGAATGAATCACCTCAGGAAAATCCCAGTCGGGAGACTGTCACAGAGCCGACTATTTCCGCAACGCCTGGACATGAACTAGACACAATTGTCCAAGCCAAAAATGAGCAGAACGAGACCATCGCAAGAGTTATTCAGCAGCCCGACAGTCACAACAAGCAGGCAGACGAGAAGAATCGAAATGCGGCCACAAATGCCAGCCCTGAGCACCAGGTAGACGACAAACCCTATTCAGTCTTCACTCACAATGAAAAACGGATCATCGTTTTCTGTGCGGGTCTCTGCGCATTTTTCTCTCCGATCTCCAGTTCCATCTACCTTCCATCCCTCGATGCTATTGCCACGGACCTTCATGTGTCATATTCACTCGTCAACTTGACCATAACAACTTACATGGTAAGTAAGCGCATTTGTATAGAGGTTCTACTCTACATGCTGACTTTCCGCTAGATTATGCAAGGTCTTGCACCTGCGTTTGTTGGCGGCTTTTCTGATAGCTCAGGACGAAGGCCGACTTATCTGATATGCCTTGTCGTCTACGTTGCTGCCAACATCGGTCTGGGCGTTCAGAACAACTATGCCGCACTAATGGTCTTGCGCTGCATCCAAAGTGCCGGTGGCAGTGGTACTGTGGCACTTGCGAATGCGGTGGTATCTGACATGGTCACGTCGCAGAATCGTGGTGCCTACGTTTCGTACATGTCAGTTACTCCGCAGGCTGGAATATCCCTTGGTCCGATCATTGGTGGTCTTCTTGGGCAATACCTCGGCTGGCATTCGGTGTTCTGGTTCTTGCTCATCTGTGCTGCCGTCGTGTTTGTTCCCGTAGCCATATTGTTTCCCGAGACTTGTAGGAAGGTCGTTGATGATGGATCCGTCCCACCGCCTAAATGGAGTCGTTGTTATATCAACTCAAAGATAGAGAAGAGACTTGTTGCAGCAGGACAACCCATTCCATACGACAAACGAGATGAACTTGCAAGAAGAAGAAAACTCAGGTTCCCTAATCCCTTACAGACAGTGAAAATTGTATTCACGAAAGAGGCTGGTTTTGCTCTAGGATACCTCGGTATCGTGTCTTGCGGTTTTTATTCCACTGCAGCTTTGATCCCCTCACAATTTGGAACGATCTATGGCTTCAATCAAATCCAGATTTCCCTATGTTATCTCCCTCTAGGCTGTGGTACTATGCTTGCAGGGCTTGTACGCGGCAAGATCATTGACGCGAGATATAAATACCATGCAAAACGTTTGGGTCTACCACTTGAATTCAATCGTCGGGTGGATCTCAGCAATTTCCCTATTGAGAGAGTACGATTGGAAATAGCTGTTCCACTTTTGGCCCTCAGCTCAGCATGTACAATTGATTATGGATGGATGCTTCAGTACAAGGTTAATCTTGCTGGCCCTTTGATATTTAACTTCGTTATAGGCTTCTGTACGAGTGCATCACTCAATACCGTTTCCGTTCTGCTTGTAGACATCTATCCCGGAAAAGCTGGTACTGCATCAGCAGCCAACAACCTTGTCCGTTGCTGGCTCGGTGCTGGCGCGGTGAGTGGCGTGATACCATTGATCAACAAAGTTGGTATAGGGTGGACAACAACTTTTTTGGGCCTTCTTACCATTGTCTTCAGTCCAATTCTCTGGTACATTATGCAAAACGGTCCAAAATGGCGCCGCGCTACCAAGGAAAGAAAGGAACGGCAAGAGGCCAAGCGAGCGGCAGGGACCAATGTCGGCGGTGAAAAGGGCTAAGAACGTGTCGACGGGCATGTGCCTTGGATATGAACGTCTTACTTGTGGTGTTAATATCCAGGATTGCATAAAAAAATGCTCTTCCATAAATTTAGTGGTCATGGCGTAATGCGGGGGCAATGAAAGCCGTCAAAAATCTAATTCAAACGTGGAAATTGTGGTCAAGGTTATTGAATAAAAGTTCCTCATGAAGAACTGGTCTTAGTAAATCGCCTCAAAGCTAGGTACTAAAACAAAGCCCGAGAAGCACGCTTTTGACATCATAACCGCCCGGCTTAAAAGAGATTCCCACACCGAAATTACAAGACATAGAAGATGTACGTAAAGTATGATCCGTCGAATATGACCTTTCTCCATTCCCAGAACGTAAGACAGATGCCCAGTTACAGGGCATAGCCACACCAATGCAATCAGCAAGCCGAGCCATGACAAGTTTCCCCGCATAATTTCACAAATTCCGCCCATCATTCCGCTACCATGCAGCCATCTCACAAGCAAAATGCCACCGCAATATACACCATCACAATCATCACCCTCCCATAACCTCATCCTCCCCCCTCCCCACCCCCTCCCTGCCCCTCTCCTCCCCCACCACCACCAGCATCCAAACCACCCAACTCCCCCTCCAACCCCTGCATCTCGACCTCGTGCCCGGGCTGCCCGAGTCCAAACTGCCCAAACCCACCTCCCGGTCCAAACATCCCCCCAGCCCCTCCGCCACCATCATCGCCGCCGATATCGGGCGGCTCGATGTTGAACGGCACGTACCACGCGGAGTCGAGCCCGCCGGGGTTGCCGTAGACGCCCGGGGGCAAGCCGCCTGTGGCCGCGCTGGCGAGGTCGAGGTCCCAGTTGAAGGCGGCGGAGGAGGCGGACGAGGGTGTGTTGGTGGTGTCGAGGGGCGCGCCGGCGTACGAGGCGAGGATGGAGGTGCGGTCGAGTGGGGTGAAGGGCGTGGTGGGGAGAGGTTGGTTGGGGTGGTGCTGTTGTTGTTGCTGCTGCTGGGCGTGGGCTTGTTGTTGTTGGAGGAGTGCGAGGGCGTCGGGGGGGAAGGATTGCGGGGCGAAGGGTTGATGGGATGGGTGGGGGTGCTGGGTTTGTGGGGGGAGGGTGGCTTGTTGCATTGGGTCGAACATTTGTTGGGGGATGTGTTGTTGGTTGAGAGGGTTGGGTTGCATGTTGAGGTAGGGTGCTTGTTGCTGTTGTTGCTGTGCTTGTTGTAGGACGCGCTGAGCTTCGAGGCGTTGCGCGGCTTGTTGCATCTGATCGGGTGGTTGGACGTTGTGGGGAGAGGAGCTTGTAGGAGCTTGTGGTTTTTGATTTTGTTTCTGGTTAGCCTTGCTTGTTCTCTTTCCGGCTTTGCGTTGATGTGCAGCGCGGCTATCGGGACTCAGAGTTGCAAAGAATTGTTCCACACTTTGCAGATCAGACTTTTGTCCAAGAACGGCATCAGTGCCAGGCTCTCGCTTGACTTCTACAGCAGGATCCTCATAATCGGTTCGTGAAACGCCATGAGGGTATTTGTTGAACCAGTCGCCATATTGGAAGACCTCTTTGTCTGAAGTTCCTCCTGCTTCATCGCCCGACTCTCCGGAACTTTGAGCTTGAGCTTGAATGTGCATACTCCTCTTGGAAGCTGCATCGGCATGCTGGCGATATAGTTGCTTTAGATGCTCGGCCAAGAAGTGGAACATGCCCCAATGCTTTTTAATGTGACTGAGAAATTTTACATTGTGAGCTAGATTCTGCTTTGCTGTTTCTCGAATCTCTGGTTTGTCGTGGAAGACGCCTTTGAGGTGGACTGTGGACGAAAAGAAGGCGCAGTATCCAGAGAAAGGAGCAAGTACACAGTGTTCCATAGCGTCGTTTACCAGCGAGGAAATCTGATTCGCGGCTTTAATTGCAGCATCAGAGGCTTCAGAGATGATCTCAGCCGTTGTATCCTCGGGAATACGCCCGCTTGCGGCGATCGATAAGGCAAATTTATTCATAAAGAGTACGACCTGGTTGTAACTGAGATGCATGAAGACAAACTGATTCCCTAGTCTGTCGGAGACGTGATTTTGGAGATTCTCAGGAGTATACGTCATGTGTTCCGGTAACGAGTCTGTAAATTCTTTGACCTGTTCTCGGATTTCTCCGAGTTTGGACTGCGGTGACCACATAGAGTAGCTGTCATGTTCCTTTCCGCCTAGATTGAAATAAGAGACCAATCGGCCCCACAAGGCTACAATGCGGACTTGATAGGCAGCCACCCCCATGTTCTCACGAGCGTCTGAGAATTGGCCACTCTCGTCCGCGACCATCTGTGGAACATTTCCATGCAAATCCTCCGTAGGCCCGAAAATCTCCATTTGGAAATACTGTTCCTTGACAGGAAGCTGTAATTGTAGTGATTGCTCACTGACTACCATCGGTCGCTCCGTTCCTGAAGAGTTGAAACGATCCATCATGAAACATGCCCACATCGTTCGTCTTCTGATTTCGCGATCGAGCGGTGAAAGTTTTTCGGTGCCCCGAGAGTACGGGTCAAAATCCAGATCCTGGTGCAGTTGCAACGCGTAGGCCATTCGTTGTGCCATGCCACCGAACATCCAGCTTCGTCCGCCCTGACAGGTGCCAAATTCATGAAGTCCGAGAATTAAGTAAACAATTAAGATGGTGATATTAGGGGTATCGTAACGTTTCAATGAAATTTCTCTTGCGACACTCGCCCAGTTCTCTCCGCGAAGGAACGCAGGTTCTGATCGAACTTGCGGATGTGTCGAGAAGCGCGCAGCAATTGCACAAACCGCGAGAATAAGGACTGGAGGTAGATTGCCAGCAGCCAGTTTGCGCATATAGCTTGGTTTGTGAAGTAGGTGATAGGATTGACCATATACATAATCGAAAAAGACTTCTGCGAGGTGCTGCTGCAACTCTTTTGACGGCAAATGCTCTGCGCCTTCGGTCAGCAATTGATGCTCATCCACGTCTTGGCCTTTGGAAGGATGGCCAGAAGTGTCGGATGGGCGGTCAGGTGCCTTGGTGTTGGCCCATTCATCCAAGTCGGGTCCGAAAGCTTCCTCTGCTTGTCGTTTCTTGCCATTAGAATTATTTGCGGGAGTACCTGGGATAGCGGGTTTCACAACGGCTCGGCTCGAAACTCGAGAAGCTTCTTCTTTCGGGATGACCTTGATTACTCTATCTTCCATTCGTCTCAGTCGCTTGTCGAGCATAGCCATGTAATCAGTGCGCGGTGCAGCTTTGCGAGTAGTGACTTTGTAGACACAAGGTATCCGTGATCGTAAGCAATGCTTGCAAGCCGGCTTCTCGCCAGAGCAGCGAATTTTTTTCCGACGACATGCAATGCATGCCAGAGGTAGCCGTTTTCGTTCTTTCCCTGCCTTGGTCTTGAGTTCACTCCAAGCTGGAGGGTGATCGCCCTTGTCATCCCGAGGTTTTGCGGAACTATCTTCTTGCTGTTGTGACATCATTCCATACTCATCATTGTCCATTCGATCTTGGTCCGCACCAAAGTCCATGACGCCGGTACCCAAATGTGTCCTCGAGCTCGTCGGACTATGCGTATCTGATTCGTCAATGCTACCCCTACCAATGGTATGGCCTTGGTGACCGGCGCTAGTAATGCTGAGTGGCTGAGCCGAAGTGAATTGATCTGAAGCTGAAGGTTCGGAAAGATTTGATGTTTGGATGCTGAGTGGGTAGTTGCTTGGAGGTCGCATGGGATCACCAGGAGAGATTGACGAGGTACGTTCCAGGGACGATGGTAAGTTTTGCGTATCCACCGCCCCAAGAGTATATGGGAGTGGATAGTGTGGGTCTCCCATACCAGCGTTGTGATATGTGTTCAGCCTGCCTGGCATCCCATGAGGCTGAGAGTCCAATGGCGAATGATGTGGTACATGGGACGAGCGCTGTGGTAAACAATGAGAAGCTTCAATCTTGGGGTGAATATCTCCAGAATATGGGGATGCACGTCGAAATGGATACGATGTCAGGCTGGATTCTGGGGGACCATAATCTCCCATGGTGCTAGCACATCAGCTGATTCTGTTCAGTGGCCTGATGCGGGCTGTACACAGCATTCTCACAGCAGGAACCAGATTATGGAGTTTGTCTTGGTGCAACGAGAGGAAGTGAGCGGTCCGGGCCAAAGCGTCCCAGCGTAATGACGGTTATGCAGAACGAAAGGATGGCAGACAGTCAATTGGAGCAAAGAAAGCACTGGCAGCACCCAATCTATCTCTCGTCCGGAAAGAACCGACTGCGAGTGCCAAATCCACGCGGCGGGCTCAGACGCAGGCTCAGGCTCAGGCTGCGGTGGAGTCGCAAGCTCAGGCACAGAGTCAGTCGGACAGACCAAGGCTAGCAGGCCAGGGCGCACAGGACGCCACCGACGACAAGGAAGCCTTCGCTAAATCCGCGATGGTGGAAATTGTGAAGCACGAGGGAGAAAGGGTGGAAGCCCGGGGCCGTGGACGACGGAGGAGGTTGGCTCACCTAGCGGAAGAGACGAACAGGACAGCAGCACCACCGCTACTCGACTCTTTTTCTTGCTTCACCTCTCCTCCCAGTCCTCCCAGCGCCGCTAGTGGGTGGCATCACAATCAGTCACCTCTGACAAATGTGCTGGTCCCTTTGCGGGCTGTTCGGCATTTGCGCCGGCTGGATCGTCGTAACGATCTTCAGGCTCCGTTAGCCAACCACCTTCCCCATTGATCGCCAGCCAGACACAGGGCCAGCAGCGCGCTTCAATCCTTCTCGAAGCCCTCCGCACTGGGCAAAGTCGGTGGGCCCGCAACGCCGGCGGGCGCTGCTGGCGTTGGCCAACTCCGCATGGGGACGCCTGTATCCGCGCCACGAGGCAAGGAGAAATCTCCTAACCTGGTCAAATCTCCGCCACTGCTCATCCCGACTCGCGTCGCTTTGCACGCGGGCCACGACTCGAAGCGACTCAGCACTTCCGAATCACCAGGTGCTGGAGCGCCACCCCGTATCGCGGCGACGTGTTGCATCTCGCGCGCCCTTGCCCACGATTCGTCTTGGCCTGGCCGTGAGATCGCAGCTGGTGAACAATTTATCGTGTCCAGGCTGTCCAGATCCGACGCGTGGCGGACAAGGTCAGCATGGCTGCACTTGTCTCAACTGTTTTGCGCCATCTGCTTCCATCTCCCTTCTTCACCCCTTGCGCGTCAGGGGTAGAATCACTCTAGAGAAAGCACCGGTTTGCGGGCACGCGGAGCTCCGCTTCCTCTCGTGCGAATCTCTTGTCGAAAGGCCCAGCGCTGGTGACTGACTCAGGTCGCGGAACCGTTTGAGCCTGACGGCAACGTGCTCCTGGGGCCGGCGTGCCCTAATCGAAGCACTGTGGCACTTCTTTTCGTCGAAGAGCAATGAATATCTGCAGTGGTTCCCCGCCATGGTCATCTGAAACTAGACTAACGCGCTGGGATAAATGTATGCAGGTGAGTGACGTCGAATGAGACGACACACGCGTGCTCTCTGCATCGCCGTTACATAGCAACGGTCGACCTGCCTTAGCCTCCATCTCGCATCCTCAAACTAATGCCTCATTCAAAGAATCACCCCACCCGGATTCGGCCGCTTCAGCGTCCTGCTTGTTCATCAGCCCACTAAGCAGTCTCTAGCTTCATCTAACGCAATATATACATCGCCCAATCCACCAACTCTAGTTGAGAAACCAAAATCCTGCGGCTGGTCTTGCTTAACACCAACCCCTAGTGTATACAACAACAATGGCAGGTACCTGAAATCACTGGCTTCAAGCCTGACGCGTCAACATCAAAAACACGACTCATCTAGCCTCCTGTTCTGCGCGAGTTTCATCCAGCATCCTTTCCTTCTCCCTGCTTCTTCCCGGAGGTCCCACCTGTTCCCCGACCTTCTACCTTGTCATTATTTACACTTTTCCTTTTCGGGAAGTCATTTGTATTACTGCTGTGATGAGACTCTTTTTCGTCTCTTTGTGCCTTTTCAACGTCTTCCGTGGTTGGCCCATACTTGACAGGAACACCTTCAACCCGTTTGACTTTTTTGCCTTCAACAAACATCATGATACCACCCATGCCAGCAACAACGCAGGCAATGGCAATGAAAAATCCGGTTGCCCACGAAGGTCGATTGTAGCGGTTCAATCCCCACATGAAGCCGCAAAGGCAGGCTTGCAGAAATGTGTTCAAAACATTGCACCAAATTACAAAGTCTAGTTTCCATGTCGCTGTAGGTGGAGCGCGTACTCCCGTCAAAGGTGGGTCAGGTATTTTGCTCAACGGAATGGGTAATGCCAAATTCTCCTCATCTGGAAGCCTCTCATTTTCTGGAACCTCATCTTGAAAGTCGCTCCCTCTTAGTCGAAACCAGCTGCGGTGGATGCCTGCTAGGCGACGCAGGCCGACTTTTTTCTTTCCAAGTCTATAGTAAAGTAACCACCACCAGTCCCGAAACCGCCAGGGAATGAGTCCAAAGCCCGTCACGCAGAAAAGCGCATTGAGGATCTGAGAGTCAATTTCAATCCAGATTCGGCGAGGTGAATTGATGTCATTGCAGGTGGGATGACACATGGCGGGTGAAGCGTCGCAGAGAAGGAGGAATAGCATACCCCCCCAAGCCACGACATTCAAGCCGTAAATAGTGATGAGAAAGCCCAGAGGCGTAATAAACCATCTCCAGAAGGCTTTTAGACCAATGACCGTAGAAACAGTCCAGGGAAGCTTTGGAGGCTCAATGTAGCCACTTGGGAGCTACCGAGCATGTATAAGCCTTTTACGGGATTTTATATATTAGGAGAAATGGCATACGAACCTGTGCGATTTCTTCTTCCGTTAAAGGAGTTTTCTTTGGCTCGGCATTTTCCAGAGTTGACTCTGCTCTCAATTCTTCCACAATCCCGTGATTGGCCTCTTCGTCGCGCTCTTTTACACTTGGGAAAGACGCAGGAGTCGCAGCCAGATCATCCCCACTCGCCTTCTTCCCAGCTGCAAAGCCAAAGCTGCCCTGTCTCTTTGTGCCGGTCCTTGGGGTGCCCATACTAAGACTTGAATTCGTCCTCGCCCGGCTGCGCTTGCTCTCAGAACCAGGCGTGGCGACCTCGAAACTGCCACTTGTCCCACTCCGTGCCCGCCTCCCATTTTCTCCAAAACTACTGCCCCTTCTTTCCAAATACCCATGAATTTCCTCTCCCATAAGACTGCTTTGCCGGCCTACACGTCCACTACGGATGTCGCCCAGTGTAGGTGCTTGAGATGTCGCATTGGCGGTCGCAGCCCACATTCCTAGTGGAGTGTCAGTATCCAACAGTCGCATTGTTCCCCAGCGTAGCGAGCTAGTCGCGCTGCCGATGGATGCCGTAGTAGAAGCGCGAGCGCGCGATATGAACTGATTGGATGAAGGAGAGTCTGGGGTCTCGTGTGCAACCGTCGTTTGCGCATTTTCCGCAGTAGGCCTGGGAGAACTTGGGCTATTGGCATTCGAGTCGCGAGGACCGTCTATTGCAGCCGACTTTGGCTGAGAAGGTTCGGTCATGATTGATGAGTTCTCGGATCATGGATAAAACTACGCAGCGGAGGAACGCAGGACGAAGAGACGTGGGAAAAGTTGGTCGATAGGATTCAAGGATCTTGAAACAGGACTGAAAAGGAATAAACAAGAACTGGCCACTACCGCATAATGGCAACAGAAAGCCCGAGCTCGAGGCAACAGTCGTGCTCGATTAGCGAAGATGCCAAGAACAAGGCAAAGGAGGTAGAAATAGAGTTGCAATGGTTGAACAAAAAACGATGTTGGTGCCATCTCGGTCCAGGCAATTGGTTGAGTCAGTCTCCAAATCTGGGCAATTTGGAGGAACGAATTCACCAATGAGATGAACTCGCTTAGCTGCGCTTGCTGGACCCTGCTGAACGCGCTTTACCCATTTGAATCTTTAGTCGCTTCTCCTCCTTTGGGCTAGACTCGCGATCAACGCAGGAACTGAACCTTACATTTTAACATTCACGACTTCCTATCGGACGTGATACAAGCCTTGTAATCGCTGCAGCAGACATGACTTCTTCAAGAGCTGAAGGACAGGCAGCAGGGGGAACATTGCAAGATCCGTCTTTCCACCACATAGCAGAGCGTGTGGTACACAATCTGCAATACCAGCATCAGTGGACGGAGATTTCGATACATACCAAGTCTGATGATATTGAAGACTGCCTACTCCCTAGGCCAATCATCTCAGGTCTGCCGCCCCAACGGATATACATCCATCCAGATGAACAGATTGAGCTGCTCAAAGAAGAGTCGAAACTTGGAGCTCAGAGTACAGCATCTATGATAGGTTCAAGTGCGGAACGAGAATGGGTCTTGCCCACACACCTCAGAGAGAAATGGAGTCTGCAGAAGTTTGCTGAAGTGTTTGATCATATCGGCATCGTGCCGAAAAGTCCAAATAGCCAATTGCCTGGTGGTGGCAGTGATTCAGAGCCAACCGATCAAGCTGCGATAAGTAAATGGCGAACTATGAAACGAGTCCTGCTTGCAATCGTCGACGACGACAGCACAATCGTGTACTATATCATCCATGATGGTATTGTGAAGCCACGACAGAACTAGAATCGCCTCTGCCTACCATGTCCTTAACGAATTCTCGGTTGAACCGACAGGAATTTTCCCTACAACCGGGTTGTTTCATCTTCAAGGAAGCGCTTCCGAGAAGGCAAATGACTTGCATTCCTACCAACTAAGCCTCATCATTTGGCGGCCAAATCAGAGTCAATGTTCTTCAGAGGTGGCACGAGGATCGACTATGTACACGATTCGACTATCCACAAAGAGAAACATCCTCGGTATTCGTACACGATTCTAACTGGTATCCCTGGTATCATTGCAAGAAGCAAATCCCCAAAATTCCCAATGGTATATCCTCCAATGGTATATCCTCCACGGGCAGAGGCGCCCATTACCCAGCCCAAAGACTTTTTAAACACTATATCCTACACTTTTTTCTATCTCCGTGGACGATAGCTCTCCTCCCATCTCCGCTGCAACTCGGCCGCTCTTCTAGCAGCCTCCTGTCGCGTCTTCTGACTCGCTTCCAATTGACTCTGGCCATAAGTCGGCAACTCATCCAGTGAATCCTGTCCTCCGCTTCCATGGGCACCCAACCCAAAACTCGGTTCAGGCTCCAAAAACATCTCCCAGCTTCGTCGGGACGGCACAACACCACTCACCATACTCGGCGCATGAGAACTGGTCGATACATTCCGTCGATGTCTCGACTCACTCTCCCTCGAACTCCCCCTTCCCTGGCCTCTCCCAAACCCATATCCCCCCCTTCCCCCATCTGCCTCCGACACGGGCGGCGAAATCGGGCTCACGGGCTGGCGACTGCTCCTCCGTCTCGAAGACCTCGACCGGCTCGGACTCGGGCTCTCGGCGCTCCAATCCACCACGCCCAGATGACAGGGGCCCATACCGCTAGTCGCCTGGGCAAACAGCGCCAACTCCAACCCATCCCCCTCCTCATCCTCCTCATGCGTCGCCTCCGCCATCTCCACATCCCTAACCCCCCTCTCCCTCCCTCCCTCCTCCACCAGCATTTCCTCATCCAGCTCATCCTCCACCCAATCCTCCTCCCTCTCCCCCCGCATCGCCGCCCACGCCAACTGCCTCTCGACAACCTGCTCATGGACAGCCCATCCCTCATCCCAGCCACGCTCACGCATCGAGCTCGCGCGCACCGGCGGCTGCGCGGGCGAGATGCGGCTCAGATCGCCGCCTCCTGCACCGCTGATGGCGCGCTGCCTCGCGAGCACGCTGCCGGGCGTGCCTGGGCTGGGGCTGCCGCGCGCGGCCGACAGCTGCGGCGGCGCCGACCGCGGCGGCAGCACCTCCACGGGACAGCTCGGGTCGAAGTGCGGGTGCACGATGCGCGCACGCAGGTCGGATTCCGGCGGCGGCACGAGGCGCAGCATGGAGCGCAGGCGGCGCGGGCGGCGCGATTGGATGGATAAGGGCTTCTTGACGTCCGAGAGGGAGGCGTAGTGCGGGTTGAGTAGGTGTAGTTGCGGATGCGTTTGCGGGTGGAGGAGCTGGGGTTGATGCTGCTGTTGCTGTTGCTGGAGTTGGAAGGCTGAGAGCGATTGCGATTGCTGGTGGCGGGGCTCATTGACTTGGGGGACTACGGGAGTGTCGATTTGGCGCGGGGCAGAAGTGGGTAGTGAGGAGTTGGCTGGTGGTCGAGTGGTGGTGGTGGTGGGTTGGGGGAGACGCTGCTGTTGAGGCCGTGGTGGAAGGTCTTCTTCGGGCCAGTAGGCTGGTCGGTACTCTGCTGGTACCTTTTTCCATGGGAACGGTGGAGTACTACTTTGGCTTCGATTTGGTTGCGGGTTGGGTGGTTGAGCCATACGGCTCTGGAATGGAGAGTCGCTCTGCGGAGGCGTGGTAGGACCAGCTACCGTAAAGAGCAGAGCAGCGGCGTGCTGCTTATTAAAAAAGGATTCGGCCGACAGGGCAAATGGATCGTGATGGAGTGGTGGCGTTAATGGTGTTTGAGTCGTGGCTGTTTGCGACCTATATGGAGTGGGAACGGATAGTAGAGGTCTATCGTTGCCGTTGTTGATGACCGCGGCAGCTGCATTTGGCTGCATTTCAGTCTGCAGACCGCGTCGGGGCAAAAGAAGGCGCAGCAGGAGCAAATATGCAAGGGCAAAACAGAAGTGACCGGAGGGGGACAAGCCAGATGTATTGCAGAGATTGGACGGGAAAATGAATTAGGTAGAGACCGAAATAGTAAAGTGATAACAAAGATTAAGATGACATGCAGAGAGTGGTGGTTCAGCTAGGTTCGTATTATTATCTGACGGTAAATTGGACAGCAATAAAGGGAACAAGAGGTACACGAGTCCGGTGACACGATGGTAATATCGTGGAGTGCAGTAAGGCAAGACGCATGCAATGCAGGCCCGAGCCGGCTACTTCAATCAACGATGCCCTGGGGCTAGGTTGGCGATCCATCATGGTGGCTTGTCCGAACAGCAGCAAGTTCGTTGCTCCGTGCAAAGCTTACCACCAGAGAGAGAGCCCCTTCTCACCGCCGGCCTCGATTCGCAACACGACTAGTCAATTCCTTCGCTATATTCAGCATTTTTGGAGAACCCTTTGCTTATCTCCCGGTGCCCTCCCTCCCCCTTTCGGTACCAGCGCATGTGAATCCGGCGGAGACGCTCACTTGCTGTAAGAGGGTGGGTTTGGAACAGGCGTGAAGCAACCCCCCTTCGCAACGCGGAGAGGCACACACACACACACACAACACACACACCCGCGCTCTAAACTTGGGTACCTTCGCCTTGACCGTGAAAGATGTTCAATTCATCGTGCCGGCGAACCGTCCCATCCATCCATGATTGCTGCGGCGGCGGGTGCTACCTGTCATTCTCCCCATCTCCGCGCGCGGCATATCTCAGGTCGCTCTCCTGCGGCGGACCCGGGCTTGGCAGTCGCCACAAAAAAATAGGTCCATGTCTTGGATCTGTCCTCTAGACGGGCTGGCTTATAGGATAGCCTGAGTCTAGCTATTGGTGCCCGAATCGGAAGCGTGCCTCCGACACGGCCAGATGCTGCAAAAGGGTGAAGGGGCGTGAGAAAAAAAGGGCTAGTAATTGCTAATGCCCCTCCTCCTCCGCGGTTGCGGTTTCTGTTGGACCTGCAAGATCTGGCGTGCTCACCAGCAGCTTGCAGCATAGCATGATGGCCTTAATTCGCGGCGAGCCGTTGGATGCGCATCGCGCCTGGTGTTGAAGTTGATCTGCGAGGGGCTCCCATGCTGCGCCTCGCTGGTCATGCTGGTCGCGTTGCTGGTGTTGCTATTTATTGCCTCTGCAAGTGGCGGTTCGTACTCGCTAACACCCTTGACTGACGGCCGCTCCCATTCCAGGTTAATCTTTTCCAGAAGCATTCGCGAGCCTTGCCCGTTGAGTAAGGTCCTGCTGGAAAGTCATCCGAAATGCAATTCCAGCCCGATCTTATTCAATGGTTCATGGTCAGATGTGCAGCTCCAGCCGTATGTACGTTTTCTTGCATTCACCGGCTCGATCGCTCTATTCGGATGTACGTACTCTCACCATCAAAGACACGCGGAGAATATTCGCGGTCAGGGGCGTCAGAAGTTCGTCGTCGCGGACATTGCTGCCGGAGCAGGCTTCCTGTCCCGGCTAAGCTCCTGGAATTATTACATCATGCCTCTGGTTATTTTCAGACGAAGCTTAACATCTATAGGCTAGCTTTGGTAATCCTCCACAATCTTAACAATGCAGCCCCTTCGCGTTGGCAGTCCATCAAATTAGCTTACATGCCCATTCAGGCCATTTATGTAATGATTTTGACTGATCGTGGCTGTGCTAAGCTGGATTTATTGCTTTCCACTAGCGCTCCATCGAGGTCATTTGACGGTTTTTTTTTTCCATCGCCTTACAACACAACGTCTCGCATTGAAGAACAGCTTACGATCAAAATTACGAAGGGGGATCTCGAGCTTAGCTCTGACACTATTTCCTATGATCGGTTACTTTCGGCCGATCAAACTCTGCGCCCGTGGGTAATGACCTTTTTGAAACACGGCGCAGTGGGCGTGTAATGTCACCTCGGTCTGCATATAGATCTACTTGAGCTAGTTTCACTCGTTCTTTTCAAATTCTGACAACTCTCCTGAATCAAAAAAGCAATGCACTTGCAGGTCAGGGCGGGTTAAACCCGTGGTGGCCTAAATGCAATCAAGGATGCGATATAGTTTCTCGTAAGATGCAATTGGCTCGGAGAGAAGACGGCAGGCAAAGCTCCAAGCTTTACTCGCCCCGCTCCGAATGATCCCTTGTTCGGACAGCAATCTTCTTCAGGCTAGGATCGTGGGGGAAAGAACGGCGCGGCTAATGATGCATCCACAACAGCTATACATATCTCACATGCCTCCACAAACCGCGGAGGTATTTCTACTAGAAAAACATCATGGGTCTATACGAGAAGAACACTGCGGGAGGGAGATTGTTTGAAATTAGCGTGTGCCATATCTGAGAACCCGTGTGTACCGAAAGGACTCCCGCATTTAGCTCATTCAAAGGCAGCATTCCGCTCCATGCCATACTTTGCCAGAGATTAGCATGAATCCATTTAGCAATGCACTGAAGAAGGACGAGCTCCGGGTGAAACAGAGCAGAGTCAATTTTAGAAGTCTTGTAGTGTGTCTGTCGTATATCTACCGATGAAAATCGAATGATTGAAAGTCAACCCCAAGTGAAGTAGGGTTGTCTGAAATCAAAAATAACTGCAGCTTCGGCTGGTCATCATCCGTACTGCCACCCAGAGCATTGGTGCCTATCCGAGCAGAAAACGCGATGATGGATGCCGCCATTTATTGCTTGGATTGTCGACCATTCGGGTTGCATTGTAAACCCATGACTAAGTTGGTTCCAATGACGGACCCTGGATGGACTGTATACTTTTGCATCTCCTGCAAGCACCCCACTCGGTCTCTTGTTGGTTGTGACTACAATGCAGATTCTTGCTCTTGAATGTTGCCTTCAAACTCTGAGTCTATGTCCAGCCCGTCGAAAATATCGTCTTGCTGAGTGTTATCACTTGCGCCATGATCAACCATGGCTGTCTCGTTGCCCAGGTTCACAGCTGGGCCTGGGCCCAACAGGCTGTTGTTGTCATTGTGAGGGCTTTCGCGCACCTTTTCACCTCTCCCAGACTGTCGACCTGGTTCTGAAGGAGCAAGAATAGGAATCTTTCCTCCCTCATCCGTTTTAATGTCTTCCATTTGATCATCAGGTTCTCTTTTTATTGGATCGCTGGATTCACCGCCTTTGCCAAGCTCGTCCACTCTTTGACCTCGTTCCAGATACTTTGAGTCAGGCTGGTAGACGTTGGTACCAGTACTGACGTGGCAACTTTCACCCTGCTCTCCTCCCTGTTGATCGAAATGCTCGATAATACTACTATTTTCCTTCCCTGGGTTGATCTCACTCTCTAACCTTCTAAGGAGGTCGCAAAAGACTGTTTCGTTAAGCGCCAGCATCTCGGTAATTTTGCACTTCAACGACATCTCCTGCGAGGGAGACACACTTCCCACCGTATCATTTGAGCCTTTGATGACTTGACTATAGTCGCGGCATAGAGAACTATAAACTTCCACCACGCCCTGTTTGAGCTTTTCATTGGCATCAATACACATATCATTCAAATGATGTCGGACAGCCTCAGTTGCATCAGCGAACATAAAGCTCTTTGACTCGTCGACGTGCTGCTCCATTGCTTCTCTCATACGCTGGAAAGACCCTCGACCTGAACAAAGTCTGTTAACAGTGGCGACATGCTCGTATTGGAAAGAGACCATACCAGACTCATTTGTGCACAAATCGTATGCTGAATCAAGCGCAAGGGTGACCATGGGAGTGAACTGTCGGTTAGCTTCTTTCTGCTTGTCATTCAGGGCGGAAGTGATTTGACTGGAGAGGCTTTGGAAAGAAGTTCCATAAGTGTCTAGCTGTTGGGCCAGGGTAGCAATGGCCACCAGACTGATGCCAGTGTCACACGCGCTTTGTGCCACAGCAGTGTGAAATTGCGAAGTAATACTGGTTGCTTCCTTCACAAACTCATTGAGTACATGTGGGAGGTGTCGTTGGAAGGTCTTTTCCCAACCGGACATTAGAACTCGCATCAGTGGGCCAGCACTATGGCTATGTCAGTTTGTGGAAGACACTCAAAGGAACACAACGACAGTCTTACAGTTGATCGTTCCAATCAAAATTTCCCCTGTAATTCGTGAAGACGCCATTTCGTCGGCAAAGAGCTTTGTAAGTTGCCCAAGGTAGTCCACGGGAAATGTTTTGGTCGTAATTGGGTCTCTGGCCCCAGCTTTCTGCGATGGGTGTTGCACTTTGAATGGCAGCATTGATTGCCAAATCAAACCGCTCAATGATATTGTCAGACACGATGCTGTTCATACGAATGATGCAGTCGTCAACACATTTTTGCAAGAGTTTTGTCAGAGTCTTAAGTCGCTCTTCTAGCTTTCTTTCCTGCTCCACACGCTCTACGTCTGACAATTGGGCGGTATTTGCATTGTCAGAAGTCCAGAGACTCAGGGAGTTGATGAATTGGTTAAAATGGTTCAGGAACAGACGGCACCCATCCGTGCGACTAGCCTTGGTCAACTTAATGCAATGCATCATTAATGCTGGAATCTCCGTCTGATCCACATCAGTAAATCCAGCAACATCTGGGTCTCTCTTGAAACGATTAGACAGTTTTTGGTATGCTCTACTGCTGACGCAGAACACAGGAAGTGAACGTGCGACTTCATCGTAGTCTCGTGTGTCCCTATCAGGATCGAAATTAGCTTCGTCTTCCTCCATGGCATTCTCCTGGTCGAGCTCCTTGATTCCTGAAGCAAAATCTTGCTGAATAGCGCCTCTGGACTGAGAATTCCTCTCAGCTATACATGCAGCGCGCACTTCGGAATCATATTTGAACTTCTCCTCCTCAAGTCCCTTGACTATTTGGCGCGCCTGTGTTACTTGTGCGTTAACTTCTTGACGTTCTTTGCGAGCTTCTTTCTTCACGTCTTTCAATTCCCTTAGCTTGTTTTCGATCTGTGATGCTGTAAGCGGGCCTCGCAACGCTTCTCCCTCGCTTCCAGAGCTTGATAGCTCACGCTCCGAACTCTTGGCGCCTTCATCACTGAGTTCAATATCTGAGTCATCAGCTTTGGTTCTCTTTGAAAGGATACGAGACCGCTTGGCCAAGCTAATTCCCCGCTTGCGTTTTTTGTCCTTGGTTGGCGTTACGTAAACTGCTTTTCCATCGTTGATATCCGCGTGGTAGGTTTCCCATGTCTCAATTTCATCTTCGATGGCTTCGAGATTGGACGCGTGGGCTTGTTGAATTTCTCTACACTGGTTCACATTCCGTTTAGCGTCTTGAATCTGGTCATCGATTTGATTTATCTTGCTGTATGTGTCTGTCATTGTTTTGTCAAGGCCAAATGCATAATATGCCTCGGTAGTCGAGATATCGTCTGTTTTGGAACAGATGAAGGTGATATTGCTATAGGTACCGTCGTACTTGAGCTGGCGTTTGAAGGACTTCCCTAGCAATTCCTTTGCGGCTTTGTTGTTGACTGCACGAATGATAGGTGCGACAATCCATAGCCCATTGCATTGTTTCATGTAGCCCTCGCAAACCGCCGCGCGTGCGGCATTTGAATCGTGGACGCCCGGAAGATCGACAATGACCGCACCAGTAGATAGAGCAGGCGCCTTGACAAAAATTCGCACCACTTTTATCAAAGGCCAGTATTCCATCGGTTTCTTCTCCTTGTGGTCTTTGTGAGATTTACTTTTAGTAGATCGCTCCTCGCTATCCACGTAACGCTGCAACTGTTCGTAGAAAAGCTCGCTGTCTGGTGCGTCAATACTCTTTGTTGTGCCAAGAACGTCTTGTACAGATGTTTCCTGCACCAGATTTTCCAACCCGTGTTGCGCCATCGTGATAAGTTCATCCTTGGTCTTATTTGGGTATACAGCCTTGATTTTGGCGTATGCAATGCCTGCCTCGGTGTCTTGCTGCTGGCTTTCTCTTGAAATATTTCCGCCTTGATCAAGCAGATCACGGCACAAGACACCAAGCTCCTTTGCCCAATCCTCGGATTTGATGAACTCGACTTCTGCTCGATATGTATTGAGATTCTCCTCGTCATTGAAAGAGATTTCTGTGACAACTGCAGTGCAAGCTCGCATGCAGTTGGTAGGAATCAGACGTTCCTCATCAAGAAGGGCATTAATGATACTGCTTTTGCCTGCACCAGTATCACCGACAACCCCAATGATGGTTTTGATTTGACCGGCTTGTGCCCTGAGATGTGAAGTCTGCTCCAGCCAGTGTTTTGCGTCAAGGTTGTGCAGCGAGAGTTGGTGCAAAGGTTCTGACAGTAAATCTAACATTGCCAGTCCTTTTTGGCAGCCCAGCTCCAAAAGCTCAACTGAATCAGTAGAGCCCCGACTTACAAATTTTTGAAGAGACAAGTTTTCTGCCTTCTCCGGTGGTCCTTCTGGATCAGGTATTGTTGATGACTCCTGGAAGAACGCATTGGCTGCTTCTGGCGGTAAAGACCCTGGCCGGGAAGGAGAAGATCGAAGTCCAAAGGTACTACGGAATTCCTCAGCGCTAGAAGCTGCACTTGGCTGGTTTTGTTGACGTTCAACGTAGTGAGTCTCCATAGAAAAGGTTGGCGGTGTCAAGGTCTGTTCGTACTCATTTGGCGCAAGATTTGGATCAGTGGCGCTTGGAATGGGCATATGATTAGCGAGACTTGGCAGCATCGGCATTTGGTATTCCTGTGCTTCCGCAATTCGGGATGGATTGTTTGTTGTTGGCGGATACATAGAAGGTGAAGGTGATGGAACCCCTCCAATATCATTGGGACCGTGGGATATAGATATGTTTGCTCCAGAACCAGTGTTCGCTGGTGGAGTTACCATCGATGCTTCTGATTTGGTCTCTACAGCACGGAATATAATGATGTTGTCGTTAAAATCGTTGATCTCAGACAGGGGAGTATTGGGTGCTGGAAACTTGTTTTCGAGCTGAAGTGCGACATCCACCGGCCGCTTACCGGTGTACTGGGTTCGAATGGTCTGTACGATAATTTTCTGGGAGGTAATTTAGTAGCGTAGCTTGGAAAATATCTTTTGTCATCTTACACCATGAGCTTTGATCCACAGGAAATCCATCGTGCCAAAGTCATCTTCTGGCTTGATGTTATGGTAGAGAATGCCAACCCAGTACTGTGTTGGCCTTAGTGTATCGTGAGGCGGGATGCATTCTACCGCTCGCGCGCGAAAGTTCGCTGCCATCTCTCTGATATTAGACTTATTGTAGTCCAAAGCCAAGGCACAAGAGGGAACCGGAAGCTTTGAAGAAGAGTAGCAAGAGCAATATCCAGTAGATCGACGGAGACGAAGCGAAAGTGATAAGCTTTGTGAGTCAGAGGGGAGTAGATAGAGAAAGAGGACCAGGTGACTTGTATAGATCACGGATGGAAACAGATAGCAAGGTCACGTGTGGGTTGACGCGATGCCCTACTATGAGGCGAATCTTGAACGATTAGCTTAAGAGAGCAACTAGACTGGGACGTGTGGTGTTGCGTTCTTGTTCGCAAAGTACCACGCTATATGGCACAGAGTATGCTTAGTAAGAAGCCTTACATGCAGGTACCCGCCTGCCAGGACCTGCATCAGCTGGCCAGTCAAGTTCTTTTGCTGGGACAGCCGAAACAGAAAAGGTCCCACTGCCTCCAATGTCTTGTCCAGCCCGAAAACATTCATCGCATCAATTCGAATCACTGGCAAACCTGTATATTGTTTCTAAATCCAAAAAAATGCATTCCCTCAATGCCCAAACGCCAAACCTTGCTACTAGTCCAGTCCTAATCATACACAGTTTCGTCCTTAGCCTCGAGAGCCGAAGATGATTGCTTTCAGTCATCCCACTCCTCGTCAAGCTGATCAATAAGTCGATTTTCATCCTCGGAATTGGTCGTCCGTCCTCGCGCGTTTCCGTTCGCTGAGATCCTCGTGTAGCCTCTTCGGTTTGGGAGAAATCGCGCACACGACGAGAAGATGATAATGAATAGATCCTGGATGAAGCCGAATATTGATGCCCAGAATGAATAGTTGGGAATTTGATGCCATCCTCGTTGGTGCATTACAGTGCGTTGGTAGACGCAACCACCGACCATGTATACACTGACCGCTATCAAGACACTGGAGAGCCTCTGTCAATTTCGAACATCCATAAAACGGACTTTGAGATGGCCACTCACATAATGCCAAAAACACCACCTGGGCCGAGCCCTGATTTTGACGATTCGCTCCCACCGCAAGCAGCTGGTGATCTGACTTCGAAGAAGTATGTACATTGATCCGGACTCGCAGCAACAAAGGCAACAACCGCATCTGCCTTCAAAGGATCTCTGTCGCAGAGGAAAGAGATGACAGTAGACTTGCGGCGCCGGGATCGGCTGCCTTTTCTCGGGGTCCGATCGTCATCTTCGTCATCGTCATCGTCGTTGTCCCTATCTTTATCACTCTTGTCGTCCTTCCCCTTGTCCTCGTCATCTTCGTCCTCATCGTCATCATCCCTCCCCTTGCCTTTCGTATCATTGCGATAGCTAGAACCTTTGTGACTGTCAGACAGCTTCACTGAGCGACGATCGTTCGAGGCATCGTCGCAGGGGGACCCGTCGGTATAGTTCAAAATCAGTTTACGGCCACGGAGCACTGGTTCATCATTTGTTGATCTGTAGATGAGCGGTTGTCAGCCATCTTCTCATAGTCCGCCTAATGCCCAGCTTGAATTAGAAAGGAGTCCTATGAAATCCGCTTTCCACCTTCTATGAAGCCCATGTAGATGGACCTACCCTATAGAATAAAACCGACCGTCTGCTTCGTAGTAAGCAGCGACCTTGTCCCGGTCATCGCCGTGTACACCCACGACCTTTTTCAATTCTTCTACTACCGGAGCACAGAAATTGAGCGTAAAGTTCGATCCGTAGTCATATCCATTGGCCTGCCAACTCTCTTTTCTAGCATCTTTACTCGGGCTCTTGCCAGGGGCCGGTATTGATATACGATTCAAGTCAAAGAAGGAGCCTGTATTCGATGACTTAGCCGTGCATGACCGCTGCGGTTCCTGCTTGGCGCCCAATACCACGGAACTCGCGATTATGAGCGTAGCGGCCGCTCTCGCAGAAAAGCACCTCATCTCCAGGATTGATCTTATAAAGCTTGCAATGCGAGAGTCATCGAAGGTGTAATGGATTGAATCCAGCTTCCATAGGCACCGGCGAGAGGAAGTTGGAATCCAAGCCGATGTGAGACATTTTGTGCACTTGCATAAAACCTGATGTGCTGTGTCGTCCCTTGTACGATCGACAGAGCTATGTCCATCCACCAAAATCGAAACCAGGGCTGCGACGTGACGTGCAATGTTGAGTTTCACCTTACTATAACATGAGTCTCCGCCCCTATTAGAAAATCAAAAGAGTCATTTAGGGTCTTCACAGTGTGAAAGTAGAGATTTGCCGACAGTTGCACAACGACAGCTTTACACCATGGCAGTCAAAAAGCAGGCCAGCGAGCCTCAGCCTTCCTCCCATGGCTACGAATTTGGTGGACCGTAAGTCAAATGGAAGACGCGATAGAGAATGTTGCAAATTTACTGACACTCATAGACTTGGCGCTCTTGGCGTAGTATTTGGTTTGCCTCTAGTGTGCTACACGTTTGCCTTCTTCTGCAATGATATCTCTGGCTGTCCCGCTCCAAGTCTGTTGCGACCTTCAAGGATCAATTTGAAGCGACTAGTCGACGAGACAGGCTGGGAAAGCTTTCAACATCTCATCAATTGGCAGTCCGTCATTGCTGTAATAGGATACTATCTGTTGAGCCTAACGTTAAACACCCTCCTTCCCTCGCAGGAAGTGGAAGGAACTGAACTCCAATCTGGTGGGAGGTTGAAATACAAATTCAATGGTACATTATCATTTCAAAACACATTGTATGAATAGAAGCCTAACTCGATGGCAGCATTCTCCTCCGCTGTCTTCATCATGGTCATTGCGGCTGCTGGTACCGTTGCCCAAGGCCCAGATTTCCCTCTCTGGACATTCATCTACAACAACTACGTTCCGATCCTGACCACGAACTTGATCATCTCTTTCGCTCTTGCTACATACGTTTATATCGCGAGCTTCTCAGTGAAAAAAGGGAACAAAGACCATAGGGAACTTGCACTTGGCGGACATACAGGGAATGTGATTTATGATTGGTTTATTGGACGTGAGCTCAATCCTCGTGTCAAACTGCCTTTCTTTGGCGAGATTGATATCAAGGCATTTATGGAACTTCGACCTGGCATGCTGGGCTGGATACTGCTTGACCTGGCTTTCATGGCACGTCAGTATAAGAATTATGGTTACGTCACCGATAGCATCATCTTGGTAACTGTTGCCCAAGCCCTTTACGTCTTTGATGCTTTATGGATGGAGCCTGCGATTCTTACGACCATTGATATCATTACCGATGGATTCGGTTTTATGCTCGCCTTTGGTGATCTTGTATGGCTTCCATTTACGTATTCAATCCAGGCACGCTATCTTTCCGTTCATCCAATCACCCTTGGAGTTTCTGGAATTCTTGGTGTCGTCAGCGTTCAGCTTGCAGGATATTATATTTTCCGTGCAGCCAACAATGAGAAGAACGTGTTTCGCACGAATCCTAATGACCCGCGTGTTGCACATCTAAAGTACATCGAGACCAAATCAGGGAGCAGGCTTCTGACGACTGGATGGTGGGGTCAAGCAAGACATATAAACTATCTTGGAGATTGGCTCATGTCGTGGGCATATTGTCTACCTACAGGACTCGCGGGCTATATCATCACCAAAGCTTCTCCAGTGCCTCATTTGACAGGTCACGCTACCGCAGATGGTGTCCTCAGTGGTGGCTTAGGCAAATCAGTCAAGGCTGTACCCGGTGATGCTATGGGATGGGGAATGATTTTTACCTATTTCTACATGCTGTATTTTGCTATCCTGCTGATCCACCGGGAAATGCGAGATGAAGAAAAGTGTAAGAGAAAGTACGGAAAGGATTGGGACAAGTATTGTGAGAAGGTGCCGTATAGAATTGTGCCCTATGTTTACTAGCCAGTTGGATTAGCGAATTCATTGTTACCTTGCAAGAGATGGACGTCGATTAGCAATGACTTTGCTTGCTACAAAGTGTCATCTTCGAGGGCTCGACATGGGCGACTTCTATCATCAATGTTAACCGATTGATGTCGGATGAAACTGCGCTAAAGCCTTCGGAATTGAGTACACCCATTTCAACATAACATCTATCGAGTTAGGCTTCACGAAGCTTCATTTTAGCGCGCATAACAAACGTTCCTCGCATATGATAGCTTCAGCTTTATTGTTCTCTTTTCAGGCCGCTAAGAAAACCTTGGCTTCTCGATGGATGACAATTCTATCCATAGTGAGTGTACCCAGTCGTATCAAGGTTTGGCAAAGAGGCTGTGAACGAAGAGTGTGCTCCGTCGATCGGCTCGGCAAGTTCCATGGGCGAGCCCAGATCCTCTCCACTTCGTAATGCTAACTCTAATCACACTTCGAGTCTTCCACCAACTTTGAGCTACCAGTACTTTACTTGGACCTATTATAAGATAACTCGTGTATGGACTGATTTGGCTTGGCTCGTCAGTCCACGCATGCGAGCCCGTATCTCAAATCTGTGTGGAACAGAAGCCGTCGAACTCTATCCGTATTCTAGCATCTGCCTTAGACTCGTCACGTTTCTTTGGCGGCTCCGGAATCTGAGCATATGCGAGGCGCAAATACGAAATCGTCTTGTCTTCTATCACTCTCGGCTTACCGCGTCACGTCTTGGCCCTTCGTAAAATTTCTTGTACTCATAATTAAAGGACTCCTTAGCAGTAGGCTGATGCCACTGGATGCAGAACGTGCCGAATCAGCATGTCAGTCCGAGACTTTGATATCCAGATGTCCTGATACGGCATACAAAAGCTACGTTTGCATATCTGAGCCAATCACATCACATGGCAATATTACAACATCTCTCCTCAAATCGAAAATAAACACGTAATGTTGAAAATACAGCAAACCTACAATCCAATTATTTGCTGCTTGGAGAATTGCCCTTTGTAACAATCTAACAGTCAGCAATGTACAGATCGAGAGTCATGACTGCATACATTACGATCGGAACCGTGCGCATGAAAACAATTCTTCCACCAGCGTTTCTAGTCTGTAAATTTCCACTATTGTTTCTGAGTATCGGCCCGCCTCATATAAGGAAACAGAAACAACCGTCACATGGAGCTGACGGCGGATGACTTTGAAATGCTCAGCCATCTTGGCTTGAAGCCTTCAATTTCCCAGCTCCAATTTTGGAAGGCTGTAGAGCAAGCTCCCACATTTCTATCAGCAATGTTCGTGCTTTACAAGTATTTGTATATAAGCAGCATGTGGGTGTTTGTACATTCATTTCTCAAGGAGTTACCAACTCCCTTTCACTCGCTTGGGTCAGTTCAGTCTAAGGACTTCCTGCTGAGAAGCGCTTAGACGCTCTCTTTATTTCACTGCCATTTATTGGGTGTCGTTCGCTTTTACTCAATATTTGCTCAATATTTGCTCATTATGTTGCTCACTCAATATCTCGTTCCCAGCCTCTTGGCTATGGGTTCACTTTCACATGCTAAGCAGATTCCCTTCGACCATATCATGTGGGGGGAGAGAGACGCCGCAGACGACTACGTGATCAAACGGGCAACAACTGTCCAGCCTGTATCTAGTTCCACCACTCCTGTTCTTTCAGCCTCGGTCACGGGTACTTCTGTCCAATCCGGTTCAGGCATACCAATATCTTCCACTCCCGCATCCTCCACAGGTTCGACACCTCATGATCCAGTTTGCACAAACGGGCCATTGACAAGAGCTTGCTGGGCTAATGGCTTCAGCGTCGCTACTGACTTTGACAAGAAATGGCCCATTACTGGAAATACTGTTTACTACAATCTTGAGCTTGTAAACACCACGTGTAACCCGGACGGCAATGGCGATCGCCTTTGCTTATTGTTCAACGGTCAATATCCTGGTCCTACTATCCGTGCTAGTGAGCCCCCATTAAGTGAAGACGAAATCTTCAACGAAACTTGTTGACCAAGAAATAGGCTGGGGTGACATGATCTCAGTCACTATCAAGAACTCAATGGCGAACAACGGATCAAGTATTCATTGGCACGGTATTCGACAATTGCATACCAATTACCAAGATGGCGTCAACGGCATCACTCAATGTAAGTTGATATGTATATGTCAATGCTTTCCGGTAAAAAAGTTGAATTGACAAATTTCAGGCCCTATTGCCCCCGGTGATACCGAAACTTATTTATTTCGTGCAACACAATATGGTACTACTTGGTATCATTCCCACTACAGTTCCCAGTACGGTGACGGCCTTGTTGGACCGCTTGTTATTGACGGACCTGCTACAGCCAATTACGACATTGACCTTGGTCCTTTTCCCGTTACCGATTGGTACTACCCTACGGCCTTCCAGACTGAAGACAATTCAAATGTCAATTTGCAAGTGGGAAAAGGACCTCCTCCTGGAGACAATATACTTGTCAATGGTACAAATAAGAATGCGGCTGGTGGAGGTGCCTACAACAATCAAACCATCACCGCTGGCAAGAAGTACCGTTTGAGGCTGATCAACACCTCTGTGGAAAACAGCATCCGTGTTTCACTGGACAATCACACATTTACTCTAATCACCTCCGACCTTGTTCCAATCCATCCGATCAACACCAATTGGATCCTCCTCGCTATTGGCCAGCGCTACGATGTGGTCTTTACTGCCAATCAAGCACCGGACAACTATTGGTTCCGTGCTGAAGTTGCCGCTGACTGCGCCAACGCCAACAACTTTTACGGTCGTGCGATTTTCACTTACTCTTCGGTCACTCCAGGTATACCAACCACTAACGGTACTATGCCTGATAGCGTTTGCCAACCTGAAGTCACGCTCTCTCCCTTCGCCCCGACTGTGGTTCCTAATACCACCTTCCTCAGTCAAGTCCAGGATCTGGAAGTCAATATAGATCAGGAACAAGTTACAACGAATGGGCAAAACATCGCTGTTTGGGGCATCAACCTGACTGCTATTGATATTGACTGGGAGAAACCGACACTGGAGTACGTCTTCACTGGTAACACAAGCTATCCTCAGACATATAATTTGATTGAAATTCCGAATGAAGGCATTGTAAGTTTATTTCCTGCAATGCTTCAGTTTCGTCGCGATACCAATCTAATCATGAGCTTGACAGTGGACATATTGGATTATCCAGGAAACGGCAGGAACACCTGCTCCTATTCCTCATCCCATCCATCTCCACGGTCACGACTATTACTTGCTTGGGAACGGAACGGGTGTTTTCAATAAGACCACCGATACTCCGAACCTAAATTGGAATAATCCCACTCGTCGCGATGTCACATTCCTCCCTGCTGGAGGCTGGATCGTCCTTGCGTGGCCAACAGACAATCCGGGTGCTTGGCTCTTGCATTGCCATATTGCATGGCATATATCTGAGGGCTTGGGTGTTCAATTCTTGGAGAGCAAGAGCACAGTTCCAGTGCCAGGGCCTGATTGGAACAAAACTTGCGCGAACTGGGCTAATTATTATAATAATGATCCAGCGTATTTGCAAGATGACTCAGGCTTGTAGTTTGCAAGCTCATCGATAATTGCATCTTATCTTGTCTTCTCAATAACTGTTCTCAGAGGGAGAAAGGCGGGGAGGGAGGGGAACTTTTGAGCTGAAGGCCGATATACTTGGAATTGTTCATATTAGACATACAGTTATCGTAAGAGTAGCTTCAATATTGGCATAGAAATACAAATCAGATGTTTTGAGACAGTATCCAAGCTTTAAAGTAACAGTGCAAAACCTTTGTGATTCCAATGCAATGCAACACGTATGGGCTAAATAATCCGCGTTGTGCCCATCATGATGATTTCTGAAACCGAAATTGGAAACTGAATCGGATGGTTTGATTGCTCCCAATTCCGCATCCGATTCATGACAGCAATCCCATCGTCTTACGTTCTTATATTCCTATCTCCACAATCTACTTGATCTGCGATTTCAAGCGAGCAGCAATTGACAAGCTATTGAGAGATGGCTTCCATCATCCTTCGTGTTATGCACCTTGCCCAGGCAGGTATTGCTGGGTACGGTCTCTACCTCTCATACATCTCCATCATGAATCTGCGGAAATATGAGAAGCGATCCGAACAAGCGGCAAAATATTCTCGCTCAGCAGCAGATCAACTTTACAAAACTAGGACAACACAGGGTGCTGGAGCAGTCGCTGTAAGTCATTTTGTTATCTTCTAAAACAAACCCTTCTCTATTAAAAAATCAAAACAAATGCGCTATCAAGCTGCCTCTATTCTATCTACTCGCGCTCGCAGAATTACATCAAAAATCAAAACTTCGCCTCATTTTTCGATTAGAATGCACGCATTTTCTGCGTTTGCTCCACCGTAGATTGGATCCCTGTGATGTTCTTATTTCTAGGCAATATGTACTCCTTTACATAAAAGACTAACATGACTTTATTAGATTCTCGTCTCACTTCTGACATCCATGTGGATAGCCCTTGGCTCTGGCTATCCGACTTCATCCAAGTTAACCCTGAGCCTCGCCAACGCTGCAGCAGGTCTCTTTGTCCGCACTTATATGATCAATTTTTGGCAGGGCCGCGCCAAGGTACCAATTTTCAAGGGTTACAATGAGGCACTCAGCAAGACAAGCGAGATCTTGGATATACTCATCACTTTGGCCGTGAGCTGGGGGGTCATGGGTCTTGCATGGGCGAGTGCGTCTATGATTATGAGACGAGAGACACGGATTTAAGTGCTTGTGCTTCGCGACAAAAGTCGAGTATTACAACTGACGCTTCGAGCAATGTGTAAATGTATTTGACCAACTATCTGCTCCTCTATGCTTTTGGATCCATTGCACTGCTACGGGTATAAATACCGGTTGACCCTAGCCTAATTCCGCTGGATTCTAGTCTTCACCAGCTAACTTAACTACCGCGGAATGCGCTTTTGATCTTTAAAACATGGCATTCGCACCCCGCTCGAGCCTAAAATTTCATGTTTCCATCTTGATCCAGTCTCTTGGAGGAGGCTCGTCGACGTGCTTCTGTACCTTCAGGGTATTGCGTGACAGTATTATCGGAAGGGCGGCTTTGAACCGTGTG
The DNA here is from genome assembly GCA_021030915.1 of Astrothelium macrocarpum. NCBI lineage: Eukaryota > Fungi > Ascomycota > Dothideomycetes > Trypetheliales > Trypetheliaceae > Astrothelium > Astrothelium macrocarpum. The sequence goes on along the minus strand of JAGEMR010000094.1, from coordinate 11,297 downwards.
TATGGCTTTGCCTGTACACAGCTGTTGCTAGTCCTGTACTTCAGGCGGTTTTCCTACAGGCTGTATCATTTTCTGTATTGCGTCAGGCTCACATCTTTTCCGCAAGTATTCTGACAACTCACCTCTATGAATGCAAGCCGCACCCTTTCCTTTGGCTCACCCATTCCTATCGACATGTAGTGTAGCAATGGAGGATGTCCGATGTAGCTTGCGTAGCTGTCTCGCTGTATGTTCGAAGTCCACTCGAATTTGGTGGTATCCGCATGACCGGTTCCAACGTGTCGAGCTTGAAGTTGTTCAAGCTGTTGCTGCGCACGGAGTTTGTCTGCCATGGTCCAAAAAGTTGGCTGGGGATTGTGTCGAGTGTTGGAGGTGAAGACGGACGGCCAGGAAAATGGCCGTTCCCTTGGTGCCCTCTCGCTCGATCACATCGCAGCCTTACACACTGCTTGTCACCTATGCAAATATGCCATGGCAGCAGCCCCGTTGACCCCTCAGGAAGATACCAATGACCTTGCTCACAATGATGATCCACGATACGACGAAACTTTCGAAAGAGACGTTGCCAGTGTCATTACTAATCCTCCGCCAGTCGACGGCATCGTGATTGAAAGCGATACACCATCTCAAGAGCTTCCCGACATTCAGCAAGACGAGCTTCCATTACCACTGAACGATCCTCGTCGTAAATTTCGAGGGCCTATTCCGGGGATTCGATTGACGCACCCTGGTGGAATGCTGGAGGGCGGCCCAGGTCCAGGTGACAACATTGCAGAAGCACAAAAATTCATTGACCACTTTCGGATCAAAAATCGTGAAGAACTTCGACAGAAAATCTCGCAAGAGATGCAGAGTGCATTGGACGAGCTAAGAAGCCGTGCCAGAGCTCGTGAGAATGCCATCGAGCACAACGAAAGGGTTGATAGGGAGTTGCAGCAGGCAATGGCTCAGAGGGAGATGGAAGTTAGGATTTGGCAGCGGGAGAAGGAAAGGAAGGGAGGAGCTAGATGAAGGTATTGGATTGCGTTCTTGAGGTCCGGAGCCGCATTTCGGCTGGAGCCGTTGGTCGAAGACTCCAAGAAAAGGAACCGCTGGTTGCAGAAAGTGTATCCATGGCCTCCTAAAGTCTGCCCAATTCAACACCCATCTACGAAGTTTCAGTCAAGCGATTCATGCTGGACGGTATGCGATACCGTAACGCCGTTCTCCCTCAGTGGAACGACAGGTCACGCCGTAACGTCTAAACTATTGTGCCTTGGACCAAAATTTAAGATGCATTCTTCTTTGGTCAAAGAGACAGTAATACGACCTCTAGCGATCCGTTCCTCGTGGAGTAGACCGAATACTTATGGGCGGTTTTAAATGCACAGAGTTACTCGGTTTTTGCGATTGTGACTCTAATATGTGCACGCACTGGTAACCAATTTACTTTTATACTCTACCAATCAGTCTCGTTGCTACCTTAATCATTTTCACTTTCCGATCAAACATGGGCGCATCACAATGAAGAAGTGGCCATCAGAAAATGGTGTACGTGGACCAGTGATTTTCGAGTCTTGACCCCGGGCTTTGTGAAGGCTCATCTCCCAAAGTCACTTCTACAGAGTGATATGTGAAAGCTTCGGCTCTTCTGCTTTAGTTTTACCGCTCGCCAATTTGGCACACAAATATTTTTCACTTTTCCGTTCTTCTTACTGCAGTTCTTCAATGTCATAGACCATCAAGAGGTCCTCATTGCATACCTTTACAAGCACACATGTGAACTTCAAGTCAAATACAATGGCACTAGCACATCTGGAATGGGTGACAACGGCGCATGACTTTGATGGCGAAGTCTGGCCGACGTTATGCCACCAAGCGTACCATCTACATAGCTTTCCTCGTGCGGACTTCGACCCTGAGACTCACCTTCTGATACTGGAGAAAGAGTTAGATTGTCAAGCTTATGGGGCTTTTCACGATCAGCTTCGCAGCTTTGTACGTAATACCGTTCGAATTAGGAGTTGATGGGAGCTGACTCGATAACACAATAGTGGCATGACATGCAAGTTGGACCTTTCTCTTGGAATGAATTTGCACGCACTTACAAAGCACGGTTCACCAACAAGGTCTGCTCTACCCCCCCAGGGCTTTTCTATGAGGACCCCCTCGGTGGTACAGCCAAGATTTTCTTCAAGGCTGCGCTAGTTTACGAAGTCCAAGATCAAGGAGGTAAGTGGTAGTGCTAGGCAAACGGAAACGATGCTTTCTCGGTTCAACATCGACTAACTCCACCCACAGTAACCTACGAGGGTGTATACAAAACGTTTACTAGGGAGAAAAAGGCAAGATTAAATTTTTACAAAGCGGATGTTCAGACCGGATCCCATTGCAGTTCAGGCTTCGCTAATCGAAAGCGTACCCTCGATGATGGATCCCTGGATCTTCCCACTTCAGGTCTCGCTTTATCAGAGCGCCCACTTGACGACAGATTCCCAGATCTTTCGCGCGCAAGTTTCGCTGTACTAGAGCGCCTGTTTGACAACGAGAATGCTTTACGCATCCACGTGTGCTTAGTGAGAGGCGTCGCTAACATCATGAAGCTCTACCCAGGAGTCCCCGACGAGTCAATGGAGAACTTGCGCAGGAACCAATTTTCGGGACTGGCTCTCCAAACGGAGATTTATGAGCCAGATTATGAGATAATCTACAACGAATGGACAGAAGAGGAAGAGGGCATGCTCTTCATATTCAAAAAGCATTATGGTTTGACCTGGTCAAACCTCAAGGAGCACTTCCCCGGCAAGACAATGAGCAATATCCAGCAACGATACCTTGCTCTTGTTCGTTCAAAAGTGCAGAAGGCTGGTAGTAATGGGGGGTTAGCCCAAGATTGAAATTTTCGTAGTTACCCATAGAAAAAAAATCTTTCACATTCTCACCCAAGCTCTGATACGAAAATGTCATGAGGGGATCCACATCGTAATTCCTTCCATTCCAGACAAACCATGATTTTTTTGTTTTCCATATAGTGACTTGATCAATTTCGACTGAGGGGCTCCCAGTATGGCATATTGCATTTTTGGTCGTAGGTCGGCAAAATATCAGCCGATAGAAAGTATTCCTTTCCGCCCTCCAAGGACGCTGGAAAACAGTCCGGCCTTCTGCTACCTTCATTCTCAACTCCAGGGGGCCACCAGCCAAATTAAACTGCTTAGCTATGTGCTGATCAGCGGAACATCATTAATGCAGTCCAGCCATCAGCACTTGTGGTTATGAAGGCCCCTCCAATGCGATTTTCATGATTTAAGGTCTGCTTCTTAAAATTGCTTCTTCTGGGATACGGTAAGTGCTCCGTGAAAGTGGGGAAATTTGACCGTCCCTGAGCATCACTGCCCAAAATGGGTTCGATGTACCTTAGGGCTGGAGTACTTTAGTCGGCTTGGTTCTCTTGTTTTTTGTTACTTCCTACCTTTGAATCAAGATGCTCGTAGAAGGACAAAAGTGGCTTCAATTCATTTCTTTGGTTCTTCTCCTATCCATTCATGGAATAACAGCTTGTAATGCCCATAAACCTATTCGTGCCGTTCCTCAGATTGAGCAAAATTTCACTCTTGTACAAGTCAATTTCACCCCAGGTGTCGATACTTCCAAAGTAGCTCCACTTGCCAGAGACATCGTGGCCCTCTCTATAGAGTTTTGCTACATTATTGACTATCTTGGAGATGTCGGCTCACCAAACAATCTCTCATACAACCTTCTAAATAATATTCAAGAAATTCTAGGGGCTCCTCCGATGATCAGAGTTGGCGGTGATACAGGAGATGTCGCTCAATACCACCCACACAACAATCAGACAATCACTAATGTTTTTGCGCCTAATAGTCTTGAGGCCGTCAATGTCTCGTTCAACAAGGGCCTGTTTCAAGTCATGAACGAGAATGTACCCGAAAACCAGACATATATCTTCACCTTGAACTTTGGCCAGGACGACGTGCAGTATCCACTTGCCGAAGTAAGAGGTGCAGAAGCATATCTCAATGCTTCCAGACTCTATGCTTATGAGCTCGGTAATGAACCAGATATCTACACCTACACTGGCCACCGCTCTGAGCCATGGAACGTGCAAATATATGCTCAGCAGCAGGTAGACTGGCTGACTCAAATCAAGCAAGAAATCAAGAACACCAGCCATGGTTTCCAACTCGGTGCTTTTGCTGTGCAACCCGTAGACATGGGCAATTTCTCTCTAGCCGAGATAAACAAACTCGGTGTACCAGAGCTCGTGGGCAATGTCAAGACAGAAAGTGATCACACCTACCCATATTCCAAATGCCCAGGTATGTAGCGGAACCCCTACTTACCAAACCTGCAATCTGACGATACATACCATCCTTAACAGAAGCCGACACCCCACCAGTCTCCCTCCCTGCTCTAATGAACCACATCAACACCATCCAATACTTCTCGCAATGGGCTCCCGAGATCACCAGCACCGCCTCCCTCTCCCCCGGCGTCTCCTTCGTCATGGGCGAAACGGGGTCGGTATCGTGCCACGGCGCGCCCAACATCAGCAACACGCTGGGCGCGGCGCTGTGGGAGATCGACTACATGCTGCACGCGGCGACGCTGGGCATGCGGCGCGTGCACTTCCACAACGGCAGCCCGTTCTGGTACAGCAAGTGGCAGCCTGTGGAGGTGAACGGCACGGCGCCGCGCGTGTGGCCGACGTACGTGTCGCTGATCTACGTCGCGGGTGTGTTGTCGGGCTCGACGAATCCGACAATTTATGAGCTGTCCGCGCTGGAGAATGAGAACTTGGCGTTGTATGCGTTGTACGAGGGGGATTATCTGTACAAGATTTTGGTGATCAATCTGGAGTTTTATTCTGCGGCGAATGCGACGGCGGGCGTGGCGAGGCCGCAGACGCAGTTGAATGTGAGTGCGGTGTTGGGGGAGCAGGTGAGAGCGTTCAGGATTACGGGGCCGAGTAGCGAGGAGACGGATACGGCGAAGGTGACGGTGACGGGGACGAATTATGCGAGCGGGGTGGCGGAGGGAACGGCTGATATTGAGTATTATGTAGACGGCGTGGTGGGGACTAGGGCGAGCGAGGCATTGATCATTGAGAGAAGCCCGAATGCTACGACAAGCGGATGAATTGTCGACGGTTGTAGAGCTTTGGATTAGCTGGACTCAACAAAAAGCTGGATTTAACCAAGGAGTATCAAGCTTTTGGCCTCTTCTCTATATGTAGAGCATCGCTACTCAGCTCTCCTCTTTGCTGGGCGTTCCGCTCGCTGGGCCTGGCTTCATTGAAAGCACTAGTCTTGGAGGCAAAAATTAAGCATTACGTGCTCGCCGTGTGGACGGTTGAATCCCGCCTATGTTTAATGGAGAGAATTCGATCTCGTCTGAAAATATCAACTTGATCACAAGGTTCAGCTCCTCGTTCTAAGTGATGTCGTGTTAGCAACAAGCACCGAAAAAACATATGAAAGATTGGACTTACTACCTAATAACGGTAAGATGGACCAAAGATGGCAGCATTTGTGGGTCACCGGGACCGATATCAGTGCCCAAGTAGCTGTCGAAGCCTCGCTCCATCATGGATGTCGTGACTTCCACGAAAGTCTAGCTTTCGAATTCTAAACACATTGATTTTAGTCCCTCTCCTCACTTTCCTCGTCCTCCCTCTGCTCCCTCTGTCTGCCCTTTCCCCTCCCCTTCCTTGTCTCTCCCTCTCCTGCATTCCCATTCACCACCCTCTCCGGTTCGCGCCGACTCAGCGCCAAACTCCGCTGAATTCTCTTCTCCAACTCCTCATTCACCGCATCCCCATACACACTCTTCACCAGCCCCGCCACGCCTTCCTCTCCCACTTCCACCCTTCCCCGAGGTCCAACTATATAGTCGATCATCTCCTCCCCAGAACTCGTATCCTTGACGCGCACGATGTAGCCGTCTTTGCAAAGTCGCTGGATCAGCTTATCTGTGGATGCGACGGGCGTGGACTCGTCAGCGTTGGCGCGGTGAAGGTAGCGCTCGAGTTTCGAAGCAGGGAGCTGACCCCCGGAAAGTAGGATCGTGGAGACGATGAAGGTATATAGGGCGACGTAGCTGGCGTCGGAAGCGGAGAGGACGTCGGGGCCTCGAAAAGCAGGGGGAAGGGTGGAGGTCAGGATCCAGGATTTGGTGGAAGACGATGATGATTTTTGGGCCGCTGGTGGGAAAGTTAATTAGTATGGGGACAAAATGACGAGCACTATACGAAGAAAGGAGCTCACCGCGCTTCTGGGCAATTGTGACTTTTTCCTTTGCAGGAAGCTCTGTCATTTCCATACCGAAGACGTGCTGGAGCTGCTCTTGGGCTTTTTCGAAGACTTTGTTGAAGGCGCCACGTCGACTGGCATTGCCAAATACTAATTGCTCACTATCAGTCTCTCGGCATTGCGCGTTACCAAAGCCAAGCTCATCACCGACCTTTCTCGCCAATATCAGCGCGGCGGATCTCGCTCCTCCTGTGCTCACATGCTAATGCGAGTCGTACCATCTTTTTCACTTGCTGATCCTGGCCTGTATCTTCGCTGTCATCGCCATCAATATCCGATTCTCCACGGTTCGACTCATCGTCAGACGCAGACGCTCGTCTTTGTGTTGGGTGTGGAGAGGAGTCTGAGTCGGCCTCGTCTTCTACTGGCTGTGGACACACTCATAAGATTTGGGAACAAGCTTTGGCAAAGTTAATAACTCACGGCACGTCTTTTACGTATCAGTGGCATGATGCAGAATAGTTAATGACTGATATATTATTTATTGAGTCTTCATCGCGGGACATGCAAATTGATAGAAGTTTTGTCCAAGACGACGCGCATCGCGTCCTGAGCCCTCCCCGCTGACGCTAAAATTGCTGTGAAATATGCACCACCCTTGCTGTATCGATATGCCTACTTTGCCTGGCAACAGCAAGGCTACGCCGTAGCTAGCGGCCGAAGTTTGTGGTAAGCACGGTAACCCACATAGGAATACATAGGTAGTCATTTGACAAGCTCAACGGACAGTAAGTCTGCTCAGTGAATGCTAAAATTATTGTGAAGAACGAGGTGGAGCTTTGAGTCTTGCTATGTCTCTCTGTTGGGCGTTCCCATCACCTTACTTTTCCTTAGATCTCTGATTTCCGGAACTATAATAGCGCAATTTGTTCAATGAGGTCTCAACCTACAGCTCAAATTGAAGAAGCTTCTGCAAATGGCCTCACAGTCTCGAGTATACCAGGAATCTGAAAACTAAAATGACATCTGAAAAAGTAACGAACCTCATTTTGACTTGATAGACTCGCTTAGCGCATAGATACATTTATACATGAGTACTTTAATAGATAAAGTCAGGCTCATCGCCTTGGAGCTGATACACCGGTATCAGACCGGCAAGCTCAGGTAGTATAGCGCCCCCTCCCATCTCATGGATCATCTCATCCGGAGATAATTCTGTCATTTTACCACCATGTGCGCTTTTCTTTTGTGTGTCACGAGCATCCAGCTCCAGCTTGTTGTAGTCAATTGCTGGCGTTGTACTGGTTGACATTTTCTTCCTCCAACGGAAATAGAGGCCCAAAATCGTGACTAACGCTACAGTGAATATTACAGGGACGATAACAACCGTAATTTCCACACCGGTCGAGAGGCCACTGTTCGGGACGCCGCCAGCCGGCTGTGATAACATTGCGCTAGTAGGCAGTCGATCTGAAGCTTTCCAATACAAAGGAATCATAGGTGCGGTTATTGAGGGGAACGGCAAAGTTATGGTCAAGGTTAAAGAGATGGTCCCGACCGCAGTGGAGACGATATTTGGAGGAGTGAATGTGTCGGTAGTTTGGAAAGTAGAGGAGAAAGTAGTTATTGGCGGTACTGGAAAAGTTACGGTAGCTTCGGGCTGTGATGAAGAGCATAGTGTGGCAGTTGTCGAGCCCGCAGAAGCCACCGAGACGCATACCCCTAAGCTAAAGGAATGATATTCATCTAGGGCACAGCTGAAACCGCTGAGACGGCAAGAACAGACGTCAGTTCTGAGTAAACCACCTCGGATTTAAAGGAAGACATACCTTGGACAGCAGCCTACTGCGGTCTCTCCTGCTAGGAGACTTTGGGGGAAGACAAAGCTTTCACCTTCAATTACAGTGGACGGTGGCCCACCGGGCAATCTTGCTGCTGTACAGGCTGTTGTGTATCCAAAGGGACAAAAAAGACCTGGCGAGTAGATTGCCCCATTGCGCTTTTCCGAAGCAGGTGCCGGAACAGGCGGATAACAGCTGGTATCATAGAAGTACCCATCGCTAGTTTCTCCATTAGTGATTAGCGAGGCACAGACTGCCGCTTGGACAAAACTTGTGATAGATGTAGAGCCAGTGCCGTGAGATTCATAGTAGATATCAGCACAAGTGGGTGGCGGCGTGAAAGTTGTTGTTAACGGACCTAGAACGAGTCGAGTTGGGTTTGATAACAACGTAGCCACTCCCGTAGTTTCGGAAGCCAAGCTGGTCATATTTGTAATGAAATGGTGTGCATCGATCACTGGAATGAACGGCTGGGTTGATAAGCTTCAAGATCGTAGCTACGAGATGGATATAGGATTCAGATGTAGAAGACGCAGGTTATGCCGGAGTTCAGCCTTTTCTCAGTTATGAATCAAGAGCTGAAAATGACAAGGCACGAAAAGATACGTCCATATGTACAATTTCAGCTATGCTGTGTTACGTTGGTGGCTTAACGCAATGTGGAACTTATTCGGAATTTCGACCTATTAAGTAGATGTATTGGGTACAAGGTGTCAAATTAGAAACTGTCTCGGACCGTGACAACTCAACTTCGCACGCACCCAGTTCGATTTCTTCAACACACAGTGGACGGGAAGGATGAAAGTATGCAGTCCTCTTCCGAACCGCTTGCGCTCAAATTGCTATGGTTCGCTACTGACCAAACCATGGTCTTTTTCGATGACAAAAATCGGCAAGGGATTATCGCCTAAATCAGTATCTTTTGGATATGCATCGACCTGCTCTTTTGACGGCGAAGCTGTTGAAGTCGTGTCGTACTGAACGCCCTTTGTCCATAGTGAGGGACCAATCTCGCTGGGATATTGACAGATCTTGTCACCGGACGGAATCTACGCGAATTGGCCAAAGATTGTGCTGTGTATTTGAGTGCCAATGTTGGGCAAGAGGGAGGATAAAGTTGCTAGAAAGTAGAGTAAGATGGCCCGAGTTGATGAGCGGAAAATGGTGGCGCCCAGACTTAAGTCCGATAGGAGTCTCCACCACGGCGCGCCCGATCCCGCGGCGCGACCACCAAATCAATTCTCACCACCAAACGTTCGAATTAGATTACCTCAGTAATAATAATAGATAATTAAATCAGATGAAATTGAATCAATAGAATTAATTCGTAAATTTTATTTGATATAATTATTTTAATCTAAATAATATTATAAAATTTATTTTATATATCGTAAATGATTTTAATCAGAAAATATTTTATTTTTATTTATATAATTTTCTATCATTATCATAATATTTTAAATCTTTTTTGATATTTTTTATTATTTTTATTATTTCTATTTATTTTAAAATATTTCTATTTTGAATTATTTATTCATTATTTATTATTCAATAATCTTTCGTTTTTATTATATTTGAATTATTCATTTTTTTTTTATTATTATTAAATTTTTTATTAATCATATTTATATTCTATTTTATATTCAATTTTAATTTATTTACTAATTTATTTTTATATTTTTTGAATCTTCTTTTATTTTTTTTTTTAAATTATTTAATTTTCTTTTATTATTATTATAATTCACAAATAAATTGAATTTTAATAGAATTAAAAAATATTATTCTATTAAATTGAAAAAATATTTTTAATGATTTTTGATAATTTATTTTTTATTTTTAAATTTGAAATATATTTTTAAAATTCGAAAATTTTATTTTAAATAAATAATTTTTTATATTTTATTATAAATTTTATATTACAAATTTATTAATTTTTTTTATATAAATGAATTCAATTTATTATTAAATTTTATATAAAATCGTTTTTAATATTTTATAAATATTATATTTGAAAAAATAGAATTTAAAAATTATTTAATTTATTTTAAATCATTTTTTATATTAATTTAATCGAATATTATTGAAAAATTGAATAATTAAAAATTTATTTTGAATCAATCGTTTTCAATATTTTTAAAAATAAATATTTAATAATATATTTATCAGAATAATAAAAAAAAATTAATTTTATTTAAATTAATTAAATTTTATATTCATTAAATTCATTTATTTAATTAAATATTATAATATTTTATTAATAATCTGAATAAATTCATATTCAATAATTAAAAATAATGAATAAAATAAGAAGAATAAATAATCATCAGAATTTATTTTTTATAATAATAATTAAAAAAATTCATAATTAGATAAAATTTATAATCATTTATTATGAATAATTTTTATTTGAAATTATTATTTATTTTATTTTTGATATTTTTATTAACGTATCTGCATAGCGAGCGGAACAACATAACGAGCGGAATACCGTTCCACATTCGTACGAACTTTTTTTTTATCAATATAATAATATTATATTATAATTATGAAAATTAATCATTATTCTCTTTTTCAAAGATTAAAGAATTTATTTAATACGTTCGCGTATAATATCTAGATTATTTATAATTATTATAATATCATACGCGCGGATTTTTGCCATTTATACGATCATTCTTTTTATATATATCATTTTCTTTAATTTTAATAATATCTTTTTATGATTATAACGCATTTATTTTTGAAATATTAAATAATCTGTTAGGACCACTGAGAGGACCGTGTGTACAGTCTGTGTACACCAACCTCTGGTTCAGAAGGCTCATGCTATGAGCCAGGTGAGCCAACCTCTGGCTCAGAGAGCTCATGCTATAAGCCAGGAAAGCCAACCTCTGATTCAGAAGGCTTCTGCTATGAGCCAGGGAATATTATAAATATATAGGAATATAACGCGATCATTATGGCTTCGTTATATTTAAAATTATTTTTTAAATCAATCTTTGATAACGTTTTTAATAGAATTTTGAATTATTAAATCATATTATTTTTTATTAATTCAATTTTTTATCGATTCATTTTAAAAATCATTTTGATTTTAAATAAATTTGATTTTAAAAATATTTAAAATCATAATAACGTGGTTTACCACTCAGCCGGTCATATCAGTCAGTCGGTCACTTTCCGCATCAGATACCCCATCAACATT